>OZ018319.1:2237417-2384917 GCA_963969495.1 Ceratothoa steindachneri
ATATATATATATATATATATATATATATATATATATATATATATATATATATATATATATAAGAAAAGAACATAAGAAAAGAAGGAGACTGCAAAAGACCATTCATGGCCTACACTTGGCAGCTCCTGTTCCATTCAACACACAAAAGATTTCTTACCAGAGAAAAGTCATCAACATTGTCACCCTTTACAGGAGTTCGTCAGATCTAATCTACAATATACATAAAAATGCATCCAGAGGATTATGTCCATTCATGCAACCGCAAAATATAATCTTCCCACTCCTTAGAAAAATATATACATATGTACATAAAAAAAGTCAGTCCCATCTAGCAGCTTCATCCATATATTTATCTAATCTATTCTTAAAACTACCCAGAGAGGAGGCTTCTATCACATGCCTAGTGAGCCTATTCCATTCATCTACCACACGATTTGTAAACCAATTCCTCCCAATCTCCTTCCTAAACCTATACTTATCAAGCTTAAACCCATTGCTACGTGTTCTGTCATGTTCACTAAGTATAAGAACCTTACCCAGATCCCCTTTATTATATCCTTTTACCCATTTGAAGACTTCAATCAATTCCCCTCTGACTCTTCTCCTTTCCAATGTATGTAGATTTAGTTTTCTGAGCCTTTTACCATAAGGTAAGTTCCTTAGCCCACCAATCATCTTTGTCATCCTTCTCTGCACAGACTCAAGCAAATCAATATCCTTCCTATAATATGATGACCAAAATTGTACTGCATAGTCTAGATGCAGTACATATATATATATATATATATATATATATATATATATATATATATAGATATATATATATATATATATATATATATATATATATATATATATATATATATATATATATATATATATATGTATATAGCAAATTTAATAATTTTTTGTAGAATTTATCATATTATTCATAAATATGTATGATATTAAAGTATATTTGGTAAATATGTAGATTATCGGCGTGAACGATGGGACGTACTATTTCGTCCGTGTTCCAAAATGTTTCACGTTTTTGGAGTACATTTAAGTTGACGGCTTGTGTGGGGGTAAACACAATGTGGGGACTACAATACGATGATCCTGAGTTTCATTAAATTGGGGGGGTGGTCTGGGGGGCACAGCTCCCCAGTATATATTCCTAATTGTTTATAGAATAATAATTCGAAAAGGGCTCAAACGCGCATGAATATTCCCACACGAGTGAACGATAATATTTACACACAAATTTTTTTTTTCGGCCGGGCCGCTAATCTACATATTTACCGTATATTTTGCTAAAATGTTCGAATATTTTTTAATGTCTTTGAATTACTTAGTATTTTACGTAAACGTAAAAGTGTGTAATTAATAAAATGGTGTTTTTCTAAAATTAGAATTCAACCAATATTTCGTATATTTCAGCTTAAACTTATAAATATTGAGTATTCGAAATATCGTTCTAAATAAGTAATATGACTAAAACTAAAGAACTTACAGAAGTACAGAGAGCATATCATAAGTAAAAATTACTAAAAAAAAAAAAGGTTCAAGATATGCTGTCTAAACCACAATAAAACGAGATTTGTTCCAAAAAAGAAGTGACAGAAAACGCCTTACATCCAGACATAATCGCACAAAAACATGTCCTGAACTTACTGGGGAGTTCAATGAAACTTCAAGTTCAAAATATCGCCCAAAGCAGTTAGAAGGAGACTTAAAGATCAAGGGCTCAATGGATGGATGCAAGACGAGAAATACGCAATGGATATCTAAGGTCAACAGAATATACGTCTTCAGTATGCCAAGGATCACAAAAATTGTTCAAATTTATAATGGGTTAAAGTTATTTGGTCAGATTAAAGCAATTATCAGCTACGAAAAAAAGACTATTGCATTATTATTTTACGTATAAAGGGGCCGCAAATGCTTAAAATACACTATTAGAAATGCAAATTTACATACTTTTGCGTTACCAAATTTCACTATTGTCCTTATAAAGTTTTTCCTGTTTAGCATTGTACTTTTCTAATCATTACACTGTATTTATTACATAAAGTTCCACATACTTTGTAAATTCCAAAAATATACGTTGACTAAAAGTATATAAATTTGCATTTCTAACAGTGTGATAAACTTTTTCGGCCCATTGTATATCTGAAAATAAATTACTTAAAGATTTAACCTTTTCTTAAGGATTTTGCAGATTTTCAGCACTTTTAGGGCATTTCGTCGTGCTTGTGTTGTGCCAACTGCGAAGCATTGAGGTGATTCTATCATGCTATGAAGATGCATGTCTTCATCAGGCTAGGGAAGATGTTTTTATGCCAGGGAATAATGAGCTCCACAACTTATACCACAATGTTGTCCAAATTTTTAGAACCAGTTATCCAGAAATTGCATCCCACAACACCAAGAAATGAAGTTTTTTTTACCAGATTTGCCCAAATTTCTGTTACACTCGGTTTTTAATCTTTCGAGATGTTTACGTGATAGAAAAAGCTCCATTAAACAAACTTAAAGTTCCACTTTTTCAGCATGTGTCATTAAAAAGTCTTTTCCATTGTGTGCAGATGTGTTGAGATGGAAGTGAAAAGAATCGAGATCTCTGCTCTCCTGCGCACCAGCCACAACTAATCCGACATCGCCACGCGACTCAACGTTACCCGGATGAGCGTCCCCAGAGTCGCGGAGTGGCTCAAAAACGGGGAAGACCTCAAAGGTCGAGCTCGTTCAAGCAAGCAGACCTCAAGTTGTCAACCGTTTGGCTGTGAGAAAGGCCTTCGAAATCCCTACGAAGCTCAAAGTGACTTTGTTCGCGAAGAAGAAGAACATTTCGGTGGCCTATGGTGGCAAGGGCCTCCAAGGAGGAGGGCGACAAGAGCTCGAGATGCGTGGAAAGGCCTCTGCTCACCGACCGTATGCGAGAACAACGTCAGGAGCGCTGTCGTCACCTTCTCAACGACTTGAAGAGTCATGCCAATCGAATTCTCTTTTTTTCTGATGAAAATACCTTCATGCTCGTCGAGCCGGTCATCAACTAGCAGAAGGACCGTGTAGTAAGGTTCGGCCAGGACGTCTCCGAGGTTCACTACGTGTTCTCGACCAAGCACCCGGCTTCCCTGATGATGTTCGACGTCGTGACTTCGAATGGCGATAAGATGCCACCGGTGTAGTTTTCGGTCGGTAACAAACTCAGCGCGACCGATTAAAGGCACATCTCGACCACGAAAGTCCTGCGCCGGTGGAGAAAGATCACAAAGAAGGCGCATCAAGTCTTTCAGCAGGATGGTGGTCCGGACCACATCGTGCAAGAGTGGTTGGGGTCGAATATGAACTTCTGGTCCAAGGAGTTTTGGCCGCCCTAGTTACCCGACCTCAATCCCCCTCGACTACAGCATGTTTGCGGATGTCGAGGGCAAGGCGAGCAAGGTCCGTCACAGCAACGACGACGTTCTAAAGTCCTCCTTCAATCGCGTATGGGCAAGCATGAGGAAGCACTGCGTCCGCAACGTTTGCGCAACCTTCAGGTCTCGCCTGGGACGCGTGATTAATATTACAATTCAAACAGATATTTTTACGTTAAACAATAAAAACTTCTCTAACTGCATCAAATCTATCATTGAATTCATTGTTGAGAGCGTCGTAAGGAGTGTAACAGGACTTTTGCAATACCCGGTGTGTGTGTATATATATTAATATATGATGAAAGTTGATGCACTAACGCAAGGTAGATGAGGAATTATACCACACTTGATGAAGACTACAGCACGAATCCAGTAGTGTAATGCTATAAAATTGAGAAAATGACGCAAACGGCGGTAAAATACTGAAAGGAACGTTATGTTAATGAAAAAAAAACAAGCAAAAAACTAGTGAGGTAAGTACAGTAGAAAATATTTGAAACGAAATAATATTAATCAATGGCAAACAAAATAATCGTAACAGTAGAAAACTAAGAATTGAAATTGGGGCAAAATAGAGTTGGATGCATATAAATATAGTAAAATTAAATAACTAAACTGAGCATTACCTTACATGGTCGAATAACAACCAACCAAGCTATATTCAATCTTAAATTTCCTTCCCGTTTTTACCTGCGGCGAAGCGCCAGGTCAAGACGTCGCTTTTTTTTTCAAACGGAGTAAAGTTCAATTGTACCCATTTAGAGCCATGAAATGACCCAAATGAGTGACCATGAGACATAGGGTCATTCACCCTGGAGATTTCAAATCTGCCATCGGATTTGGCGCTGTGTGGCGCCATCTAGTTGCAGAAGCCTCATTTAGCCATTCGAAGGCGCTTCTAAGTGATTTGAGCCATGGGAAACCATCAATGCAATAACCATTTATCATCTTATCCCGCAGGTCATTGGAGGGACTTTCCCTCTTGTTATTTGTCATTTTGATCTGACCATGTAAGGTAATGTTCAGTTTATATATTTATATATATATATATATATATATATATATATATATATATATATATATATATATATATATATATATATATATGAGAAACTTACAAATTAGCGCGTGAGTAGAGCAATAAATGCAAAAAAGATCCCACAGGAAAAAATAATATCAAAGACGGATGTGAAGTATAAAACCAAATAGATAAGGTCTACTTCCGGTTGGAATTTTCCGGAAGTAAACCTTATCTATTTGGTTTTATACTTCACATCCGTCTTTGATATTATTTTTCTATCTTTGGGTCCTTTCGTTGTACATGGGAGGGGGCATTGCTGTTCTGTTTCACATATACAAATATGCATACCACCTTTGTAAAATGTTTTCGTTATTCCTTGATAATGAACTAACAAATTCAAAAGTACTTGGAATCCGTCTGTCATTTTCTTGTGGGATTTTTTTTGCATATATATATATATATATATATATATATATATATATATATATATATATATATATATATATATATATATATATATATATATATATATATATATATATATATATATATATATATATATATATATATATATATATATATGCAGAAGAACAGAAGAACTTCCAAATAGCGTGAATTACCATCTTCAACTGTACAATGAGAAGGCCTTTTCATTTTGTTTATAGAAAGGACAGAGAGGGATCGCTGTGTGTGATACAGGCGATCAGGTAGTCTTAGAGGAAGGTTGCGGAAATCATTTAAGAAAAGATAGCAAGAGTTGATAGGTCGGTGGCTAAACACCGATGCGTGGTGCTAGTGTGGCTGCGTTGGTCTCGTGGTTTGGACTGGACGACGGTTGGAGGCAGGTCAGGAGGACGAGGCTGTCTGCTCAGTTGGAAACGCGTTATTCATGATGCCTTCTGGTTATGCGAAGAACGGTGCGGGTGGCGGGTGTCCATTGTCCGCGGGGTATCGCAGTGTCATTGCGTACCTTCTTACGTACAGTGCAGTGTATAATGGGTCTCTGGCGAGTTTCCCGAGTTGTTTTGTGAGTCTGGTGTGAGCGTGTGTTGAGGGATGCTAATTTGTTGTTGTTGTGTAGTGCGGCCATTCTCAAGTACAACGGAGAGCGGCAAGCGCGCTTCAGATCAGAGTTCTGAATGCGCTGAGCCTTCCGCTTCCACGTGTCGCTCGCGGCTACGAGTGACAGTGGTGCGTACGTGAGAATAAGTCGCACGAGTGCTTTGTATAGGTGTAACTTTAGTCTTTTGCTCGCAGAGTAGAACCTACACAGCGATGCGTTTGTTCGTGAGGCTCTTGCTTGTATTATGTTTTGGTGTAAATTGAACCTGAGGGTCTTGTCGAAAGTTACCCCGAGGATTTTGGTACGTTGAGTGTATTCGAGCCTTGTTGGGTTTAGGTGGTTTATGTCTGGTGTTTGTGAGAAGATTTGTAGGTTGTGCATGAAGTGATCTCTAGCGCCGTAGAGTGTCATCTGTGTCTTCTGAGGATTCGTGGCAATCAGCCATTTATCATCGTAATCTGTCTTATCGCCTAGTATTGTTTGTGCGTGGAGCGCGATTTCTTCTGGGTCTCGGCCGCTGACGAGAATGGTCTCGGCATCGGCGTAGGCCACTGTGTATGTGTGACAGCAGTTTTCGGGTGGGCTTGGGGTGTCGTTTGTGAACATAATGTATAATGTGGGTGCCAGTACGCTTCCTTGGGAAATGCCTGAGCGTGGTGTAAAAGGTCGTGATAGGGTATTATTGTATTTTATGTGGCAACTCCGTTCAGTGAGGTAGTGAGAGAGAGGAGCCTTCTGGTGCAGAGAGTTAACTCCGTATTGTTGGTGAGTTTCCAACGGAGTCCCTCGTGCCACACTTTATCGAATGCTTTCTCCACGCCCTTGATGATGGAGAGAGTCTTTTGATGTACCTGGCGTTTTTTTTTTTATTCTGTCGTGAACGATAGTCACGGCCGCCAGAGTGGACCGGCCTCTCCTAAACCCGTATTGGTGAGGAGAGAACCAGTTCCTCTCTTCCAGGAACTCCCGTTGACCATTCGTTCGAGTATTTTGCCTAGGTGCTTTAATAGAGCAATAGGCCTGTAGTTGTTTGGGTGTTTGGGGTCTTTGTTCGGTTTGTGTCGGAGTATCTTGTGAGAGACTTTGAATATTTTAGGGAAGTGGCCAGAGGCTAGTGAGGCGTTGAATAGATGTGTAAGTGTGGGGTATATGTTTGCAGGGAGGTTGTGTATAAGTGTGGCTGGTAGCCAGGAGGGGCCGGGGGCGCGTTTTGGTGTTGTTTTAATGTAGTGTTTCGTTTCCTCGACGGTGATTGAAGTGGTTAATATGGATGTGTAGTCGAGCAGCTCCATTCGTATCAGGGAGGCAGGCCTTAGCTCGTGAGCGTGGGCCCAACACCACTCCTGACTTCCTGGAAGTGCTCCCGCGCGTGTGGTTTAGGGTGGGTTTTGTGTGTGTACCGTGTCCCAGTGGGACCTAAATGCGTCGAGGATGACGTTAGTGTCTGTGAGTGTTTGGTTGTTTACTTGGAGGGTGATGGGTTTGCATGGATCAGTGCCTAACATCCTTTTTACGTGCCGCCAGAAGAAGGAAGGGTAATGAGAAGGCGACACAAATGCTTTATATACAAGGTGTCCCAGAAAAAAAGTTAACCGTACTTTGAATTAGAATAACTCAAAACCTATTAGAGATTTTTGAGTCCTGCAAAACAAAACAAATTTACCAACTATTTATCTGTCGATTCTGGAATTTTCTTTAAATTCCCTGTTACGATATTGATACACTAATGGCTATAAAAATTATGTTTGCGCAAGGAAGTAAAATAATGAAACTTCGTTGTTTAAAATCAACAAATATATTTAAATCCATTTTTAACAAAAAACACCTCTTCATATGGGTAATACAAATTTATTTTTTACTTTTCTAAGCACCGTTCCTTTCCACATGCCTCCATTTCTTTCCAAGCACAGTTGCGCCTTTGATCGCATTGATTGAACAACTTTTTTGATTAACTTGTGATTTTCCGTAAGTCTATTGACTTCACGTGTGATACTATCTCTTAACTGGTTGATGATTTGTGGTAGAGTAGAATACACTTTATTCTTTAGATATCCCCATAAGATATAATCGCACAGTGTTAAGTCAGAGGATCTTGGGGGCCATTTAATTGCATGATTTAGCACGACAATGCGGTTGTCAAACGCTTCTCTTAGTTTTGTTCTTACAGCAAGCTGTCAATGAGCTGGTGCGCCATCCTGAATCCACCAAAGCCTATTTAATTGATTGCCGTAAATCTGGCGGAGTTCCGAGAAGATATTTTGGTTGATCATGTTCAGGTAGGCAGCACCAATCAAGTTATTCTCGTAAAACAATAGGCCGACAAGATAGCCATTCCCGCATATTCCGATCCACAGAGACACTTTCTGCTGACAAATACGTGTGTCAAAGTTGAATGCTAGGGGGTGGTTCAGCGGTGAATATTGCCGAATGTTATGGCTATTTACCGTTCCATTCATGAAAAAGGCTGCCTCGTCACCTATCACAATGTTTTCCAAGAAACAAGACGGTGATTTATGGAGAAACCATTCGACAAACTGTCTACGACGAGGAAAATCAGTTGCCATTTTAAGTCGTGTTTAATAATGCAGTTAAATGATGTCTTTGACAATTGTAATCCATTTTTTCTGAATGATACATGTGGATTTTGAAGAAGTGAGATGTGAACATTTTCGATATTTTCTGTCGCTCTTATGGTTCTCATACGACCCGAACGACCTTTATTTAGATTTAAGCATGTTCCTTCATGTTGGTATTTGCGAACATTTTTCAAAATTGTGGGCTTGCTTGGTGGGTGTCTACCTAGTAAACGTTGTTCAACTGAATCTTGTACTTGGTTAATACTGCCAGTGTTAATAAAGTTTGTGACTACAAATACGCGTTGATCTTTTGTTAACTGCATGATTAAAAAAGTTCTATGGAAGTAAACATTTACACAGAAACGTTTTGATTTGTTTAGTAAGCAATACTGACGAGACCATACCATAGCGTGGCTGAAAAAACACTGTAAAATGGCCTAGGCTTTGCTTGAAGAATCGCACAGTGACCTAGGCTACCTAGGCTCCCTACGCTTCTCTCGAAAGTGCACGGTGGCCTAGCCTTCCTAGGCTTCTTTTCATTATTTTACTTCCTTGCGCAAACATATTTCTAATAGCCTCCACTAAACCCATTAGTGTATCAAGATCATAAAAGGAAATTTAATGGAATTTACAGAATCCACAGAGAAATAGTTTTTAAATAAAACACTGTTTGTAGGACCCCAAAATCTCCAATAGTTTTTGAATTGTGCTAATTCAAAGTACGGTTAACTTTTTTCTGGGACACCCGGTATAGAACAGATGGGGGAAGGGTCAGAAGGAAGGGAGGGAGAGATCAAAGGACACAGGCTACGAACGGGTAAATTTGTAACGATTTTCAAAGCAAGTTTGGGCGAGGATAATTTTTAATAATTGCATTAAATTTAAATGAGCCCTCAGACATTGTAATTTGAAATTTGTTTAATCAATATTAACAATTACTTGTGTGGTTGAACGAACTAGATGCTAAATTTCCTCTTATTATATCCCCTCGAAGTGCATACATATATGCGTTTATTTTAAAGTTCCAGTTTCACCTACATAAGAATTGTTGGGATTATTACACTTCATACTGTTGGTTACATAGTTTGTCCTTCGAAAACACTTTTTTATCCTCCGGTTATATTTAAAGCCTATCTTAATATTGGTATTAGCGACGAGGTCTTTTAGTTTGAAAACTTGTTGGCCAAAAGATAATATATAATATTAAAGGTTTGATTGAAGCCTTATTGGTGGTATTGAGCCATAATAAATCCGCCTGTTGCTAGGGTGAAATGATTGAATAAAACATAAGGGATACATTGAACCAAGAAACGTACGACTAATGAAGTAAGTTAGGCTTGAATGAGGCAGGTGCTGCACATGGGATTAAGCTCTTATTTTTTGTTATAAGAAGATGGATTTCTTAACTGATTTATCGTGGAAACTAAAAGTTATTCTCAATTATTTTAGAACCACATTATAATGTTGAGCCGCAGCAGGCTTAAGTTAATTAAGTAGGCTATGGGTATGGTTTGGTGACTAAAATCAAGAAAATGGGATCGAAAGCTGCACGCAAAGGGGGATGCTGTAAGATGCCGTGCTGAAGTTGAGATTCCCCTACTTGCTGGAACCTTCACTGATCATATGAGAATTATATGGATGCCCTCTGGTATGTGTGAAAATCTCGCTCAGTTTTAATATTGCCACTGATGCAGTTCTTATCCTTCTTCATTTTTTTTTTTTTTTGTATTTATCAATCGTCACCACCACCACACCCACCCCAGCCATTTTCCAACAGGTGAAAATATTATCGTTGAATGGACCAATTTCTTTCTTGCAAACGGAGCTACATTCCATTCATTATGGAACATCAATAGAGTGGGGGAAGATGGCCTGCCCTGGACACTAGGGCCTTATACCCTGCACACATTTGAATTTCTTTTAACTTGGACACTTTCTTTGTGGACCTCTGTTCGAACTCTTTCTCATGAAAATGCCCCTCCTAATTTAGCCTAATTTTTAAATGGATAAATAAACTTGTGCGTAAATTTGACCTCTAGTAGTTTTGTCTTGGCAGAGGATCATCCCCCGTATCGTTAGGCCACACACAGGCCCCGATACAAATTGCCCCTAATTTCGCTTGCTCTCGATCCACTTTTTCTCGGCCACTCGGTTGACATTGACAAAATTCTATACTTGAACTCCCTCGAAGAAGTTAACTTGATTCCTCCGTCATAGGCAATGGAGCTTACTTGATCTGGCTTCTGCTTGAACACCATAAACAACAATGATAGAGAAAACTCCTCTAAATTCCCATGAATTTTCTCCGGAGGAAATCCTTTGCAGGGAGAGACAAGATTCTGACTGGTGGTCGGTGGTTACCTTGAAAATTCCCATAGTATTTATTAACAAGGCTGAGCATCGCAAAATAAATTTTATTTCCCCACTACAAGTCTGCAAACATAATTTTGAGCCTCCCAATAGCGCAAACCAACAATCGAAAGCTATTTGTTTACCTCCTGATACCATGGCTTCATTTTCGTTTTATATATAGATAGAAATTAAGGGATTTAATGAAGTATATGATGATATTTTTGCAGGGGAAGGTAGCGAATGTGAGCTTCATTCATCTCCTATTAAACTCCGTAGGCACAAGACCCCTATAACTATTATTTATTGGCCCTTAACTTGTAACACCAATAATTCTGCTTTCCAACTTCGTTATCTTTCTCCTTCGACCTTATTGACTTTATGTTCATTAGAGCAGACAGATCCACATTACAAACAGTCGAGCACACAATTCTTCGTCGTTGTGATCCATCCACTTCGGTGGTTAGGATTCATCAAGCTCCAGCCCTTCGTCATAAAAATCTCAAATTCCAAAATAAACTTACTTTTATCCAGTCATTAATTAAAATCCAAATACGAACTTATTTGGTCGGACATCTTCAAGAACGAACTCATGTAGCAGAGGTGGATTGTTGTTCCAACCCGGAACTGACGACTGGTGACCCTGCCACAATGAATCATAGTATCAACCAACCAACCCCTATCGTTATATATATATATATATATATATATATATATATATATATATATATATATATATATATATGCTTTCTTTTAGAGCTTGGTCCTTGAGACTAACCAGGAGAACTTAGAACTTGCGTGGTTCAGTCAGTTAAAGTCCCTTCACGGCGACGCGAACTCTAGATGGGGATTTTTCTGGCCTGATCTTAGTTCTCCAGATCATTCTTGTCAAAGGGGGAGAAAGGAAAGTATCGTCTCTTCCCCGTAGCTTTGCCGTGACTCGTAGAGATTTATAAATATCTGTTCTCATTATAGTGGTTGTAGGAGAATGGCCCTATTTGATCACTCCACACCTGACACCACTTTTGTCGTAGTATACCTGGTGGAACGTGGAGTACTTCTTTGATGAAGTAGGCTTTGATCTAAGAGTGCAAATTTTGTTGTTTTAAAGAAGAGCCGCTTCAAACACGTAAGGATATAGAGAAACACACAGGAATTCCCAAAATAAACTTATATTTTAAATTTAACAAGTTTACTACACAAAAACTAAACATGAACCACAGAAATACTCCGAATATTAAAATACACAATAATTACTTCAATTAACTTGAGCCTCTAATATTGGCTAATTAGCTACTCACTTCAATATACAAGAAATAGGCTAATTATCTCTACTATAGTTTAAATACCTTGGTTGTTCTGGCGGCTGGTTTGAGTTTGACCTTGAACTCAATGAGCCCCAGACACTACAGGAATCTGTTAGGTCCTTTGACGCGTGCTTCGACCAGATTGTTGGAGGTGGTCGAGATCACGGGGTACTTTGGCGAGTGTAGAAGATGGGGGTCCACACTGTATTCAAGGGGGGTGGGGTCTTCTAGGGCGAGAACAATCACGGTGCTTTAGGAGACACCAGGGTAGGTGGGGCCTCTCTAGCGAGAGTAAGTCGAACTTGGTTCTTAAACCAAGTTAACTTAGAGTTCGGTGTGACCACCGGGTAACAGGCTCGAGGGAAAGCTTTCCTCCTTCGTTACGTAATTCCTCATGGGTGAGGACTGTACTCGGAGAGGGTCTTCTTCAAGGGCGACGATCGAGGAGGGGGGTTTCTGTGACGAGAATAAGTTGAACTTGAATAAGCAGATGGGGGTCCACACTGTATTCAAGGGAGGGGTCTTCTAGGGCGAGAACAATCATGGTGCTTTAGGGGGCACCAGGGTAGGCGGGGCCTCTCTGGCGAGAGTAAGTCGAACTTGGTTCTTAAACCAAGTTAACTTAGAGTTCGGTGTCACCACCGGGTAACGGGCTCGAGGGGGAGCTTTTCTCCTTCGTTGCGTAATTCCTCATGGGCGAGGACTGTACTCGGGGAGGGTCTTCTTCAAGGGCGAAGATCGAGGAGGGGGGGTTTCTCTGACGAGAATAAGTTGAACTTGAATAAGTTAACTTAAAGGTCGGTTTGGTAACCAGGAACTAGCTCGAGGATGAGCTTCTTCTTAGTTCCAGTCTTCCTCAAGGGCGAGGATCGAGGAGGGAGGGGGGTTCTCTGAAGAGAATAAGTTGAACTTGAATAAGTTAACTTAAAGGTTGGTAACCAGGAACTAGCTCGAGGTGAGCTTCTTCTTAGTTCCAGGCTTCCTCAAGGGCGAGGATAACGGAGGGGGATTTCTCTGACGAGAATAAGTTGAGCTTGGTTCCTCAACCAAGTTAACTTATGAGTTTGGTGTGGCCACCGGGTAACGGGCTCGAGGTGGGGCCTTTTTCCTCTTCTTTTCGTAATTCCTCAAGGGCTTGGAATTTCCCTGGCTTTTACGATGGACCAGGATAGATGGAGTCTCTCTGACGAGAGTAAGTTGAACTTGAACAAGTTAACTTAACGTTTCGTTTGATAACCAGGGACTAGCTCGAGGATGAGCTGCTTCTTAGCCCCCTAGGTAGCCCTGCCTCTCTTGCAGGGAACTTCGTAGTCTGGCGACTCAAGTATTTTACCTGTCCAGTCTGGGTAGCCCGGCTTCTATCCGGGAACTTCGTAGCCTGGAGACTGACGTATTCTACCTGTCCAATCTTGGTAGCCCTGCTTCTATAGTCGGAGACTTGGTAGCCTGGAGACTCACGTATTCTACCACGTTTTTCCTAAGTGTTTCTTATTTATACCCCGTCACCCCCCTGGGGTAGGGGTAGGAGGGGGGGCTTGTGGAAGGGCCTAGAAGGGTTCTTATTCCAACGGTTTTTCTCATCAAGTCTCAACTCTGCTCCAGCTGGCTTTCGAGCTTGAGAGAAACGCGTCTCCAATTTCTTACATGAGGTGAAATTGAATATACTCTCGTAGGGAAGATCTTGAAGTTTACAACCTTTCGGCTTTTCATGGCGACGAGTGGCGAGATGCTGTGGTTACGAGTTTGACCCCACGGTGCCGGGGCCGGATGTCTTTGCGGTTGCCGTCCCGTGTCTCCACTGAGAGAGAATGGGCGAGTGACGATTGCCCTACAGTGGTAATATTTTTGTTTGTTAGCAACATGGAACTTATTGATTGCTTAGTATAAAAAGAATACTTTTCTATAAATGAACGCACATCTCCACCATTTCATACATAAATCGATAAGGAGGAGGAACAAACGTTTTTGCAAGCCGCCGTGAGAGTGTGCTTGCGCAAAAATAAGCCCAGCATTCCCATCACCCCCCTCTCCCTTAACAATCAGTTCACAATATAGCAAAGAAGATTTAAACAATTTGGGCCACTTGTTTTTTACTTGGTGGTTTTAACATCAATCACCACTACAAAAGGACTATTTGGTGCCACTGACGAAAAACGACGAAATCTGTTTTTAGCCGTCGTGGCTTTCTCGGCTCCTTTACTTTTACTGCTTGTCATATTCTCGATCTTCTCACGTGAACACCAATATCGCATTTTAGCACCTTTGGCAGAATTTCTCTTGCTCCACCGGTCCTTGTATGAAATTAGGTGCAATGTTAACTGAATATGATGTGTTTCCGATCCACGAGAAGTGGAAGTACACCCAAGGAGGGGTGGGGTGAATGGCCAAAGCCACTAAAATAAAACAGAATTGCTTCGAAACAAAATCGCTGTGCGACGAGAAGTTGAGTACATTTTAGTCTTTTGTTTTCAGAAATGTTGAGCTTACCTGATACCAACAAGAATGTCATCGAGAGATTCTTGAACCTGTCCATTCCTGAGACGAAGTGTCAAGCGATTTATATTTGGATTGATGGAACAGGAGAGAACTTGCGTTCCAAAGCAAGAACTCTGAACTTCGTTCCTACAAAAGTACAAGGTACGCAGAAAACAGAGACAATTTTCTGGCCAGTGAATTGGCTTTACTGTACAATTTGGAAAATGATTTTAAAATGTAATTACAATTAGACTTCTTGCGATTTACAAGGACTTAAAAATCAATACAAGGATGCATCTTATTATAAGCATTTCAGTGGTAAAAAGGATTCAGGGTAAGAAAAAAAATTTAGTTCAAGCTGATCGATTATTACAACTTTTCTTTAAATCTGTACCACTTCTTACTCTTCTCTCATCACTTGGTTATCTACACCCTCGGAAGGTATAGTCTTTAACATGAGAGGAGCCATTTTGTTGCATGCTCCGAAAAATTTAGAATGCAGTTGAATTTTGAAATTATTGAGGGGGGGGGGGGGTATGAACACCATAATTCATTTTTCTGCCGTTAAATTTGCCTTCTTTTGAATTACAGGTTTTCACAATGGCATCTTTTGCAGATCTTCCATTATGGAATTTTGATGGCTCATCAACTGGACAAGCTTCTGGCAAAAACAGTGATGTATTTCTGATCCCAGCTGCTTTATACAAAGACCCGTTTACTCTCGGCAATAACAAAATCGTTCTTTGCGAAACTTACGACTACGAAAACAAGCCAACGAAAACGAATAACAGAAAATCGAGTGAAGAAACAATGAAGAAATATGCTCATTACCATCCTTGGTTTGGAATGGAACAAGAATACACTATCCTTGATGTAGAGAACCATCCATACGGATGGCCTAAACAAGGCTTTCCTGGGCCACAAGGACCCTATTACTGCGGTGTCGGGACGGGTAGAGTACACGGTCGAGATATTGCTGAAGCTCACTACAGAGCGTGTCTTTACTGTGGAATTAATATATTTGGAATTAACTCCGAGGATATGCCCGGCCAGTGGGAATTCCAGATTGGTCCCTGCGAGGGTATTCTCATCGGTGATGAAATGTGGTTAGCACGCTATTTGCTTCACAGAGTGGCCGAAGATTTCCACTTGAACATAACTCTAGACCCAAAGCCCGTTCCGGGAGATTGGAATGGTGCTGGGCTTCACACAAACTTCTCTACTGCAATAATGCGAGAACCAAATGGCATCATTGAGATTGAAAGGGCAATAGAGATCCTTTCTACGAAACACAAAGAGCATATAGCCGCGTACGACCCAAAGTTTGGCAAAGACAATGAGAGGCGTCTGAGTGGGCTTCATAACACTTCCCTCATTCATGATTTCTCCGTCGGGGTGGCTAACCGATGCACCTCTATCAGAATACCGAGGTCTGTTGCAGACGAAAAGTGTGGTTATTTTGAAGATCGGAGACCAGCCTCCAATGCAGATCCATATCTTGTTTCGGAAATTATTGTCAAGACGCTTTGTCTATCTCATACGCTTGATGTTTGAATGGACTCTCAAGTTTACATTTAAAATTTTTATACATATACACTGGAAAAATAATGTAGATATTTTCCTACTCTTCTGTCTTCATGAAATCTGCCACCCAGCAGTTAAATTATGCACATTAATTGTTATTCTATTGCATAATCAAACTTTAGTCAATTCGACGTAGATGATTGCCTTTTTCAGTGATATTAAATATTGAATTATTTCTGACCCTTTAGTATAATTCTTTCCATACTTCACGCAAATATATATACACTGTAAATATGTCCTGAGAATAAAAGCTCTATTTTCTTTTATGCGAACAAATATTATCACTCCACCTTATTTCTGTCCTTCTAAAGTATACAAAATAAGATCCAAAAATAAGGACCCTCAACTCAACAACCAAGGTACTGAACACTAACTTACAGTGAAGAGTTGAACACATGCTCCCATCCCGGAGGACGACAGCCAACCCCTAAAGATTATGTTCTTCGAAACAAAAACATCAAAATAGGCATAATAAAACATTTTAAATAGGCAAAAAAGGAAGCATTTATTTTTAATTGGAATAACGTTGAAACAAAAATATAAAAAAATCCTAACAGTAAATTGTTACATGTATTTATACAGCGTTTGGTTAAACTTTATAACTAGCGTTTTTTTCCAAATTTTTCCATTAAGAAGAGCAAATGATATTTCAACATCTGCTGAGGTAAGAGGAACATATATAAAAAAAAATTATTATATCTTTTATATGATGTAAAGTGACTTCAGCACAATCTCATTCAACGACTCTTTCAAATTCATTTATTCTCTAAAAATAACTTTTGTACCGTTCTGCTAGACGATTTTATCTTTCGTTTTTCCTATTTCCTGCATTTCAGTGTTAATAGTTTGCAACGCATATATTAATGATTGGTTTCTTTCTTCCAATGAAGTAATTTCAAAGGGGCAAATTTAAATAATGAGCATTATTGAATACAAGATCATTTTGCAATAAATTCTGCACAAGAGATTTAATAATATTAATAGACGATGCATCGTCTTCATCAAGATCTTCGAAAATACTTTGTAACTGACTGGAGTGATTGAACAGGCGACGGAGAGGTGTTTCGGCTTGTGGAATTTGCTAACAGCAACTTCTTGACTCAGTGGGTCTGCGAGCCTATCCGAGGAGGAACGTTCAGGATCTAATATTTGCCACGAAGATGACCTCGTCTCTGACGTGTCAGTGGATGAGTACCTGGGTGGTAGTGACCACAACATGGTAAAGTTCAGTGTACGTGCCCCCTGTACGCAAGGTACGAATGAGCGAGCACGTAAGTTGGATCTCAGAGGTGAAGACTTTGATAGACTTCGGGCGGCACTAGCCCAGATACAACCATCTAACGAGGACGGAACGAACTCCAAATGGAACGAAAGAATCGTTTTATGGAGCGTCAGGCTGAATTCGTTCCCACGATGACTGTGAGACTAGCGAGCATTCAGCCGAGGTGGTTTAGTCAAGAAATCGTGTCCGCTATTATAGGTAGAAGGACAGCGCACATGCTATTGAAGAGAAGTAAAAATGCAATGCATCATGAAGCTTACGTGACTCATTGTAGAAGGATAAAGGTAAGAGTGCGTAGGGCTAAGAGGAACGAAGAAGTTCGTGTGGCCTCTCTCTCCAAAGAGAACCCTAAGGAGTTTTTCGCGTACGTGAACAGCCGAAAACCAGTGCGCCAACGCATTGGAACTCTGAGGGACGCGGGCGGTGTCCTCCATGGTTCGGGCCTGGAAATCGCCAACGTACTCAATGACTACTTTTCCCTGGTGTTCACGATGGAAAGGGACGGAGAGATAGCCAGACCACCGATAGTGATAGATGTTGGATTAGAAACGCTAGATGGAATAACTATACCTGTCGCGGAGGTTGCCAGGAGGCTCAGGCAGTTGAATGCGTACAAATCCCTTGGTCCTGACGGTTTCCTGCAAAGAGTACTGCGTGAGGTGAAAGATCAGGTGGGCACCCATCTTTCTGATATCTTCAACGCGTCACTCGATAGTGGTGAAGTCCCTACGGACTGGCGTGTGGCCAACGCCACCCCGATTCACACAAAAAGGGAGACCGCAGCACCGCTGGAAACTAGTGACCGATGTCTCACTTCAATAGTGGGTAAAGTAGTGGAAGGCATCATAGCGGATAGAATAACTGATCACTTAGAGTCCCACAACATGTTGAGGGATACCAGCACAGGTTTTCGAAGAAAGCGCTTGTGCCTCACGAACTTGCTCGAATTGTTTCACGGGATGATAAGCGAGTTTGACAGAAGTCGAGCAGTGGACATAGGTATTAAAATTTAATTTCTAAAAAGATTTCGATAAAGTTCCCCACCGTTGATGATGGCAAAAGTACGTGCCTTGGGAATTAGAGGAAAGCTCGTCGCAAACTGGTTAGAAAGTTGGTTGTCGAACATGCGACAGAGGGTTACTATCGGCGGTCACGCCTCTCGGTGGTCGTCAGTTAAGAGCGGAGTCCCTCAGGGCTCCGTTTTGGGACCTCTGTTATTCATCATCTACATCAACGACCTAGATGAAGGACTGGTGAGCCGCCTCGCAAAATTAATTTGCCGACGACAAAAATCTTGGAGCGAACGTAGCGACGCTCGAAAACACCGAGGGGTTGAGGGAGGACCTACGGATGATCGGCGAGTGGTCTGACAAGTGGCAGATGCCTTTCGACTTGGAAAAGTGAAAGGTGATGCACATTGGGTATGAGAATCCTCGGTCAGACTAAGAGCTACAAGGTATGCGTCTTGAGTCAACTGATGTCGAGAAGGACTTAGGTGTGCTGATTAGCAGCGATTTCAAATTCTCGAAGCAGTGCTCACAATTAGAGAAGAGGACTCAGCACCTGCTGGGTTACATCAGGAGGCAATTCAGCTCTTGGAACAAAGAGGTTGTTCTTCCCCTGTAGAACTCACTGGTGCGGTCCCACCTGGAGTATCCGGTTCAGTTCTGATCTTCTTACTATCGAAAGGGCATTGATCATTTGGAAAAGGTGCAAGCCAGGGCCACAAAAATGATCCAATCGCTACAGAACAAGACATACCCGCATAGACTGCAAGAGATCAGTCTCTTTTCGCTCGAAACTCGAAGACTGCGCGATCATCTCATAGAGAATTTCCAAATTTTTAAGGGCTTTCAAATTGTCGCCTGCACGAAGGACTTTGGCCTTAACCAGAATGCGACTCGAAATCACGAGTGGAAGGTGGAGTTGCCTAGATTTAATACGCTTCCGGTGGGTAAGTCCTTCACGTACGAAATCTGCGATACGTGAAATAGACTGCCAGCGGTAGCAGTGTCGAACAGTTTAAGAGTTGAGTCGATAAAATATACCTTAGAACAGAATGTGGTGATAGCAATTATGTAGTGTGGGGAGAATTGAATTTAGATTAGCGTAGGATAGCTAAGTTTTATTTTCTAAGTAGTGCCTCCTCGGCATAGGCTGCAAGGTCTTTGAGACACTTCCTTTAATTGTAACTCTTTGTAAAGTTCTGAGGGGTAATCCTTGCTTTAATAAATATTAAGTATAAATCCATTGAGATTTCTGACGACTGCAGTCAGAGGCAAAATTAGGGGGTATAGTTGCAAGTTCACCTTTCTGTTTCTGTCTGGAAATGACACTCTTTATGTTTTCCGTGCCAATGTATTCAATCACGAAGTATCTCCTCTCTGAATTTATAACCTTTATACACGCTTTACTGAATAATAAGAAACCATCAATAAAGAATACACTGCTTCCAAATTTCTTAACAAAATCATTGAGTTTGCTTGAAAGAACAGCTTTAACTTTAGTCGTTGTTTTCCACAGTTCAAACACCAAGACTAAAGCAAATTATCGGTTGGGTTGCCAACTTAATTTTTAAATTTATATACAAAATTAAGTAAAAAAAGCTTCTAGATTTTCCAATGTGTATCTAAAATATAAGCTAGGAAATATATTACATATTATTAACCCTAAAATTACTGTATGATGGAATTTAATAAAATAATAGTATTAATTTAGTAATGATACTTTGATCCTCTTTTGCAAAGAGTACAATAAAAGTCGCCTTTCGTTTCAATTACATCTTCACTATCAGTGATTCAGTAGATAGACATAATTGGGAAGAAGCTCCATCCTCAAAACCTTTTATTACATGTAGCCACTTCTCCAATGCTATTTAATAGTTAAGTTGGAAGTTCATGAATGCTGAAAAAAAATCTTAACCTAAGTAAACTAAATTCGATCCCAAAAATAACATGCAAATTTTCTAATTTTATTTTTCCTGACCTTGGATGTTATATCATTCACCCTTTTATATTTCAGCATTTGAATAAGACAATATTAATGATAGATCGCACATTTACTAAGTTGTTAAAATATTGTCACCAAAACACCATTAAAGTACATTACTTCTTCAAGAAATCATCTGTATCTGTCTGACTATTCCAGTTCACTAAATATATTTTCATTAACTGTAATCCTGCCTTAGATATTGATTTTTTAAAGACACCTAATTGCTTCATCAGGTCACCTAGTGAAGTATATTTAGCTAGCTTTAAATGTTGTTGTTTTTTTTACTAAGAGTAGAAAAATTTATCAAAACGTTTTTATCGTCAGTTCGTTCGTAGGTGTGTCTAAACACATGAGTATGACTGCCGAGTTCCATCTCCATGGGTAATTAGCAGCGAGTTTGTCAGTTCCAGTGTTTCCTCGAGGAGCAATTAGTCTGATTCTCGAGGGGCAGGTTTTCGCACAGTTTGGACAATGGAGAGCGCCTGGCTGAGGGTTTTGTCGACGGGCTTTTCTCCTCTGCCTTTTTTTCTGGCAGACGGCAATGGCGATTTCCTTCAAAGGTTTGCACTCCCCTCCTGACTGCTACTCTCCACTGATTGTGTTCGTCTTCCCAGGTGTTATAATTTATTTCTGTTTCCTATAGATGCGCTTCAATGGTGTCATTGTAGCGCTTCCTCTGCCTTCCTGCTCTTCGCTGGCCTTCCATTAGCTGTTAATATAATAGCTGCTTCGAGAGTCTTTGGTCGGGCATTCTGCGCAAGTGTTTAATTAAAGATAAGATGGAGCTTTGATATTAATATCTTAAGTCATTCTCTGTACTTATTATAATAAGATTGTTTTCTAATTCAACACTTTTGTTTCAAGCGGTATCCTAAGTATGACCTTGAATTCGCATAGTTATTAATATTAAAAGTAAGCTGATCATCCATGCTGCTAGGAAGTACAATCACGATCTATCAATCAGAAGAAGATCACGAACTAACTTTCTCAATGTTTTGGGATTCGTATAACTTGTTTACCTTTTGTATTTGAATAGATGTCGAAAAGAATGGCAGCTGTATAGTAACCTTCTTTCACTCTCTCTTGTTTCCTCCAAATCGGGCTTTAATCCTTTCGAGAGTTCATTACCACGTTGTAGTGCTGGCTTAACAGCTGGTCAGCTTGTTTTATAATTAGCAAGTATTTTTAGCGGACTTGTGCCATCAATGAGAGATTCATATAAGTTCTTATATTTATTTTGTCTAACATAAATTCGAGAACTATTTATGAGTTTCCATAACTACAAACTCTAAATATCTAGGTGATCATTCAGAATATATGCAAGAAATTTATAATTGTAAGGAATGACATATGTATATATCTAATCAACGTCAGAAAGGTTTAAGTCTAACGTATGATTTATTAATAATTGTTTAATTTCCTTTACAATGTATTCAGCATTACATTTTGCAAGCTTAAATTGTTCAATATATGTTGGCACAAATATTTTTTTGATTTTTACTCTAGAGTCATCTAGCAACAAACTGTAATGGCTCTTACTTACATATATCATTTCTTGGCTCTTATTCAAAATGGCTCTACAAAATATGTTGGTAATATTAACCCATTAAGGACGATAGGGTCTTTAAAGACCTTTCAATTAAATTCACGATGCTATTTCTTTCCGATTCCAAAATATTTAGTAGGAATTTATTTGTTAATAAATATTTTTGCAATATTTGATGTATTTAAAATAAATAGAAACTACCAACTCAGATTTATTTTCACTTGAAGCGCCAAGATGGTGCCCCGCATATTTTCTTTGGGTCCTAAGTAAGTAATATCCTAAATCAATTTGTGTTTGAAGCAATTTTTATATTATTTATCATTATTTTTAGGTTTTATAGATTGGTCAACCGATCTATAAAGCATACAAATATAGAGCATACGCCACCCTAATCATGAAAAACAACCAGAAGCCCATACCAGAACATAAACAAAGGACTCATCTGATATATGAGTACAAATGCAACCTAGGAGACTGTCAGCTCCTCCCCACTCATATATTGGAATGACGGAAACTAAATTATAAAAAAGAATGACATACTATCTAAGTAGCGGAGCTCCCCCAAAACATACAAGTCATAACTTTGGAACTTTTCCAACAGCAAATTGTTAAAAGAAAACACCAAAATTATTGACTTTACACATATTGACGAAAAATACTTTTCCTAGAAGCCATCCATATACCAGGAAAACAACCTAAGCTTAACATTCAATTCAATTCAAACGGAATACTGTCAAGCGGTAGAATTAGGAGCCGAACTACGAGGGATACTTAATCTCACCCTATGAAGGTCAATCACCGCAAATTTGACCTTCGTTCCTAAGCCTACCCTTTTCGACCTTCTTAACATGCTCACAAGTTTGTCAGTACGTTGGCCCTTTCTGATCTCTTTATTTATATATGAATCTCTTCATTTATTAATATATAAACCAATGTTTTACTCTTTTTATTTGTATTTTTACTTTATCTCCGAAGATGATACGAGGGTATCGAAAGACGGAAGATAAATAAAGTATTTTGTTAAGGGATGCTTCTCCTGTTTCACCCTTTAACTTTAAAATCCGAATTTTAATGAATTTCGGAGAACTTAGCCACGAGTTCACCCAGACGTAAAGGCAAATATACGACAAATTGAAAGATGTGAAAATAAAATGACAAATGTGAAATTAGCCGTCGCTTTCAACAAAACTTGCTACGATGAAAATATATTGCTCAACTTTTTATATTTATATATATATATATATATATATATGAGAAGATAATAGTAAACGACAATATTTGAATCAAGATTTATTTATAGCTACAGAACTAGTTCGGAAAAGTTATAATTAGCATGTTCAACTAAGTAATGAAAAAAGCCAAGCAAGGAAGGAGCCCAGAATATATAAGACGAACAAATACTAAACAAAATGAAAACGCAGGAAAAAATCTGGAAAACATAAGTATTTGGGTGGACTCAGAGGAAGTTACTAATATCAGAGAGCAATTACTTCAATGGGCTTATAAATATGATTGGCGACTCTATTCGATATATATTTGTTGAATTTGTATTGCCCTTCGGATGAATTAAAATTATCGACTTTGTTAATAATGATAGATTCTGCAATTCTCCTCTCACTATAATTGTTTGATTTATAAATGATTTTTGCTTGGTTGAAGTCGATTCTATGGTCATGATTTTGCATGTGCGTAAAGAGACTTGAAAAACTTGTACCTCTTCTTATATAGGCTTGATGTTCTTTTATCCCCTTATTAAAGTAGCCCGACTCTCCGATGTATGTCAAATTGCAATTATGACATGGTATACGGTATACACTAGCGTCGTGATTGATTGGACGCAGTCTAGTCAAGGATTTTTGTATGCTATTAGAATATTTAAATGTGATATTTATGTCAATTCCGTTCGCATACGAATTTAAGGGGGCCAAAGCTTGAGCATATGGGAAACTAATACATTTTTTTAAATTCGTCCCTTCGCAGTGTGGAGATGGCATAGAAGTTTTTTCGTGCTTTCGAATGGCATCTGTTTATGAAGTGAATTGGGTATTTTAGTTCGATGAAATTGCAGATAAGGGGGTTGATTTTATCCTGAATGATGATTGCGTCGCATGTTATGTAGGCTTGAAAAAAAGGGGAAAACAGAACAGATATCTTAACGGATTTGTCATGTAATGAGAAGAAATGTATGAAAGCATTTTAATTTTATCAATGGGTGTAACGAATTCAGGTTGTGGAAAAATTCATTGAAATTGTTATTGCCATGCCGATAGGATGTCGTCTACATATTGGAACCAGATAAGAGGTTGGGAATGGATTCTAGGGTGGAAGGTGGTTTCATAGCTTTCCATAAAAAGATTGCATAGGATGGGGGAAAGGGGACTGCCCATGCTTAGGCATTATTATTGGCGGAAAACTTATCTTCAGTTGAAAATACATTATCAGTTACACATAAGCGCACTAATTTACTGATTTTAGGGATTAATTAATCGACCGGGACTTTCGTGAACAAACTATTTACGTCAAAGTTTAAGTTTTTTCCCACTGAGGTCAAGATTTTTGATTTTGGAAAATAAGGTCAAATGAGTGGATAATATGTGAGTGAGAGATTTTACCTACCGCATTTGATAAAATTACAGCAAGCCATTTGGATAGTTATAACTATGGAAGCCAATGCAAGAGATAATTGGGCGTAATGGGATACCCAGGGCAGGTTTAAGAAGCTGCGGGTCCAGTAGCACAAGGAACAGCGTAGCCCCCACCGGTATATATATATATATATATATATATATATATATATATATATATATATATATATATATATATATATATGCAGGTTCTATTGAAGTCCACAGCTGTGGCTGCGTTATTCATTTTAACTTGTATTTTCTTAATATTTCTTACAAGTTTTTCAACAGGGTCTTCGAGGCGAGAAAAACATGCGCGAATGACATTCTTTATTCTTAGACGTCTTTCGACCATGTTAGGTCATCTTTAGGGAATGAACAGAAATGGAATTATTCAAAAAATGCTACATTATATATAGTATTTCTACGGGAACATAAGTATTACAAAAAATTGACCAATCATGGCGCAGGAATTTTTTAAGGGAAAACTAAGCGCTACAAGAAACATATAAAATTGGAAGGCTCAGATTGTTTTACTATTTGAAGGACGGCTCAGATCATCTGACAATTCACAGCGATCTACGCACTGCTAAGTTACATCAATCTTTTGACTTGAAATAACTTTGCGAAGAGACCATTTTCTATATACGTTTAAGTATATACCAAAGAGAAGAAAGAAGAAATATATGTGCGAATCGGACTGATTGGAGAGACCTCCTGTTTCTGATTCGCGGGGAATCACCCCAAAGGGCGGGATCTCCTTAAATTTTTGCTATCTCATACTATACCTTTTTATATCTGAAACTCTCCTATTTTATTTCCAACTAGCATAGTATAACCTGACCACCAGCAAGGTCTCCGAAGCAGTCAGTAGTAGGGTGTAGTGAACTCCCGAAGGAGACCCCGTTAGGGGGAGAGAGAAGGAGCCTGGTTGTCAATGACGAGCACGAATCTGGCTGCAGTACCACTTATAGGGCTATGCCTAATTAGGTAGGGTGGTCAGGGAGTGTGTGCTCCAGAGCAGGCAGGCCAGATACTATTAGGAACAGATAGGGGGCTTCTCCCACTAGTGGAGTGGGGTAAATAATCTAATAACTTATTTTTCCAGAGAACCCCCCTTGGGGAGCAAGGGTAAGGCATGAAAAATTTAACATGGACCCACAGGACTTCACCAAAGTCTCTCACTTCAGCTAATTCAGAACGGGATAAAACGGAAATCACAGTATGTAGCACATAGCATTTTCAAGGATTTACAAATCGCCCTGATCAAATACATAGAAACAGCTAATGGATTTGTTGTCATATATGCGGAAAACAACGATGTTGAACTGCTTCTTTCATCAGCAGGAACCATCACTTTAGGGAAAATTGACTTAGAGGCTAAAGTACCACTCCAGATTATTGCCAACCGAAGCATCGTATGCCGTAAGGTAAAATCATGGGTGGGAGAACACTCCCCAGATGAAATAAAACATGAAATAATGGAACAACAACCCTGGATGAAGATACACGACATAATCAAATTCAAGGAACACAGGCATGTGTTCAAAATAGTGTGCGAGTCAACCGAAATGTCAACAAAGGCACTACAGAAGAGAATCCTCGCATACAATATGAGAATCCTAGCTTGTAACATTCAAAGGGACCAGTATCACAATATACAAATCTGTTTTAGATGCTACAAAATGTAATACCACATCACCGCAAACTGCCCAAGAAAGGAAGGAGAAATATGTTCAGAATGCAGTAGCCCACATTCTTGGAGGAGCTGCACAAACTCCACGAAATAGTGTGTTAATTGCGGAGGGAGCCACAGAACAATGGCAATAACATGTCCAAAGCGAAAATAAATAATAAAGAGAAAAGAAACTGAAACACAACAAAGAAAAGAAGAAACAAGAAACACCTCATATGCGGTGGCAGCAGCAACGAAAAACAATGGAACAACCCCTCAAATGACGCTTGACAGAACTCTGAACGTAAAACTACTGACATGAATTCTACACTCACACGTCTTAAACATTGCCCAACCAGGAACATATGCCACCACGTTGAACTCCATGCTCAAGGAAAATGGACTGGAGCCAATAAAATTCCCGCAAAATATTGATTCATCGGCTATATTTAACATAAAAATTTCAGAATATACAAAAAAGAAATTCTTGGAAGAAACACAAAGAAAGGAGAGCGAATTTGAACAAGAGGAAGACACAGAAAGCGAAGAAACAGAATCTGAGAGCACCACCGACGAGAATAATAAGAAAAACGTAAAAAGAAACACACACATAAACAAAAAAGAAATCAAATAGTGACACCTCGCCATGCAACCGAAGACCAGAAATACCAACCGCGAAATGTGAAACGGATAAGAGTCAGACCTCAGCAAGGACAGAGATGAAAGGCAGAAATACCAAGAAAATATACAAATAAATTTATTAATACCTCCATTATCCCCAAAAGAAGAACCGCTTAAGAACATACAAACAAGATGGATAATAGTAAATTAAGAATTCTACAGATACATACGAATGGATGGAAGGATGAAGAAAACACATACGGAAATATTTGTAGAGAAATAAATCCCGACATCATTCTAGTTTCAGATCACGGGATTAACCTTGAGACTCACAAACTAAAAATATGGAACTACGACGTAATAGCGACTAATCACACAAACGAACCACACGACGGAGCAGCAATAGCAATGAAGAAAGGAATAGAGTACAAAACAAAACAAGGACTAACCGAATCTTACCTCGCAATTGAGGTCAAAATGGAATTATCTAATATAATAATCGCTACGGAATACCAACCACCGTGACGACCGGGACTCCCAATAAATAACTTTGTGAGAATATTTAGCAATAGACTTCCAACTTTGTTTTGGGAAGACCTAAACGCAAGAAGCACGTACAAAGGATATAGGAACAGAAACCAAACAGGAAAAGATCTACAAGCTCTAATAGACAGACGGATAATAAGAAAACTAGGACAAGAGTACCCAACGCTAATCAAAGACAGAACAGCGACAACTCCAGACATTTGCCTAGCAAATAATAACATTCCTTTTAACTACCACATGGAACCTATAGATGTTATCTGCAGCGACCACACAGCAACACTACTCACCGGGAATCATCGACCAATAGAAATACCCGCTAAAAATGGAAGGCATACCATAAAGCAAACTGGGAAAAATACAAACAAGAATTGAATGACTACGCACCAAAGAGACTAAACGAAGATACTTTAGAAGAAATCAACGGCGAGCTGGAAAAAATAAGGACGCGAATACAAACAGCTGACGAGAATGCAATACCCAGAAACACCTATAAAATAGTGAAATACTTTATATGGACAGACGAAATGAAAACCATGAATGCATAAATAAAAGCGATAAACGAGGACATAATAATAAACGGAACGTCAAGGGAAAAATACTGCAATCTGAGAACAAAGAAGAGAGAACAGCTAAGCGCATATACGGACAAACAAAAAAAATACTGGGACATAGCCGTTCAAAATATTGACAACGATCTATTGTCTCGAGAATTTTGAAAAAGATAAAAAGAATGCGAAATACTAAAGGTAAAGAAAAATAAAGATTAAGGACAGAAACGGGACCTTAATCGAAGATGAACGCGGGATTGAAAAATTGTTCAGGGAACACTGGAAAGGAATGTTCAGCATCCACGAAGAGGAAAACGAAAATTACGATATAGACTTCGAAAACCAAATAATTGACGAACTAAATGAACGGATTGAGAGCACTTTCTCACATCACTTCGTAGAAGAGGAACGGTATGTGAGTCATGAATTTAACGCCAAAATCACAATCGAAGAATTAAAGAATACCATCTTAAATTTTAAACAAAAGGCCCCTGAAAAATCGGGCCTCACCATAAAAAAACTATATAGAAGCACCGGAATGTGTTTAACGCCTGTATCAACACCGGATACCTTCCCGGTGAGTTAAAGATAACCAAAATGATATTCATACCGAAGCCGGGAAAACCACCTTCGAGTCGAAAACTTCCGACCTATATCCCTTCTCGACTTCATCGAAAAGGTGTTTGAAAAAGTCCCGAACACAAGATTAAGTGAATATCTCACAGAAAACAATCTCTGGAACAATCAAAAATTTAGCTTCAGAAAGAACAGGAATACGGAGATGGCCTTCAGCGTGAATACAGAAAAAAAGAAGCAAAGTGAAAGGAGAGAAATGCAGTATGGATATTGTATGCCGAGACGTATCGGAAGCATTTGATAAAGTCTGGCAAAGAGGCATACAACATAAAATTCTAATTCTAGAAATGAACAACTATTTGGAAAGAATTTTAGGCGACTACGTCATGGAAAGATATGCATACATAGACACGGGGAATTACCAAGGTGAAATATTCAAACTTAATGCGGGGCTCGCTCAGGGAGGGTGTTTAAGTCCTTCGCTATACTCAGTGTATACCTTGGACATTTCCCCAACCAGGAACGAGGGCTATGTGAACATACAATACGCAGATGATTTCACTAATTAATTCCCTGCGTTTATCAGAACCCTCAGATGCAGGCCAGAGTAACTGCAAAAGAAATAGAAAATCTAAACGAGTATGAACACAAATGGAAAATTAAAACGAATAAAGATAAATATAAAATTATACCTATGAAACGCATAAAACTATCCGACGTTTATGTAGATGGAGAGCGATACAGGTATAATGGTGACGGCAAGATCTTAGGCCTAACTATTTCCAAAAATGGTTACAAGAAACACGTGACCGAAAGAATAAACAAAGCACGAGGCATGCTAACTTTACTCTACCGATTAAGAAATCTAAACATGAAAAATAAGAAAAAGATCTAACAGGCCATGATACAGCCTACCTTGATATATCAAACAATTGCCATGTATACGGTTTCAAGAAGCAATCTAATAAAAATGCAACGTATACAAAATAAGGCAGTATACATAATTACAAACATGCGACGATTAGAGAGGAAAAAACCATTAAACCAAACCATTAAACCAAATAATTGAAAAAAGAGCCAAAAAATCAGAAAAAAAACACAAGAAGAAATAGGAGAGGAACTAAATAATCAAATAGCGCGCAGGGCAAGATGGAGACAACATATGCTGTTTCCTAGTATTAAAAACATAGCGAACCAAAAGGAAGAGGAGGAGATTTTCGTGTAAACCAAATAAGGAAACCCGATTGTGACAAAAATTTCCCGAATAATGACAAACTCATCGGATTGGACTTGATACCCAGAAGGAATGACAAAACTAACCAAAAAGTACAAATGAAGGAAAAAGGAAAAACAACATGAATAGAGAAGAGAATTAAACAAATAAATAACCAAGGAACATGAGCCCACACAACAGATACAGATACGAGAATTATGCTACAAAAATCATAGAAACTCGAGTTATTAACATAGCAGGAAAACAAGTAAAGCTAACAACGATTTGAACGCCTATCTCATAAACACATAAGATAATAACAAAACAACCACATAAATAAACAAACAGACACACTTTCACTCTAACTTATTTCGAACTTAACTCTAAAATTAGTTTATAGTACAGAGATTAGCGTGAATGACCTCCACGCAACTTGCACCTCTCTGCAAACCTCCAACTTCTTTCCACTTCCATCATCTTCCTTCTTTACAGCTATCCAAATATGGACCAAACACTACACCAGGGACAGGTATAGCAAATCGTAACAATTAGAAGCTAGGAAAACATAAAAACACCGTTGTCCGGGTCCGACGTTAAGCAGGTCCACAGGCCAACTTGGTCAACTTTCAAGCCTTTGACTTTATTTCAGTGTGTCCTATCCTTACTTTTTTTCTTCTTCCCCTCCCTCTCTCCCCCCTCTCCGGAGCTCTTTTCTCTCGGTGCCTTCAGGCCCAGAGGGAGGAGGGCACCGGGGTAACTCGGGGGAACCGGACCTCGCTCTCCCCCCCCCCCCCCCGACCGGGTCCCTCCTCCAAGAAGGACTAGTCGGGGGGGGGTGGAGGGGCACGGGGATCTAAAACTTTTTCTCCCACTTTCCCTTTCATTTCATTTCCTTTCTGACAATTTGTCGCTCCGATCTAGTTCTCTGGCAAAAGAGGCAAAGAAAAAATCAAGTTTGAAAACGTGCTTCTTTTAACGGCGGTCAACTCGGAGACGCCGAGATGTCGGAAATATGGTTTCCGGCTGAAGTTGCACGTTAATTGCCGGTTTCTTAATCTGAACAATGACGGCTTCGGCCATCGGCAATCTTCTGCGTCTTTGGAGTCTCAGGGTGATGGAGATATCCTTATTCAGTTTTTCACGTGTTAGGGTAGTGCCATAAGAGTGGGCGTGTTTTTTAATCGCGCCATCTTGAAGGTGAGCTGTCAGTCGCCTTGACAGGGATGTGGAGGTCACGCCGATGTACTTTGAATTGCGGTGTTCGCAGTCACTGAATTTGCACGAATATTCCTACACGACGTTAGTCTCCTGGAGTTCACTGGTCGGAGGAGACAGCTGTTCTTCATGATGCAAAGAATGTGATTCGCGGATGTTTTTTCTTGCCTCGAAGACCCCGGTAAAACCCTGTAATAAATATTAAAACAATACAAGTTAAAATTAATAACGCTGCCACAGCGGTGGACTTCAATAGAACCTGCATACAACATGGCCTTTCACCCAATTATATATATATATATATATATATATATATATATATATTGTATCTTCCCCCACCCCATTTCCCTTTGCAGAGAGGAAAATATTGTCTGAGGAATTTAAAAGAACTGCTCGTATGGCTGGGAGGACTCAACTGAAAGGGCGGGTTATATTTTCTACTCTTTTCATTCCTTTTTAAAGAACAACACCGTGTACTACTAAAACATAATGCAAGACTTATTATACTATGCAGTATGCTCGGTGAAGTTTTCTATAATTTTTCTTTTATATAGTAATATCATATATATGTGATAATAATATAAAAAAATCAGGAAAATGAATAATTATTTTGTCTCGGCCGTACGAAGATAGACTACGCTTATTAAACCTTCTATCACTTGAAAGTAGACGATTACGTGGACAATTGATAGAATTATTCAAAATCTTAAAAGGATTTGCTAATATTGATTACAGACTATTTCGAGCTGGACGAAAGGGCAAACACACGCCAAAATGGTTTAAAATTAGTGAACAAGCGTTTTAACTCTACTATAGCCCAAAATTAATTCACGTTTAAAATCACGCAAACGTGGAATGGCCTTCCTAACCGTGCAGTTGAAAACACGTCAGTTAATATGTTCAAAAACCGACTTGATGAGTACTTCAATAGTGTAAATATAACGTAGTAGGAGCACAGATTAAAACGTCATATATTATAAGGAGTTGAGGATTAAAATGAAATGATGAATATAAAGATGCCAGCGACGCCTCCATGCATGGAGTGAATGTGAATTCCCCTTTTCTTTTTCTGTCTGTCCTATAAGTATATAATTTTCATCACTAGCAGGCGACGCCTGCGGGAGAAGAGAGTACTGTCCTATCACCCCTCCCCCCCATCCTCTGGTTCGAAAAAGCGTGTTATGTTAATGTATTTGAGGGATAGCTAAACCTGCATGTCAAGGGTACACATGTAGATAAGTGTGTACCGTAGAGTTGAATTAGTTAAATATATATATATATATATATATATATATATATATATATATATATATATATATATATATATATATATATATATATATATATATATATATATAACAAAAAAAGAGCATGATACACTAACGTTAGAATGTGTAGTGGACTAGCCTTGAGCGGACCTTAGGGTCTTTGCTGGTTCCTATTTCTGTAGCTCTCTCTCTCTCTCTCGTTCTTCTCTTTCTCTTTCTCTCTCTCTCGTTCTTCTTTTCTCTCTCTCTCTCTCTCTTTCTCTCTCTCTCTCTCTCTTACTCGTTCTTCTCTTTTTTTCTCGTTCTTCTCTGTCCCTTCTTTCCGCTCTCTTGGCTCTCTATCCTTCTTGTCTATAGGAAAGAAGGTTCTTTCCGGATAAATCAAGAGATTCACCTTGTAATTTAAATTGGTCGAATGAAGACATGATGGTGGCGAGTTTGAATTAAAAAAATTTTAAATAAAAACATAACGGGGTTGTCGACCCGAATTAACTCGGTATACCCACGGTGCGATTAATAATTTCCGTCTGAGCAGTCAGAAATACACGAATTAACGCGAGAGCCTTTAACTTTGCTCACAACACCGAGAACAAAACTAGACTGAGCCTTTCTTAATATGAAAGGGGTAAAATTCCGCTGGGGGGACGGAATAAATGAGAAGCACGGTCTCAAAACTTACACACGGTATGTATAAAGACGGGTACACACAAAGAATGGGAAAAATAGTTTGCAAGAATATTTCTGTTTACCTTCACAATAGCCAAGCCTTCAGCCTCAAAACCTTTAAAAGACCTTAGAAAAAACCTTTTAAAGATCCTATAAACCTGACACCAGTTAATATATATATATATATATATATATATATATATATATATATATATATATATATATATATATATATATATATATATATATATATATATATATATATATAACGGGTGGCCCAAAAGTTACTTCACATTATAAAATATTAATAACACAAAAACTAATCAAGTTATAAAAGTGGGTGATATATAAAATGGAAGAGGAGATCTTGAGGTTTTATTGTGGTACAAAAGTTACTGCACATTTTTATTGTGTATCTATAATACGTATATAAAGAATATAATACACAATAATACCCGAATAATTATTAACCCAGAATGGCAAGATAAAGCAAAGAACAGCGAGCAAGAATTGTGACTATTTATTTAAAACATAATGGATCAATTGTTACTGTGCAGAGGGACTTTAGAACAGCATTTAATCAACGAAACAGTCCCTCGAGGCATTGCATTCTTGCAATGGTATCAAGGTTCAGAGAATCCGGGTCTACAGGTGATAAAGAACGCTCTGGTAGAGCGAGATATGTGCGAAATGCAGGTGTCATTCAGCGTGTGTTAACCAGTGTTCAACAACAGCCACAAACGTCAACTAGGAATTTATCGAACATCATTGCAATGCATCCTAACAAAAGAATTGAAACTTCATCCATACAAAATTCAAATAACTCAACAATTAAATATTGCAGACCATCAAAAAAGAATAAACTTTGCACACGCATTTTTGGGACTAACAAATGATTCGACTTTTACCTCGCAACTAATCATGTCCGATCAAGCCCATTTTCACATTACTGGATACGTTAATGTAGAATTCGCCCTTGTTTTAACAATAATGGAGAACATTTGAAGGATATTATATTTAAATAATAAAAATCCAAGATCTCCTCTTTCATTTTATATATCACCCACTTTTATAACTTAATTGTTTTTTGTGTTATTATTTTAAAAAATGTCTAGTAACTTTTGGGCCACCCGTTATATATATATATATATATATATATATATATATATATATATATATATATATATATATATATATATATATATATATATATATATATATATATATATAAATATATATATATATATATATATATATATATATATATATATATATATATATATATATATATATATATATATATATATATATATATATATATGTGTGTGTGTGTGTGTGTGTGTGTGTTTGTGCGTGTGTGCAGGTAGGTTCTATTGAAGTCCACAGCTGTAGCAGCGTTGTTAATTTTAACTTGTATTTTCTTAATATTTCTTACAAGATTTTAACGGGGTCTTCGAGGCGAGAAAAAACATCCGCGAATGACATTCTTTATTCCTAGACGTTTTTCGACCATGTTAGGTCATCTTCAGGGAATGAACAGAAATGGAATTATTGGATGATATACTCAATTTAGTAGATGATTGGATAGTGGTAGATAAAAGTGGGTGAAATTTAAAGTGGGGAGGGGGTATTTTGCCCTAGTAAGAGGGCATCACATTATATTCTTTATTTTGGTTTTTCTATTTGTCCTATTTGTTGTATGTAGTGTTTTTCTATGTTTTGTTTCTTTTTGTGTAGCTAGCGTGTTTTTCTTATTGTTAGTATCTCAATTCTTGTTTACTTATTTTGGGGTTAAATTCTTGAGCATTCAAGCCTTTAATAGCCGTTAGCTCACCAATTTACCTGTGTTGTTTTAATGTTATCTTATATGGTTTCGGTTGAACTGTGTTAGTTTTTTGTGTTCCTGTTGAGTGTATAGTGATGAAATGTTTTCAGGTGTGCAGAACTTAGTACTTGGAAACTGGTTACAACGTGAGACTTTCTCTCGCAGTCATGCAGGTATGTTAAGTTTGCCACCAGTTCCCTGTATTTTCGGAATGACATCGTTCGTAAGAGTTAACCAGACCCTTCTTCCCAATTTATGGGTGAAGATGTTAATAGGGTCCACTTTTTTCCTTGTATGTAGATCCCTCTGCCGATGTTGGTCACGCCTTCTGGCTTTATTAATAAGCAGGGATGCGATGTTCTGTATTCGTTGCAGTTTTCTCATTGAGGTCTTGTTGGCCGCTTGAGTCACTACAACGGGATAAATGAGCTTAGCCCGGCCTACATCAGGTATATTTTCCTAATGTTGGCCGAGCTAAGATCTCTAATCTCTATAGCTTGGAGGTTTCTCTCTTTCCCAGGTTGCACCTCTCCGTGTAGTGTCTCGAGTAACCGTGGTCGGATATCTTTAGGCCCAGGACAGTGCCTTCAGTGGAGTAGCCGTATCTCCTCCCATAGATGATGATGGGCCACGTCATCGTGTGGCTCAGTGGAATGATTTTGAACTTGTTCCTATTAGTTCTTATCTTCTAAAAGTCTCTCGTACCGGTTGATGTTGTTGATTTCCGCTAATGTACGCATTGCTTGATCCCTTGCTTTCTTCACCGGGCACGGGACGATCTGGGTGACGTCATCTGGAAATTGCAGATACATCGTGTCACTATGCATCGGTGTTGGGAGGTCGATGATAAAGACCAAGTAAAGCAATGGGTTCAGGGAACTTCCCTGTGGAACGCCCGCCTTCAGTTTGAATTCGGATCCTCTGTGTTCTTCGATCATGAGACATGCCCTTCTGTCCATGACAAAGTCACAAAGGATCTTTTCCAGGATTGGGCCCAGCTAGAGGTTCAGGATCTTGTATTGAAGACCTTCCAGCCATACTTTATCGAAGGCCTTTTGCGCGTCCCTCAACACAATGTCTACATAGCACCCATTCGCTCGGCAATAGACTACTTTTTCTGTCAGGAGCGCTAGGGTTGTATATATGCCCCTTTTTTGGTGGAACCCGTGTTGCTGGGGGTTATGCGCTCCTAACTCGTTCAGTTGAGCTTGTAGCCTATTAGCTAGGATCTTGTCAAAGATCTTGCCGAACATTTCGAGAAGAAAGATCGGGCGATAGTTTGCCACCTAGTCTTGGGACTTGTTTCCTTTTGGGATGAAGATAATTTTAGCCATCTTGTACCGGTCAGGAAAGAAGCCTGTATTCAGGGCGGCATTCATGGTATGTACCAATAATCCCTGAATGATTTGCCTCGGGACATTCACGAGGTTGTTTCTCGTGATCCCAGACCAGCCTGGTGCCCTTTGCTTGAAGGATCGTATGGTGTTCATGGTCTCTTCGAAGGTTGTTAGGCACCCATGGCCAACTATCTCTCTTTCCTGAGATACTTGTGGGTGTGGGTGGTTTCTATGTGTAACTGTGCTGAGGTCCTCGAGCAGTTGGTCTTCGAATTCCTGGTCAAAGTCGTCGTTCTCCTCAGGGGTTATAGAGAAAATCTTTTTTCAGTGTATCCTGAATCTTTTTTCGAAAGACTCTGGATCCTCAATGATTTCACTTCCATCTTTTATTAGTGTTCTAGGCTTGGGGGGGAGAACCATAAGTCTTCGGATGCTATTCCAAAAACTTACTGGACTGTCCTCCCTGTTCAGCCTACCAATGATGTCATTCCAGATTTCCTTCTGTTTCTTTGTGATTGTGTGTTTTAGTTCCTCGCTTAGTTGTCTCATTCTGGCTGTCCTTTCCCGATTTGGGCCTGTCCTGCCTATTTCGTCGAAGATTCCCCTATGTTCCCGAGAGATATCCCTCATCTCGTTCGTCCACCTAGGTTGTGGGAGCATTTTATAGGAGATCCTGGAGACGCATCTCTCGTCGGCTTGGATGAAGAGATTAGTGATGGAGTTTATCTCCTCATCTACCTCTTCGAGATTGGCGTTTTCCAGGTCAGCTGGTTGATATTCGCTGATTATCTCTCTATATAGCTCCTAGTCAGCTTTGCATAACTCTTCCTAAGTGGGACGGGCTTGAGAATTGGTGCAAGTGAGATTGTTGTAAGGATTGCGATATGGTCGCTCGGTACCACAGGTCCGGGCTCGTTGCTGATGTTAAAGGGGAAGTTACTGCTCGCCAACACTATGACCGGTTTGGTTGCCGAACGTTGCGTTAAGTAAGTCGGGAAATCCGGTCCTACATTCTAGAGTCTATCTCTTTCGAAGAGTAGTTCCAGATTCCTTCCCCTTTGGTTGGTGTTACTGTAACCAGAAGCTGTACAACTGGCGTTTAGGTCTCCACCTAGCAACGCCATTTTTCCTCGCCCAAAGATGTTGAAAGAATTGGGAATCGGCAGGTACTTTCGGCGGGGCGACTGATAGGCCGCTGCCACACTTAGGCCTACCACCAGGGTTGGGATTTCAACAGCCACGAATGATTCTTCTAAGTCTGAAAGTGTTTTGTATGTTATTTTTTTCGGATAGCGATGGCTGCGCCCTCGTATCGTTCTTGTGTATGTTTTTTTGGTGATCACAGTGTAATTTTGTATTTTTATTGTGGAAGTTTCTGTGTTTACACCATATTCGGATATGAGGATCAGGTCGGGATCCATTGTACGGAATATGTTTCCGTAGTGAATGGATTTCCCTTCCCATCCGTTAATGTTTAGTGAGAGTATTTTAGCGTGTTGTTTATGTTTTCTATGTTTTGTTTGTTTGGTGTTCTTGTAGTCTATGTGAGTGTGTGTGTTCTCCTTTACTTCTTATCCCTTCTCTTTTTCCCATTTCTTATTTTCTCATACTCTGCTTCATTTAAGGTGAGGCAGGAGTCCTAGTGCAATTTAATCTTTGCCGCCATGAGCACCCCATCTAATGTTGCCTCCTGTGCCTATGCATCATAGGTCCAGTCTAATTGGCCGGTCCTTACTCCTCAACAATCTCCTTAATGGTGAGGTTGTCTGGAAATGGAGTCTGTTCAGTTTTGTAGATTCGCATATTTAGCTCTTCTCCATCAAATTCAGTGGTTTATTGGGGAGCCTTTTCCCTGCTACTACTCCTCGACCTCTTGCTTTCTTTGGGGGGTTGGATCTGCTCTTCTTCGTCTGTAGAGCATGATGCGGAGCTTGTGAGGTTACCCTCATCTTGCTTAATTCTCCTTAATGCTTTTCCCCCCCTGTATTTCTTGTTTTCTTTTGGCCTCTATCCTTGGATCCCTATTTTTGTTTTTTTGAGTGGCTTGGGTTGTCTCCCGGTCTTCATTTACTTCCGCTCTATCTTTACTTGGTGGAAACGTTGTCGCTGGGGCTTCTTCCTCGGGTTCGTATTGCAGTTGAAGGACGTCTCCCGATGGAGGTTTATCCGGGAACCACATTTCTTCGAGACCATTCTTTTTGAGCATGGTGTTCAGCTGGTCGCAAAGCAGCCCGGGTTTGTAAGGTTTCTCACGTGTGCGTAGAAAATGCACGTGAGGATTTTCGTTGAATTTTTATTCCCTACCTTCAGATAGGTCATTGGAGCGGCACTTTCTACGTTCCTTGCGAAGTAGGCTTTTGATGCTTGGGCATACGAGGTATTTGCTCTCCTTATTCCATTCGCGTTTCTTTCGTCTGCTTTTCTTTTCAACACCTTCTTCTTCTTTGGGCAAGACATGGCCATAGCCCCGTGCTTTTGCCTACAATTTGGCCATTTTTCTTCGGCTGCCGGGCATTCTCGCCACCCATGTCCTTTACCACTGCATCTAGAGCAGGTTATTTCATGCTCCTTGCAATCTTTTGTGGCATGGTTCTCTAATTTAAAACACCTGAATCAGATTTGGACTGGGGTGAACTCCTCCCTCTCGATTTGTTCCCCATTTATTTTGGCATTGAAGAGCACTAGCCTACTCTCCTTCGCCTTGGTTACCATCGTCGTATCGCCAAAGATGATCTTAAACACGTGGTTGTATTCCGTGTCATCTCTTCTGTTTTTAATTTTTACCACTTCGGTAATGCTTGCCCACTGCTGGTTTCTCTCTATTTCTTCTTTAATTTCCTCCTTTTGTATGTTAGCCGAACCAGGGGTCCAACCTTCGGCAGATCACATTTCTGTGTGCCTGGATCTGGGAAGGGATATTTGGTTGAAGGTTTATTCCCCTCAGAATTTTTATCCCAGCTTCTTTTTGTGAGGGACTCAACATCCTTTTCATTTTCGCATATAGCGACGTATCCTGTCGATGAGTCGATCAGGCGAACAACTGCCACATTTAGGCTTCCGAATAAAGTTGAGTAAACCTTCGCCTTACTCGGTTTTTCTAAGCCACTCACTGTTCTTAGCGGTATCCTTGCAGCACTGGAGTCCGCCATATCTGCTTGTGGGCAGCCCCTTGTGGAGGGAGGTGCACTTACTTTCTTTAATACCTTCTTATCTTTTATTTTGAATGTGTACCTACTAATCCGTGTTCTTCAGAGTTTTTGTTTTTTACGTTTGCCCACCTCGACGGAAGAAGGAATTGCCTTTTAGGGTGAATGATAAAATGGATGAGATGAGTCTGGGTGAGATCCTCTCAGGGATGCGATTGTATGGCGGACTTATTGACAACGCCCCCCCCCCGAGGGTGTTTTAATCGCGACCGCATCCCAACATGCCATAGAGACGGTTGTATGTCCCTCTATGGTCCTGGAAGGGGCCCCCGCTGTAATGAGCAGCGGAGGTAGCAGTCCGTCCCTTGTCCGGAATTGTTTCTGACATTGTTCTCGGCTGTGGGCTAATGCTGAAGTTGCCTAATTGAAGGCGACTTTAGGATGGGTTACGCCTACGGCAATGTAAAAACGCATAAACCTTGAAATCCCCTTCGCCCCATTATAAGTCAAACACCAAACGTGACTTATCACCGGGCAAAATTTCTCAACTAGATCATCGTGCCCTATACCCCATCAGACTACACGCTGCCCTCCTCTTCAACTCTTCTAGATATCCTCTAGATTTCTTAACCAGCAGCCGTACTACAAGCCCAAGAAAACAAGTAGTTGCATCATGAAGAATAGTTGTCTCGCTGCAACGAGGGGACTCCAGGAGATTAACGTCGTGTACGAATATTCGTGCAAAGTCGGTGACTGCGAACACCGCAATTCAAAGTACATCGGCGTGACCTCCACATCCCTGTAAAGGCGACTGACAGCTCACCTTCAAGATGGTGCGATTAAAAAACACGCCCAATCTCATGGCACTACCCTAACCCATTAAAAACTGAATCAGGACAGCTCCATCATCCTTAGACTCCAAAATCGCAGAAGATTGCGGATCGCCGAAGCCGTCATCATTCAAATGAAGAAACCGGCAATTAACCTGCAACTTCAGCTGGAAACCATACTTCCGACATATCGGCGTCCCCGAGTTGAACGCCGTTAAAAGAAGCACGTTTTCAAACTTGATTTTCCTTTGCCTTCTTTGCCAGAGAACTAGATCGGAGCGACAAATAGTCAGACAATCTGAGCCTTCCAATTTCATATGTTTCTTGTAGCGCTTAGTTTCCCCTTAAAAATTTCCCGCGCTATGATTGGCAAATTTTTGTAATACTTATGTTCGCGTAGAAATACTATATATAATGTAGCAATTTTTGAATAATTCCATTTCTGTTCATTCCCTAAAGATAACCTAACATGGTCGAAAGACGTCTAGGAATAAAGAATGCCATTCACGGATGTTTTTTTTCTCGCCTCGAAGACCCCGTTAAAAAACTTGTAAGAAATATTAAGAAAATATAAGTTAAAATTAATAACGCGGCCACAGCTGTGGACTTTAATAGAACCTGCATACAACATGGCCTTTTACCTAATTATATATATATATATATATATATATATATATATATTATGTCGTAGAATGACCCTGCCATATAAGTCACCTCTACCCAATAGGTGTGGTCGCTCAAGGTCAACGCATGACCTTGATTCTACTCTGGTCACGACAGAGATGGGGGATAGAAGTGAAGGGGTGGAACAAGTGCGAAGGATTTTAAATTCCAAAGATTGAGTGCAGTTGGCTGATATTAACTAATGATGGCTCCGGCTATGAGGCATATGAAAAAGTAGGTACAAAAATAAACTTTAATATATACACAGTTATACACAATAAATAGATTAAATGAAATAATGGCAACAGATACTTTATGTATCCAAGGACCGAACGTATCAGCGCTACTCTGAGCGTGCTCTCCAGAGGTGGGGTGCGAGAGGCGATACGAGCCTCTGTACAAACACACACAGGGAGGATTGGCTGGAATAGCCACAGATGATTTGTCTCAGCCTGGCTTGGGTTCGAGGCTTTAAGAAATGAAACGGGGGTCGAATGGTTATTCAACAGGCTTTAACCACCGGGAGTTTTACCTCTAGGAATAACCCTAACTGGAAAGAGTATTCGAGCCAAACGAAATGTACCGAAACCAAGGATGGGCCAATTGACGGGGTCTCAGATCTTTCGGTATAATTCTAGCCTTCCGGTCGTCAAGAAAAAAAAAGCGCGGTCGAGAATGACGTGTTTCGTTGTAAAGTGCAGTGGTATACTGTCCTGTCGATGCCCTATTGGGACCAAAAATATATAGGGAACAGCCAGATCCATTACTGCCTCCAGAAAAGGGGAGAAGTGGGGGAATCTCTTTACGAACCAACACGGCGCTTGAGTGATGGAAGACACTCCCGCGAGGGTTTCTTGATAAGACTCTAGGAGACGACAGAAGCGCGCGTTTGAGATTCCAACTCCTCGCTAATCGCGGAACGCAATTCGATATTCTAACTGTTCTCACGGTCCTCGCTCACGTTATCTGACTTCGAGCCTGACCTCGTGGTTTCGACGGGTCACAAGGAACCTCTATTCTCGAGAGATCCCTTTGAGACAAACACTCTACACCGATTCAAGAAATACCCATGCCCCATAATCTTTATTAACATGGCGTAAGTTTTTAAATATTTTGTTTAAATGTTTCGTATTTGTCTTTATTAGCTCCGGTTGAAATCTATATATTTTTCAATTGAAATTATAGAAAAGAAATTATACAGTATATTTAAAAAACGTTGACATCTTAGAAAAGTCATGGTTTACCGTTTTTTTAATGGTATTCCTGTAGCTACGGATGAAAACGTGGTAATTACTTACTTAACCGTAATAACCTTTTCAGTAGATTGCATTATTACTGTAGTATTCTGTGTGATTTGCTCAAATGTTCTTCTTTTTAGTGGTCAGAAGATAAAACCCGGCAAAACATAATTTGAATCTAAATCCGTTAATTCGGTTTCAGACTCAATTTTGCAGCATTTTGGCTTCCGACCCACAAAAACGAACATCATATATGGATTATTAACACAAAATGCTGCAAGAAAAAAAATAACCTAGTCTATATCGACTCGGTGTTGTTTCATTTACCCTCACGAAACTTGAAATTATACAACAGCGCAGCACGAAACATTGAAATAAAATATCTAAAAACTATCCTTAATTTAAATAACCTCCTAACTCTAAGCTTCTGTATCGTAGTTAAATTAACGTTACCTCAACGTGATGTTAATTACTATTGTGGTCAATGGGTATTTCAGTAACCAAACACATATACGAATAACCAAATACATATACGAATAACCAAACGCATATACGAATAACCAAACGCATATACGATTCTTTTTTCTCTTCTATCATATTTACTTAGTTAAACTTTTGTAAAAAGTGCAGTAAAAGGTTGTCCTACTGCAGCCAGATTTTTTCAATTTTGTGCAGAGCCTTTATGCCTAGCTTGTTGCATCCACCCATCGTTAGTTAGTTAATCAATGGAGAGCGATCATTTTCTAAGTTGAAAAAAATAAAAAATGAAGTTAGAGATAGCATGGAACAAAAGAGGCTCAATCTTCTCTCACCTAAGAGTATTGAAAATGAAATTGTAAGTTCACTAAGCTTCACTGATTTGATTAATGAGAAAAGTTCGTAAACGTACTATGTAATTAAGGTAATTAATAAGTAGGCTACTCGTATGTATATGAAATTCAATATAATTAAAATTTATTTCGAAAGAAATCCGTGTTTACTTACGCTAATAGTCATTTTGATGGAAGGACCCCGGTTTGAATTACAGGCAGGGGACCCGTGCAGTATTAATCCGCCCCTGAGAAAGAATTACCTGTGCCAATTTCATGGAGAGAGCGGCGTATGTCAGTTTAGAGTGTATGGACGGACCGAAGTTTCCGCTCAACGAGGGCCTCCTGCAGATGAGTTGTCTGTCACCCACTCTCTAATCGATATACACCGCAGATGTCCCGGCCCATGCGAACCCCTCTTGCCTCAATGCGCCGATGACTTCAGCCAGAAAATCACATGTCCTTGGAGGAATGCACCTATGCAAGCTCGTATGAAAGCGGCAGAAATCGAGTGATGGAACAACTACAAGACTCAATGAAAGATTCAAACGAATCAAGAGAAATTCAAAGTACGAGTAGTCCCCATTGGCAAGAAAACTACACTCAGATGTCAGGGTAGGAAATAGACGCTATCCATCCACCACGGAGTGTAATGTACTCTGGATGAAGATTACTTCATCCGGGTATAGGAAGCACGTCAATGATAGAATTTCTAAAGCCTCTGTCACAGTCAGGACTCTATATATGTTTAGAAATCTCCGTGAGAGCAACAAAAAAAATCTACGAAGCAATTGTAAGATCTACGTTGCTGTACCCAGCTTTCACCCTCTTGTCTCTCGAAGACACAAAAGAGGAGACTACAAACTGCAGAATTAATGCGTGTAGATAATTATGGTTACACGCAAGCGATAAAGAAGAAGCCAAGAAGAGCTGCACAGGGAAGTGGGAATAACTTCCATTAACAAAGTCATAGAAAAACGGGCGCGGAATATGCAGGAACTGGTTAATCAAGAATTGAATGAGGAAATCATGCACATGATTGACCATAACAGAAGAGCTGTAAGTCGTGCCAGATTTCCAAGCTCAGCTAGCCAAGTGGCTGACGGAGATGAAGTGCCGTTCTCTGCATGAAAAGAATAAACATTATCAAAGAATGTGACAGCAAACCGAGTAAAACACAACAACTCTGGATCATGAAAAATCACCGATTTTGACTAATACTCATCGAACAAGACTTGTTTAAACCAAACGTGACGTGAAGAAAGAAGAAAGAGAAAACAATAAATTACACACCGTACAAAAAAAATACAATAAAAACTAAGCACAAAATTAAAAGTAATTTATTGCAAAAACAATAGTATGCGGGGTGAAGCCCCCCGCATACCCATAGTACCGCTTGAAACTGGCTTCCAGTAACCAAACACATATACGAATAACCAAATACATATACGAATAACCAAACGCATATACGAATAACCAAATGCATATACGATTAATTTGGGAAATATGGAAATTAGTTAAACTTTTGTAATTAAATTGGAACTGCCTTAACCCGCTCCTAGTCTAACAACACCTCTGAGTCATCTAGTCGGTTAGTTAGTTTTACAATGGCTTCAGCCGTGGATGTACGTCCGATATTTCGAATCGAGAAAATTTAATTGCTTTTTTAGGGGTCCATAAGCTTATTAGGCTTGAAATCCCCTGTTCCCATTGTGAAAAATATTGCCTATCTGACGGTGTTTAATACAGATTGCTGATTGGCCTGTGCGATAGCTGACAGACAAAAATTTGCAAATTACCCCCACAATCGCGCGCAAAATCATCATCCCATAAAGTAAACAATTACCAAATCTATTACCGTTGGTGAAAAAATATTTTATAACATCAAACATGCACCTCTTTTTTTTATTTTCAAGAGGTGATCCTTAGTCCTATTAGTACTATTATAATTTATTAAGTTATAGGTAATTAATTAAGTTCATAACTAACCTGTTTCTTTCTTTAAGATGAATATTAAATCAAATTTAAACAGATATGTGGTGTGTCGTAACGTGCGATGGTTTGCATAATGTATGGAGATAAAGATCTTGCAGTTCCTCTACTTACTGGATTCCTAGGATTATGAAATCAACATTTTGGCACTGATGTTAATTGTTTGTTTGCGAAATGTACATGTGCCTATATTTATGTGTGCTTATGTGAGAGTTTGTTTATTACATGTATTATTTTATTTTATACTTATGTTCTGTAATTGTTTATTTCAGTGAAATAAAGCCGAACTTTGGAACCTTCCTTAACCTTTGGGCTACTTAAATTTATTTCACTTAGAAGAACGGAACGTGGACTTCGTTCCATTTTCAATTTCTCCTAAAAATTTCGAGATAATTTCCGAATCTACTACTTTCGGCTATGTTCTTGCTGTTCTTAAAAGCGCCTTCATTCAACCTGCGAATGAGCTTGTGGCCAACACAAGCTCGTGACTCGTAAACAATCAGATGGTAAAACATTTCATGAATATGTACGTGCTCTCCAGACACTCAGTTTAGATTACAATTTACAGGCTGTGAATGCCAAAACGTATAAAAACGAGTATATTCGATATGCTTTTATAACTGGGCTTTCATCATCAAAAATCCGAACGAGACTTCTAGAAAACAAAACCCTTAGATTATCTTTAGCTGTTAATCAAGCAAAAAGTTAGATATTGCCACAAGGGGTTCAGAGGCCTATGCATCATTCACTTATGGTCCTGTATCTTCAGTAGAATCGCATGAGCTAGGCGCTAAAGTCGACTGTTCTAATCCGAATCCTGATGGTTGAATTGTGCTGAAGGCTCCTTCGCTTCGAAAAAATAAAATATGTTATAATTGCGGAAATTCCTCGCACCAGAACCGTGCTCGCTGTCCGGCGAGTGACGTTACTTGCTTTAGATGCAAGAAGAGAGGACTTTTTTCGAAGGTATGCAAGTCATCTAAAAATGTCTCAGCATTAACTTCCAATTCCGTTCTCGCTAGAATAGGTTAGTATTTGACTATTCTCAACGATTAACAAATTTATTTACTTGGATGCGTATTCATTACCCAATATTGAAGAATTGGTTTATAAGATATCAACCTATAAGATATTTAGCACCATCAACCTAAGTAGTGCTTCTCATTGTGTTGCCCTTCACCCTGAGGATAGAATTTACACTGCTTTTGAGACGTATTGGAGGCTTTTTCAATTTAGACGTTTAAGTTTTGGTATAACCAACGGCGTTGCCTGCTTCCAGAGAATTATGGACGATTTCGTTCGTTAAAAATAATTTTGAGGACATGTAAGCTTACCTATATGATGTTACTATTTGCGGCCGCATGCAAGCGGAACATGATAAAAACCTAACTAAGATTTTTGAAGCTACTGAGAAACAGAAAATGACCTTAAATAAAAACAAATGCACCTTTTCAACTAATACTATACGTATTCTAGGTTATCAGGTTCGCCAGAATGAACTTCGCCCAGATATTTTACGCATTGCTGCTCTCAAGGATATGCCCGTACCGACTAGCATGAAATAATGATCTCGATTAGTCGGATTGCTTGCATATTAATCGGGATGGGTTTCAAGATTTCTCGACGAATTCGTCCCGTAATTAATTGTCAGTTTCCACTTTCTGAAGAAGCAACAAATGTAATCGAGGAATGAAAATTTACAGTTTACACTGAAAATTTATACCTCAAATAGTGCCATTGAGGCCACTTCGAACCAGAATGGACGACCCGTTGCCTTTTTATCGAGATCCTTAAATTCCTCCGAGAGAAATCACTGATCTGTCGAAAAAGAGGCCTATACTAATGCTGAGGCGATCAAAAGGTGGCGTCATTTTCTTTTCGGTCGTAACTTTACCTTAATTACAGATCAATAACTGTATCTTACATGTTCGATTCACTTCATAAGAGTAAAATAAAGAACGAAAAGATTGCTAGATGGCGTTTAGAATTGATGCCCTTTTGCTATTAGATTATACATCGACCTGGTTCGCTCAATAGAGCTGCTGACGCCCTATCACGCACTTTTTCTGCTCAAGCATGACCCACAATAATCTTGTCGAGCTTCATAAAGCTCTCTGTCATCCAGGGATTACACGATTTCAGCATTTTGTTCGAGTACGAAACTTGCCTTATTCTGTAGATAATTAATATTATTATTATTGGTGCCTGTCTACTACGACAGGCTGAATCGTGTCAGGACGTATTGGAGCATGTTCATCGGGTACTCGATGATTTACTAAGTACATTACACAATGAGTGAAAGTGACACGTATTCCGCAAATAAAATATGCGGCAAGCAGGCTACTCCCAACGTAAAATGAGGCACATAGGCCAAACTAGTCCTACATTTAAAATAAAATGTATGGTACGAAGACCACAATTATAGATGGTGCGTGATGGAGTCACGCATGTGTCAGAGGTCGGAGGAAATGCCTATTATGGTTAAAAATGAGAGAACTGCCGATACAGCAGCTTCATCGACCCGAATGACCCAACGAATAAACAGAGGCCTACCGATTGGGCCAAGGTGGGCCACCGCTTATCGGCATACTCCGGGCACTCAATAAGGAGGTGCTCAACTGTGAGAAGGACAATACATCCATCGCAGAAAGGAGGTGGTTCGCCGTCAAGCAAGAACTTGTGTGTTAGGCGTGTGTACCTAATGCGAAGCCTTGTGAGCAAGACCTCGTATCGGCGGGTCCTACGACACGAAGTACCTTACACCGTCACACTATCTTTGATCGTCCTGAGTTTATTGGGCCAGATAGTGGCCCAGGCCAAATTCCATTGTCTGCGCATAAATGCATAGAGATAAGGATAATAATCCCTGCTCGGTAGAGGACGTGGTATAATCTCGTTGGGATCCACAATGATCGCCTTAGTCGCAGGATCAGCCAACTCAATACCCCGAATCCCTGCATGGCTTGGCACCCAACAGAAAGTAACAAATCGACCGCTATCACGCAAAAGGTCCCGCCAACTATGGATCTGTGTCACTATGGGATGAACAGAAAACTGGTCAGATATACTGGTCAAGGCAATCTGGGAGTCGGAATAGACAACAAATCGGCGACTAATATACTGTGTCAGAGAGGCTAATACAAAGAGGATCGCCCGCAATTCCGCGGTATACACCTAGGACGCTGCAGGTAGATTCCACGATATAGTTCTTTTCGGGAGGACTACATCGCAACCAACTCCATCGCAATTCTTCGATCCATCAGTATACACTGGGGTGGCCTCACAGTGGTTGTCCGCATAGTCAATAAAAAGTGATCTCCTTATATCGACAGGAGTATCAGAAGAAACCTCCGACATCACACCCGGACATAAACTTCTCAAGCGTAACAAATAAGGTGGAATCAGAGTAAGAACTCGACTTCATCACAAGCAGATCAGGCACCTGGAGGCTCTTAAGAAGCTGACGACTCCTGTATCCTAATGGTTTATGGAGGCGTAGGTGAGCAGCATAGATGTGATCAAAGCTTCGATTCGTAATTGCACGGTAAGCTGAGGTATCCGACATAGCGAGTAAACGGCTGTAAAAACTGGAGACAGAGCTTGTCTAGTCTATCACTGAGAGGTCATTCCCCGCTCTCCGCATATAGATTCACCACTGGTGGGGTGCGAAACGCCCCAGTTACATGACGGATACCCTGATGGTGAAGGGTATCTAGCATCTTGAGAGACGTTGCTGTCGCTGACGAATAGATTTGGCAACCATAATCGAGTAGGGAACGCACCATGGATCAATAAATCCGCAAAAGTGTCACTCTGTCTGCTCCCCACGAGAGACGTGTCAAGCACTTCAAAAGGTCTAGGCTTTTTATCCAGCTGGTTCGCAGAGACTGGAGGTGAGGTAGCCAAGTGAGTTTCGAGTCAAATGTCATTCCCAGGAATTTCGTTTCCGGAACGTGCGGAATTTGGGTGGGCCCATCCATCACCATTGTTAAGCTGGGAAATGTGCCTCGGATACGTGTAAATTGCATCGCTACAGTCTTCAATGGCGAAAAGGTGAAGCCGTGTGTATTTGGCCACTGAACTGCTTTGCTGACAGCAAGTTGTACTTTCCTCTCAGCAGCAGGAAGACTTGAGGAGCGAGCAAATATGGCAAAGTCGTCGACGTACAACGAACTCTCACATACTGAGGTATGCAGGATGGGAGGCCATTGATGGCTATGGCAAACAGAGTACAGCTAAGGACGCTCACTTGCGAGACGCCCTCATGATGCGGAACCGGATCAGAATGTTTGTTGCCAACTTTGATTTGCATAACCCTGTGAGAGAGGAAATTTTTGATGAATTTTGGTAGATGTCCCAAATATCTATTGTCGGATAGAACTTTCAAAATGAGGTACCTCCACGTTTTATTGTAAGCTTTTTCCAAATCAAAAAACAGCCACTACGTGTTGTTTATCGGCAAATCCCGTCTTGATGAACGTGTCGAACCTGGCTAACACATCCTTTGTACTGCGACATCGTCAGAAACCATATTGATTAGGATGGAATACGCCTTGCTCTTCTAAATGCCACACGAGCCTAGCGTTGACCATCCCTTTCATAACTTTGTACATACATACAACTCGCAAGTACTATAGGGCGGTAATGCAGCGGATGTGTTCCCTCTTCACCAGGTTTCTGGAAAGGCAGCACAGTCAACATTCTCCAAACTGTTGGAAAAGAGTCCTCCATCCATATGTGGTTATACAAAGATGAAATGAACTACAACGATACTAGACGATGGTGGCGAAGCAGGACGTACGAAATCATATCCACCCCAGGCACCGTATCAGCACACCTCCTCAAAGCATTCTGCAGTTCGGGCAGTGTAAGAATAGTGTTGTAATCTTCATCCTCTCTACCACAAAATAATAAATCTACTCTTTCTGCTTCCTGTTTAATGCGCTGAAAGGGAGCCCAAGAATTCCCCTTCGACACCTCACTCAAAGCATGTCCAAAAGAGTTTCCAACCTCTAGCGGATCAGAGATTAAACCATTAGAAGACTGCAACGTCGGAGTACGATGGGCCATACCTCTGCCAAGTATCTTAGAGATCCGGTGCCACACAATCGTCATTGGTGTCCCAACGTTGATGCTGGAGTCGTATCGTTTCCACGAAGTTGCCTGAGATTTCTTCAAAATGTAGTGAGAGCGAGCTCTCGCGCGACTAAGCGCAATTTTATCTTCTGTAAGTCGCGTACAGTAATATCGGTGTGCTGCTACCTTTTTCTCATCCGTTGCTGCTTGGAGCTCTAGATTCCACCAAGGAACAGACCGAATGCGCTGTATCCCGATCGTTTTCGGGATACAAGTGTCTGTCGCAGCAACAAACGTATCCATGAGTTATTCGACAGCATCATCAACGGTAGGAAAGGATGTAACCTCCCTATCACTAGTCGCCACACCATAGTATCTCGCCCAATCTGCCCGTTCGTAAATATATCGAGGTGTGGTTTGGAAAGGGGAGTTATCTACAGTGGATAGAATGACTGGAAAGTGGTCGCTAATGTATACATCTTGGCTGACGGACCAGGAGAAGTTAAGTGGGGCATCTGGAGATGATATAGACAGATTGATACAAGAAAGGGTGCCTGTTTGTAGGTGGAAGTAAGTAAGATTCTCCTTACTTAGTATTATAAAATCTCTGGTCTTAAGGAAGGACTCTACAATTCTGCCTCGTTAGTTCACGACAGCGTCTCCCCACAATATGTGTCGAGCATTAAAATCTCCTAGAAGGAGATACGGAGGTGGCAGTTGCGAAACCAGTTGATGTATTTGTTGAGCGCTAACTCTGTCATGCGGAGGGATATATACGTTGCAGATCGTGTATAATCTGTCAAGTTGGCATCGTACTGCAACAGCCTGCAATTCCGAAGTCAACTGGATCCCTGCGTGGCCAATAGCGCGCTTCACAAGTGTTCAAACGCCACCATGGTCCAATCCACCCCCACCGAGAGGGCCAGTTTTGAGGTAAATAAGAAACCCTTGTGGTGGGTTTGGTAGGGCTGCTGGCATTCTGGTTTCCTAAAGACACATGAGTGCCGCCTGTGAATCTGCAAGTGGCGTTCTTAAATGAAAATAATTATTTCGATATCCACGTATATCCCAGTGTGAAATCATGGTTTCCATGGTCATGTTTTGCGCTCGGGCTGTTTCGATTTGTTCTTCTCAGGTGGGCGGCTATATTTGGGTAAAGGAATACTAGTGAAGGTTACAGAACGATCGGGTAGTTTCTGGCGTTTGGGTTTTTCAGGCGTAGCACCCAATGTAGGTGATGTTGGAGATTGGCGTTTATTGCTAGATGTTCGCTTTGGAGAGGCATAGGTAAAACGTTCAGTTTTGCGTCAAGCAGTAGTGTCAGTTTTAGATTTTGGAGGTAGTGAGCGTGCAGAATTCTTCGGTGGAGCAGGGTCCTTCAACGAAGCGTATGGGGTCTCACGAGACTGTGCTGCTTGCACAACAGACGCAAAAGTTCTGGTATTTGGGTACATTGAGGATACTCTATAGCGAGCTTCTTTAAAGGTCGGGTGCTCTTCGACCTTAACAGCCAATATTTCTTTTTGGGCCTCAGATTTCACTTCAACAATGAACGTTAGGTCGTCATTCTCAGAGATGCGACCTGGTTCCCTTATCGCATCACAGAGCTCTCTATCAACTTTAAATTAGTTGAGTTCGCTTAGGTCAGCGTTGTTGGTAGACTTTAAAGTATAAAATCGTGGGAAGTGCTCAGTTTCTCCAAACAGGTTGGCTGGGTAATTACGTCGTCGATATAATCTACTGCTTCTTTCGTTCTTTACGGTCGGTACCAGATGCATAATCATCGCGATTCTGGGAAGAATCGTTAGCAGGACGAGCCTGGCCTACACCACTCAATTCTGGACCAGTCGCTTTGTGACGACCCGTCTCCTCCTGGCTAGAGGAAGGCGTGCGCGATGCTTCCGACATCCCTTGTATCGGGAGCCCCGTTGACGCTGTTCTGGTTTATACTTATAGTGGTCATTAGGGCAGGATTTGGTATTCATTCCATACATGGATAGGGGGGTCATTAGGGTATTCATTCCATACCAGGAGGGGGGTGAAGGGGCAATAACGGAGTCCATCCAAGATCTCTCCACCGAAGCCTCTTTAGTATGGTTGAACCTTCGGGGAGGGCTTATTTTCCCCACTGACACAGCCTTCGGTTTCGTAAATGCCATTGCAATCGTGGTTCGGCACAGTCCTCACCCGTTAGTCTGGACCTTCCATCAGAGCCACTCCAGCATGATTGGAATTGCAGGGGGTAATAGACCACCCTCTGGTACAGCCTCTGACTTCACTGAGACACGCAAGCATCCACACTGATTCAAGGTTGGGTGACATGGGAGTGTTATTCTGTAGATGACGTTAAGCGAGTAGTGTCAGGGTGCGAAACGTGTCAAAGGTTAAAACCTCGATATTATCGCCCAGAGAGGCAAGAGCTTATCCGTGCAATGCGCCCTTTTGATCGAATCAGTGTGGACTTTAAAGGGTCACTACCCTCTTCTGCTGCCTTTTATGTATACGTCCTGAATAATGCATGATTGATTTAGTTGCCTTTGATAGCGATGCAATAGTCAATACGTGCATAAATTTGTTATTTGAGTTGACTGATCGTACGGCAACCCTAACGTGGATTGGATCTCAAGCTACCAAAGGAATGAAATGATTCGATATGAACAAAAATAGGATATATTATAATTTTAAAAGATATTATGGATTCGAGGTTAATTTTCGTAAGTTAATTTTAGTACACAAATGATAACTGAGGAATTAAATTTTTATGGTATACAGAGAATATGAAAGATAAGTAAGTGGATGAGATTGAAATATAATGCAAGTAATATAATTATGCGAGTACAAGTGGGTACATGAGATTATACGACTAGGAATATAAGTGAATATAATTATGCACATACACGAGGGATATACGTGAGCACATGTGAGTGTATAAATATAATTATGTGGTGTAGGTGTAGTAAGTATAATTAGTAGGATAGAGCTATGATGGAGTGTGAATTGGGGTCTGCAATGAGAGAAGAACAGGAGTTAGGATCTACTCTCGTATGGAATGATTGCCGAGAATAATTGGGAGAGAAAAAGTAACTAACTTTATTCGAAGCGACGTTCTGCACAATTGGACTGAGTACAGAGCTTCAAAACAGATGGCGAAAGGCGAGTGTTTGTATGTGCGTATTTTTAATGTATTAGAGTGAAGTTACATTGAATATTCTCGCGTTACAAATTAATTGATTGATTATATTTTGGGATGATAATTTTACATATTATATCCATATGAATATAATTTCCCCAGGATTATTATTATTTATAGGAATGCCCCAGAGAGCATTGCTATACCCAGTATGTATTTATTAATACTTGCGTTTTCCCTTTGCTTTTTCTTGTAAGCATATTTCTTCATCAACTGTTATGCAGTGTCTTACTACGTTGTTTTTGTCTTTTCTAGTTACTAGGGTACGTGCATTCAAATCTAGGTATTTTTTTCATGTCTACTCAAATAAAAGCATTTTTGCACAAGAAAGGGGTTCCAACGAGTCGTTCAAGACCTTACCATCCTATTGGAAATGGACAATGCGAGCGCTATGTAGGAATTATATAGAAAACTGTTACCTTGTCGTTAGAGTCTAGAAACCTGAGCATTAACCATTGGGAACAGGTCCTCCCGGATGCTCTTCCTTCTTTGCGTTCATTGTTATGTACTTCAAAGAATGGAACTCCTCACGAACGTTTTTCCTCATTCTCTCGAAAGACCACGGCGGGAATGAGTATACCTAGCTGGCTTGCTTGACCTGGTAAAGTACTGTTTAAATGGCATGTACGCGAAGTGGAACTAATCGAAGCCAATCCTGAATATGCACACGTCAGATTTCCAGACGGCCGAGAAGATACGCTATCCACGATTTGGCACCAGCCCCTATTCCGTTTCTTGGTGCTCCTATAAATGTTGAAACTGAAAGAGATCCTAATTCATCATGTCATGATGTTCCTACTCTAGTTGCTCTCCCTGAAGCCTCCCTTGAAAATACCCCTCGTCGATCTACTCAATATAGAAAACTTGACTGTTCTATCGAAAACAATACATCTTATGATGTTATGCCTTTGTTTACTGGAAGCCCTTATTGAGCCAAGTTAGGGGGGGAGGCTTCGCCCCTCATACCCCCCTCCCTCCACTGGTTACTCCGCTTACGCCTCAGGAACAAGTAGTACAATGAAACCTTATCTAAAACATCTAGTAGTATTAACAATTTGAAAGCCTAGCAATAGGTTCGAATCCAAAGACAAAACAAACGGTAAAGATTCGTTTTAACACATTTGCGATTTTTTAATTTTCAAAAATATAAACGTTTTTATTTCTTTAATTTCTGCTCGCCGATGACATTTTAAACTTCCAGAACTTAATAATAAGTAGTTATTTACTTTTCAAAACTATATTGCTATTTTGCTAACTTTGAATCTTTCTGTATCATTTTCGACCTAGCTCCTTTAACTTTTACCTTGATTCACTCATCTAGACCTGGGCTTTTGAGATCTAGAGGCGATTTGCGCATGCATGTTTTGGCGATATTCAACCAATACCATATGTTTTTAGAACTACAGGCCAACTGCACATGCGTTTTCTGCCTTCTTAACCCATCACACGCTTCGTTATATTTTTATTTATTCCGGACGCTTTGTGGGTCTCCGTGTTTTTAGTTTCTTTGGTATAATGGTGTGTGCCAGCTGCGATAGATCGCAATACCAACTCATACGAGAAGTTTTTGATGACTTTTTTACCTAGATGGAGCTTAATCCCCATCTAGAAACTGGAGATGCCTAGAACCACGACTTTCAGAGAGACATCCTTGGTGTACTACAGTGGTTGGCTAATGTGGCATCACCAAGATGACATGAAGAACTATCATTAAACTCATGGCATATACAATAAAATTTGACTGAGCAGGCAGCAGTGGCAGTCGACAGTGGCAATTATGAATAAATAGTAAGCAATCTAACCAGGAACACAGCAACCACACATAGGTGAAATTACCAGTCAAAGTCATGCAAAATCCGAAAGAGAGCTGAGTCAAGATGATGTTTAAAGGTGGCAACAGATTCAGCGGACACAGCATATTCAGGCAACCCCTTCCAAATTTCAATGACTCTCACTGAGCAGAAACGTGCTCTAATATCAGTGTTATAACGAGGAACAAACAGCTTGAGAGAATGTCCCCTAGTGTCTCTAATTAAATTTCTTGCAAATAGGTGATCGAGGTGAGGGCAAAAACCTTTAAAAATGTTAAACACTATAATCAGGTCAGCTCTAATCAATCTGCCTTTAATAGCATACAAACTTAAAAGAGCAAGACGCTCACTATAGGTTAAATCACGAAACCCTTAGTCCATCGTCTCTGCACACCCTCCAAAATAGTTTGATATCGCCAGAATAACCAGTAAACCAAACCAAAGATGCAGAATCAAGAATGGGACGGACATGAGAAATAAAAACAGTCTTCATGAAATCGGGAGATCTACAGTGTGCCTTTCAAAATAGTATAGCAAATACTATTGCCTGACGATTGTCAGGCGTTAGAAATATATAGGGTGAAGATTCGTTTTAAAGAAACTTAATCCTTTTATTTATAAACTGTTTCCTCCACAAAGCTGTGATTCAAACGAGAGGCCTAACGACGTTTGCTTTCAAATTTGATTGTAAATTTGGTGACTAGGCTTTCAAATTACGAATATTACAGGGTGTTTTTTTTTAAGTTGTGGAGGCTGCGGGGTATGGGGGCCTTCGCCCTCCATTTCGAAAGTACCTATTTTTTTTTTCCTTTTGGGCGGAAATAGTCTAAAGTAGGTTACGTCTTGTCTGGATATTTTAAATGAATTTAAAAATGTGTTTTTCTTATGCAGTTTTATGTGTACTTTTCAGATCTGAAGCTTGTTCGCTGGAAATACATACTTTTCCTAGTATGGATTTCGGTCGATTATGGAAAAAGGCATTTCTGGGAAAAAACGAGGGTGAACATGAAGATCGGCGGCGCGCCCGAAAAAGTTTTTTTTTTGCTGTATGTTTCGTTCACCCGCGCATGCATATTGATGCGCGTTTGGTTAAATAAAAGCGTTAAAAAACGTTAGAAAATTATTATATAAGCAATTTGATTATATACTGGGGGGCTGTGCCCCCAGAACCCACAAATGATTGAAACTCAGAATCATCGTAGCCCCCCCCCCCCCCCACGAGCAGTCCCCTTGAATTTACTCCAAAAAGGTGAAAAAACATATTGGAACACGGACGAAATAGTTTACGTCCCATCGTTCGCGCCGCCTATCGTAATGTTTGCCAAAACGAGTGTCAAATCTGAAAAGTACACATAAAATTGCATATCCTAATGATTGGAAATTAGCGAATGTAGTGCCATTTTTTAAAAAGGGAAGTAAAGAGGACCCGAATAATTTTAGGCCGGTAAGCTTAACTTCTATTGTTTGTAAAATTCTTGAGAAGATAGTTAAGGGGATTTCTGACCATTTAGAGTGTGGTAGGTTAATAAGAGATGTCTGGCTTTGTTCTGGAAGGTTGTCTTACAGGAAGCTCTTGATTCTCATTGTAAGCTTGGGATATAATACTGATTTGGGTGTGTAGTTTTTCTTGTATTTATTTAATACATCAATCACTGTGTAATAAATACATTAGTGATTAATACTTTTGGGGGTAAATATGTAGATTATCGGCGCGAACGATGGGACGTACTATTTCGTCCGTATTCCAAAATGTTACGTTTTTGGAGTACATTTAAGTTGACGGCTCGTGTGGGGGTAAACACAATGGGGGGACTACACTACGATGATCCTGGGTTTCATTAAATGGTAAATATGTAGATTATCGGCGCGAACGATAGGACGTACTATTTCGTCCGTGTTCCAAAATGTTTCACGTTTTTGGAGTACATTTAAGTTGACAGCTCGTGTGGGGGTAAACACAATGGGGGGACTACACTACGATGATCCTGAGTTTCATTAAATTGGGGGGGATCTGGGGGGCACAGCCCCCCAGTATATAATCCTAATTGTTTATAGAATAATAATTCAAAAAGGACTCAAACGCGCATGAATATTTCAACACGAGTGAATGATAATATTTACACCCAAATTTTTTTTTCGGCCGGGCCGCTAATCTACATATTTACCCATTAAATTGGGGGGTCTGGGGGGCACAGCCCCCCAGTATATAATCCTAATTGTCTTCCCCTGGTCATGGTGCTTTTTGTGGGTGGGTTTTGACGGAGGCGGATGACCTTTGATAGGCCCTTGTGGCTTTTGTCATCTGTGTAATTATGTTATGTTATTTACCTTGAATCCCGGCCAATAGGTACCCTCTTGGGTAATGAGACCGTACTGTTGTTTTTAGTTATTGTATGCAGAACGGATTTTTCAATATGTGAATATATAACTGTGTAGGTCTTTGTGGTTTTTCCATTCTTTTTCTAATCTTGACTTAAAGATATTTACAGTTTTGCTGTTTACAGTTTTTGTTGAGTTTGTTCCACATTGAAGTGACTCTTGTCGGGAAGAACTTGGCTCTTGGACCGGACGAGCTCTGCACTTGGTACTTAAAGTAGTGTCCTCTTGTGTTAGACGAGAGACCCGGAGCAAACATTGACCTGTCGCACAGCTTACAGTGGTTTCCTATTTGCAGTTCATCATGTCCATGTGAAATCTTATATAGTTGCACAACATCTGACCTCTGTCTTCTAAAGTATAGGGTAGGTAGATTAAGGGCTTTTAGTCTCTGAATAGGAGAGATGAGAGATACTGTGAACCATGCGTGTTGCTCTACGCTGTACCCTCTCTACCATATCTCTGTCTCTTTTAGTTTTTGGAGACCAGATTACTGATGCATACTCCAGATGGGGTCAAATAAGACTCTTGTACAGTGGGAGGAAGGCATCTTTGTCTAGATATTGGAATGTATGCTTAATTGCCCCAAGTATCTTGTTGGCTTTGTTGACTTGAGCTTGGACGTGGTTACTAAAGCTTAGATTGCAATCAATAAGAACTCCCAGGTCCTTCTCTTCCGTGGTGTTCTGTAGTGTGTGATCTGTTCCATCATCTCTTGTCATTTTGTACTTGTGCTGGGGGTTGCTATTTCCCATGTGCATTACTTTGCATTTATCAGGGTGGAACTTCATTTGCATTTTAACTGACCATTCTTGTAGCATTTTCAAGTCTGCCTGTAAACAGTTAGTATGGGAGTTGCCTTCACAGTTTTGGACAGCTGCATATATCTTTGTGTTATCTGCAAAGAGCGATATGAAGTTTTGTAGTTTGTCAGGTATATCACTGACAAATATCATAAAGAGAAGGGGGCCCATCACAGATCCCTGTGGTACGCCACTTGTAACTGGTTTCCAACATGATGCTGTACCACTTACTACCACTCTTTGCCTACGCTCCGTCAAAAAACCACGGATCCGCTGCAGGAGGTCACCGACGATACCAAGTGACTTCACTTTTTTAAGTAGTCTTTCATGTGGGACTGTGTCAAATGCCTTTGCATAGTCCAGGAAAATGATATCCACTGGTAAGCAGTGACTGAGAGCCTCTGTCCATATATCCAGTGCTTCTAAGAGATTTGTTACTGTGGATTTTCCCTTAGAGAAACCATGTTGTTGGACACATCTAAGATTATTGGCTTTGATATGTTGTATCATTGCCTCCGAGATAATTCTCTCTAGCATCTTGCATATTATTGAGGTTAGAGATACTGGGCGATAGTTGGCTGGGTCAGCCTTATTTCCCTTCTTGTAAATGGGAGTGATGTTCGCTTCCCTCCACTGTTCTGGAAGCTCGGAGTTGGTGATGCTGGATTGGAATATTGCTGTCAGAGGTTTGGTTATTTCCTCTGCTACTTCTCTAAGAACTCTAGGGTGTAGGTCGTCGTTTCCCGGAGATTTATCAGTTTGAAGTGAATTCAGTTGCTTAAAAATCATGCTCTCTGTAATTACTATTGTTCCTAGTGCCTCATACTGGAGGGGTTTAGGCTCAAAGTCTGGAATGTTAATTCTGTCCTCTTGTGTAAAGGTCTTAAAGTATTGCTCATTTAGTGTTTCGGCTTTATCCTTATCGTCACTTACAAAGTTACCATGTGTATCCTTAAGGTCACCTACGTCAGTTTGAGTTTTCCTGCGGTTGTTGACATAGTTCCAAAAGGCTTTGTTATTGGTCTTGGCCTCCTTTGCTAATTTTTTTTCAAATTCCCTACGGGCCTGCCTTGATGCATGTGTAGCTGAATTTCTAGCCTCTGTGTAAGCTACCCAGTCAAGTTTGCTCTTTGTATTCAGATATCTTATCCATGCGTGGTACTTTTTCCTAGCTTTGCAGAAGGCATCCTTGTTCATCCATAGTGGTTTTTTCTTACTCTTTTAAATTTTTTGTTGGTATATGATCCCTCACTGCTTTCATGATTCTTGATTGTAGTATATCAATGGCTTCTTGTGTCAACTTGCCCACAAGCAATTCGTCCCATTCAATGCTTAGATCTTCTCTCATTTTTTCATAGTCTGCCTGCTCATAGTTCCATATTGTCCTCTTCTTTTCCTGAGGTTCTATTACCTGGTAGGGCCCTACCACTCTAGTCCAGCCAGACCGGATAGGAGAGGGACAGGCCCAAAAGTCCAAGACAGATACTCCAGTCAGGCTACACAGGAGGTTTACTCAAATATATCATTAATGACTGGCTAAGTGTATCCTCCATATAAAATACCTTGAAAATATAACAAATTGAGATTGAAATGAACTGGCAGAAGATGAATTTGAAGTCCAATCTGGCATGATCACTTGCTCCTAGTGGCTCATGATGTACTAGTTGTTCAATCATTTCTTGCTCATTACTAAACACGAGATCATCCAATGTTGGAGTCTGCTCATTTCTATATCTGATTGGCTGGGTGACGTGCTGATGTAAATATATATCTTGTACACATTCAACGAATCTGGATGCAGGATTGTCTGGATTTTCTATGTTCGGCGTTTGAGGTGATGGGTTCCAGGTGATGCTCGGATGATTAAAATCTCCTGTGATGAGTAGATGAGTTTTCCATTTGTTAGTTGCCCACCTGAGAGTATCATGTAATGCTGTGTCTCGTGTAGTTGCAAGTAGAGGCGAGCCGGATCTATAGATGACCCCTAAAAGCAAGTTGTTGTTGTGACTTCCCTGTATAGTTACCCATGTGCAGTCTTGGAATGAGTCCATTGGTGGCTTGATCTGTTTAGCATTAAGTGTAGATCTTACATATATACATGTCCCTCTGGTATTTTCTGCATATAAATCACTGGTGAATATATCGTATCCCTGAATTTGCATAACAGATAACTCTGGCACTTTCCCATGTTTGGGTTTAATTTCTGTTATTAGTATTACATTGTTACATTGGATGCAACGATATTTAAAGCTTTGTTTGTAGCTTTAGTAAGACCGCATATAGAGTATGCTAATCAGGTATGGAGTCCTCACCTGGTTAAAGACATTGAGATGGTAGAGAGCGTGCAACGAAGGGCTACAAGGATGGTGTCGGAACTTAAAGGACTTAATTATGAAGAGAGACTAAGGAAGCTGAACCTACCAACACTGGCATACAGAAGAGCACGGGGAGACTTAATAGAGACCTACAAGATACTCACTGGAAAATATGATTGGGAATGTAGTCAAGGCATATTGAAACTTCGAGAAGAAAACATCAGCAGGGGAAATTCACTGAAGCTTTTTAAGACAAGGTCACGGCTGGATATAAGGAAGTATGCTTTCCTGTGTAGGGTGATAAATAACTGGAATCAGTTGCCTGAGTGGGTGATTGCAGCATCATCGGTCAACCACTTTGAGGTCAGACTTGATAAATTTTGGTTTAATCAAGAATTGAAATACAATTACAAGGCAAAGATAATCCACCACACGCTGCCGCAGGTTGATAATATAGATCTGGAGTCACAGGCATAAGCCTCTTCCATGAAGTCTTCTGTAAGTATATTGCTTGTCATTTACTAAAGCACAAAGCTCATCATATTTGTTCATAAGTGAGTTATCTGTATTGGTATATGATATCCAATACAGATAAGTGAGTTATCTGTATTGGTATATGATATTCTTAGTTCTGTTCGCTTGTTTCCACCACTTTTCCCTTTCTTATTATCCACCTTTTGTTTGGTTGTTTTACTCGTTGGTCCTTCAGTTCTTCCCTCAAGTTTTTTGACTCCTCAAATTGTTTCTTGGTTAGGTCAGGATGTATATAAATCTGGTTGTGGATAGGGTGCGAGCTATTACGTAATTCTTTGGCCTTGATCAATATCTGCTTCCTCTCACTTAAGCTGGCCATTGTTATCCTGAGTAGTCGGGCACATTCACAGTTTGGCTTTCCCATCCTTTGTGCATTATTGATGTTGATCTTAAGCTTAAACTCTTCCTGAATAAGTTCGGTTACCCTGTTTATGTCACCCTCCTTCGAGTTTGTCTCAGGTAGATTATGTATGATAAGGTTGAATTTCCTAGCTTCTTGGTCTTCCTTCTCATTCAATTTCAGATCTACTTTGTCAGTCAATGATTTTGTTACTGTGTCAGTTGTTTTGCTGACTATTTGCTCAATTAGCTGTTCTTCAGTTAATCTCCCAAGCCCTGTCTGTTGCTGGTTTACCTCTAAGCACTGCTGTGTTTCCTCTAGTTGAAGAATTCTGGCTTCTAAAGAGATGATGTTGTCACTCAGTTCCCCCACTTTCTCTCCTAGGTTCATCTTCACATCGCTTAGTTCTTGGCTCACTTGGTTTATTTTCTCATTTACCTTCTGTATTTCTCCTGTCATTGCTAATATACTCTGGTAGAGCTTTTTCGCCCCCCTTTTGCAGTTTTGGCAGTACCAGTGGCATTCCTCTGGTTCATCTGTTAATACTTGGTACAGGCTGTCAGAAACTTTTGCGCATTTTGTGTGGAACCAGAGTACACATATTTCACATTCTATGGCCTTGTCACTCTCTTTTACCAACTCACCACATTCACCGCACTTATATGCCTTCCCTTTAGGGATAGTGTTATCTTTATCCATGTCCTTTTCGAATAATAATTCGAAAAGGCCTCAAACGCGCATGAATATTCTGACACGAGTGAACGATAATATTTACACACAAATTTTTTTCCGGTCGGCCCACTAATCTACATATTTACCCTTTTGGGGAAGATAGCTGGCAGCAATCCTGAGCAAGAATTTTTTGGGGGTGAGTGTTAACTTTTTCCTTAGTAAATTTCTGAGAGTATGGCTGTTTGTATAGATGGTGAGAGCATGCCGTTTGAAAGTAGTGTGTATGTGGTGTGTGATTCATGTGGAGTTGAAAGGAGAGTGAATATAACTGAATGCCGTGTGTGTTTTCTGGAAGGGGAGGTTAGGAGGTTAAGTGGGGAATGTAAGAGGTTGAATGATTTGGTGTTTGAGGTGAGAAGAGATGCAAGTGTGCGATTGAAGGGTGAGATTAGTGCTAAGAGGGTGGAAGATAGGGCTAGGACTGGGAACAGTGTGGAAGTTGTGAGTGATGATGAATGGTGGGTGAAAATGGATAGGATAGATAAGTTAGGACAGGTTAGGTGTGTTAATGAGAGGGACATAGAACCTGTTAGCTTGACTAACAAATTCAATGTCCTGAGAGAGGAAGAGTGTGAAAGTGATTTGCCTGGTGTGATTGTGGATGAAAGCAGGATGGGTGGTAGTGTGACTGAGAGCAGGAGGGAGGGTAATGTTAGGCCAAGACAGAATAGGAGAATGACTGAGGTGCTAGTGATGGGTGACTCTCAGATTAGGTATTTAGATAGCAAGTGGAAGGGAATGAGAGTTTGTCTGCCGGGTGCTGGTGTAAGTGATGTTTGTGAGAGGTATGATAGGCTGGTTTCTGGGTGTGAGAGGGATGCAGTTGTGATTACGCATGTGGGAGTGAATGATGTAAAGAAGGTGGGTACATGTGAGTTACAGGAGCAGTATAAAAGGTTAATTGAAAGGATGAGTAAAAGCAGTGTAAAAGGTGTTGTCTCTGGTGTGCTTCCGAGATTGGATGTGGGTGTAGAATTGTTGTCGCGTGCAATTGGTTTGAATGAATTTGTGAAAGGACTGTGTGAGGAGTTAGGATTGGTGTTTGTAGATGTCTGGGGAGGGTTTTACAGGAATAGGAGGTTGTATGCGATGGATGGGCTCCATCTTAGTCGGGCAGGTGTTGAGGTTCTATGGGCAGAGCTGGATAGTGTGATTAGGTCCTTACGGGTTGGAAACTAGAAGCTGTTAGAGGTAAGGGAATAACAGGAATAGAGGGCAGGTGTAGGAAATGGAAGGGATGCAGAGATAGAGGAATAGCTTGGGGAGAGGGCATACTGATGCGTTATAGGGGGACTAATGCACAAGTGAATGAGCACATAACTAGGAATAGAAAAGCACGATGCAATGAAGATGGGAATAATAAAAAAAAACTTTAAAATATACTACACAAATGGTCGGAGTATAAGGAATAAGATAGATCTCTTAAGAGCATTAGCGAGTGAAGAGAATTTTGATATAATTGCGATAACAGAGTAATGGCTTGATTTGGCAGGAAATCACTTTAAACCTGAGGTTGAGATTGAGGGCTTTAACATGTTCCATACAGATAGGAATAGGAAGAGAGGAGAAGGGGTTTTTATTTATATTATAGATAATCTCCAGTGTTGTGTAAACAGTACAATTAAATTAGATGATAACACAGAGTCATTATGGCTAAATGTAAAGGAAGGTAAAAACAAGCTTGTCATAGGATTATTATACAGACCACCAAATCTTCTGTGGCAGGAGATTGAACGGGCATGTAGAAGTAAGCATGTGTGTATAATGGGCGATTTTAATTACAGAAATATAGACTAGGAAGCTCTTGTGGGTGATTAGGAGGCTGAGGAATTTTTGAATGTTGTCCAAGATAATTTTCTGAGGCAGATTATTAATGAACCCACTAGAGGTAATAATATACTAGATTTAGTTCTGACAAATAGGAAAGAAGTTATTAAGGATACTGAGATTGGAGGAAATTTGGGTAATAGTGGCCATTGTGAAATTAGATTCAGGATGAAATGGAATGGTATTGATAGTAGCATGAACAATGTTAAAATTCCTGACTTTAGAAGAGCAAATTATAATGGGCTAAGGACTTACCTGGAGGCAGTTGTACAGAAACCAGGCAATGAAATCAATTCAGGAATAGATTCAATGATATCAGTTAGTGGAGACAATAATCACCAGGAGGAAGAGATTACAATTGAAGAGGAGTATGAAAGAATAATTGAGCAATTAATTCCAGGTCAGATGATTAACATTCCATATAAGGAGATTAGGACTAAAAATAATGACCCAAAATGGATGACAGATAAAATTGAGCATTATATTGGCATTAAAAAGGGCATTTATAGGAAAATAAAAAATGGATAGGATCACTTAAGGCAGAGATATAATGAACTAGCAAGAGATGTTAAAAAGTTAATTAGAGTAGCAAGGAGAAATTATGAAATTAAAGTGGCAAATAGGGCAAAGGAAGATCCTAAAAGTTTTTAGCAATTATACAAAACTAAGGTTAGAGATAAAATAGGCCCACTTATAGATTGCAATGGAGAATTAGTGAGTAATAGGGACTCAATGGCTGGAATGCTAAATGACACTTTTCTCTCAGTATTTACACAGGAGGATACTCTAAATATACCCGAGGTGTCAATGATCTTTCAGGGTAATGATGAAGAGAAATTAAAGGATATCTTGATCACAAAGGAGATAGTGACAAAGGAAATTGATAAAATCAAAAGTAGTAAAGCACCCGGTCCTGATGAGCTCTTTCCTAGAATTTTGAAAGAATGTAAGGATGTGTTAAGTGAGCCCCTAGCATGCATCTTTAGAAAATCATTGGAGAGTGGCATTGTGCCAGTGACATGGAAGAAAGCCAATGTGATACCTATATTTAAGAAAGGGGATAAAACAAATATTTCTAATTACAGACCAGTAAGTTTGACATCAGTGGTAGGGAAAATGATGGAATCTATTATAGCAAGGAATATTAGAGATCACTTGGATAAGCATAAGTTGATAAAAGAATCACAGCATGGCTTTAGTAAGGGTAAATCCTGTCTGACTAATTTGCTGTCTTTTTATAGTAAGGTGTATGAAGCAGCAGATAATGATGAAAACTATGATATTTTATACTTGGACTTTAGTAAGGCTTTTGATCGAGTGCCACACTTGCTATTCTTAATTTATATTAATGATTTTGACATAGGTATAAGTAGTGACCTGAGTAAATTTGCTGATGATACTAAGCTAGGTAGGGCCATTAGGGCTGATTCTGATGCTGTTGTAATGCAGGAGGAATTAACCATTCTGTCCAATTGGGCCGAGAAATGGCAAATGAAGTTTAACATAGACAAATGTAGTGTACTTAGTATAGGTAGAAATAATCCACTGAATAGTTATAAATTAAATGGAAGAATTTTAGGGAGGACTGATTGTGAGAGGGACTTGGGTATTTTGGTAAGTTCAGACCTTCGTCCTAGAAAGCAATGCCTAAATGCTAAGAATAAAGCTAATTGGATATTGGGATTCATTAGGAGGAGTGTAAGCAATAAGAGTGCTGAAGTCATTCTAAAACTGTATCTGGCGCTAGTTAGGCCTCATCTAGACTATGCAGTACAATTTTGGTCACCATATTATAGGAAGGATATTGATTTGCTTGAGTCTGTGCAGAGAAGGATGACAAAGATGATTGGTGGGCTAAGGAACTTACCTTATGGTGAAAGGCTCAGAAAACTAAATCTACATACATTGGAAAGGAGAAGAGTCAGAGGGGAATTGATTGAAGTCTTCAAATGGGTAAAAGGATATAATAAAGGGGATCTGGGTAAGGTTCTATACTTAGTGAACATGACAGGACACGTAGCAATGGGTTTAAGCTTGATAAGTATAGGTTTAGGAAGGAGATTGGGAGACATGACATCAACCTGCTAGTCAGTACAAAGGAGGGAAACCAAAATAATCCCCTTCCTGAAGTACTTTGAATATGAAGATAAACTGAGGGTATTAAATATGGGTAATACTTCAGATTCAGGGCGCACGGTAGATGGCGCTCTTAGTCGGCTACAGCATATCTCTTATGATGTCAGATGGTAGCATCAGATGTGACCAATCTCTGCGTTATATTTTTTTGTTGTTTGGGGGATTTGTAACTTTTAGTCTATTATTTACTAAATATCTGCGCTCTGCTCGTTTATAGTTTTTTCCTAAGTTAGGGAAGGTTTCTTTATGTCTTCTATTGTTTTGTTTTCGTATTTTTTGTTTGCTGTGAACGATAACAGCTTCTTACTGGCAACATCGTAGTTTATAAATAGGGCCCATTTTGCAAATGTTTTTCTTTTGTTATTGTGTTTTCATGCTCTCCATGTGCTTCTTTGTTATTCGAATTCAGCTTTACTTTGTATAATCACGAAAAACTTTTAGATTATCTAGAGGCGCATAAACTAATCAAGAAACCTATAAAAGTAAGAATTGTTTGTTATTAGGTTACGTTTTTCTGCCAGTAAAAAGCTGTTGGGGAGAAAAAAGATCCCAGTAAATTCAAGGGGACTGCTCGTGGGGGAGATATCACTGCCATGACCACCCTGCGATGATCCTGAGTTTCAATCAAATTGGGGGGTCTGGGGGGCGCAGCCCCCTAGTATATACTCATATACAAAAAAATATTACGCCGTAATTGTTCACATCTGACGCTACAGTCTGATGTCATTAGAGATATATTGTAGCCCAAAATTGTAGCCGACTAACAGCACCATCTACCGTGTGCCCTGAATCTGAAGTGTTACTTAAATATGTTCTCATTTGAGAGATGTGTGAAGGGAGATATGATTGAACCTTTTAAAAATCTGGTCTGGGATGGATAAGTTGGATTTTAGCAAGTTATTTGAGTTGGAAGGTAGTAATAGGACTAGGGGTCACCACTTAAAAATGAAAAAATAGAGGTGCAGGTGGGATGTTAGAAAATATTTCGGTAATACTTAAGATTTGGGGCGCACGGTAGGTGGCGCTGTTAGCAGGCTGCAATTTTGGGCTACAGCATATCTCTTCCGATGTCAGACAGTAGCTTCAGATGTGACCAATCACTGCGTTATATTTTTTTGTTGTTTTGGGGATTTGTAACTTTTAGTCTATTATTTACTAAATATCTGTGTCTCTGCTCGTTTATAGTTTTTTCTAAGTTAGGTAAGGTTTCTTGATGTCTTTTATTGTTTTTTTTGTTTTCATATTTTTTGTTTCTCAGTGAACGATAACAGCTTCTTACTGGCAACATCGTAGCTATAAATAGAACCCACTTAGCATTTGTTTCTCTTTCGTTATGGCTTTTTCGTGCCCTAGTTCTGCTTATTCGTTATTCGAATTTGGGTTTATTTTGCATGACTGTGAAAAACTTTTAGATTATTTAGAGGCGCATAAACTAATCAATAACCTATAAAAGTAAGTATTGTTTGTCATTAGGTTAGGTTTTTCTGCCAGTAAAAAGCTGTTGGGGGAAAAAACCCCAGTAAATTCAACGGGACTGCTCGTGGGGGAGATATCATTGCGGGGAAACTACCCTGCGATGATCCTGAGTTTCAATCAATTGGGCGGGGGGGGGTCTGGAAGTCGCAGCCCCCCAGTATATACTCATATATACCAAAAAATATAACGCCGTAATTGTTCACATCTGACGCTACTGCCTGACATCATAAGACATATATTGTAGCCCAAAATTGTAGCCTATAAACAACGCCACCTACCATGCACCCTGAAACTGAAGTGTTACCAATATTTCCTCATCAATAGAGTGGTAGATTACTGGAATAGTTTGCTATCTGAGATGGTAGACAGTCCAACTGGCCTGTATTCAAATTCAGATTAGATGATTATATGGAGAGGGAGGGTTAACTTTAGGGGGTATTCTGGACTCATTCCTGTGAATGCAGTTCTTTTAATTGTATAACATAACATAATTTCACGGATGAAAAAAGCCACAAGGGCCTATCAAAGATCATCCGCATCCATCAAAACCCACCCAGAAAAAGCAGCAACACAGGGGGAAGACAAAATCAAAGTCCCTCACAATATAATATAACAGATGACAAAAGCCACAAGGGCCCATCATAGGTCATCCAAGTCAAAGGGCCTCTTTTCTAAGGCACCCAAACTCCCAGGAAAACTGCGTCCAGAAACAAGGGTGTCACCAATCAAGGCTTGTCAAGAACTTAATCATGCAGCTATAGATATATACAAACAATATTAATATATACAAAACATAGGAACCATCACAACCTTCCCTTCCCATAAACTCATCCAACCTAGTATTAAATACATTTAAATTTGGACTACTTACTACCCTCCGCGGCAATTTGTTCCAGAAGTCTACCACTCTATTGGTGAAAAAATATTTTCTTAAATCCAACCTACACCCTTGCTTTTTAATTTTCAAGTTGTGACCTCTAGTCTGATTTCCATCATCTAACTCAAAATACTTGCTAACATCCAATTTATCTATCCCAGAAAAAATTTTAAACAGCTCAATCATATCTCCTCTCACACACCTCCTTTTGAAAGAGAACATTTAATACCCTCAGTCTATCTATATATTCAAGGTGCCTCAGGAAAGGAATAATCTTTGTTGCCCTCCGTTGCACTGACTCAAGAAGGTTAATATTGTGTCTAAAATATTGGAACCATACAGTAATCTAGATGTGGCCTAACATAAGAGTTATAGAGTTTAAGAATAACCTCCTTACTTTTGTAACTGACATTTCTCTTAATGAAACCCAGCACTCTATTTGCCCTATTTCTTGCTTCAATACACTGCTTAGAAAACCTTAATGACTTATCTATTACTACTCCTAGATCTTTCTCATCCTCTACTGAGCTCATCCATCAAAACCCACCCAGAAAAAGCAGCAACGCAGGGGAAAAACAAAAATCAAAGTCCTTCACAATATAATATAACAGATGACAAAAGCCACAAGGGCCCATCATAGGTCATCCGAGTCAAAGGGCCTCTTTTTTAAGGCACCCAAACTCCCAGGAAAACTACATCCAGAGAATTGTGTCCAGAAACAAGGGTGTCACCAATCAAGGCTTGTCAAGAACTAAATCATGCAGCTATAGATAAACAATATTAATATATACAAAACTTAGGAACCATCACAACCTTCCCTTCCCATAAACTCATCCAACCTAGTATTAAATACATTTAAATTAGGACTACTTACTACCCTCCGCGGCAATTTGTTCCAGAAGTCTACCACTCTATTGGTGAAAAAATATTTTCTTAAATCCAACCTACACCCTTGCTTTTTAATTTTCAAGTGGTGACCTCTAGTCTGATTTCCATCATCTAACTCAAAATACTTGCTAACATCCAATTTATCTATCCCAGAAAAATTTTTAAACAGCTCAATCATATCTCCTCTCACACACCTCCTTTCGAAAGAGAACATTTAATACCCTCAGTCTATCTATATATTCAAGGTGCCTCAGGAAAGGAATAATCTTTGTTGCCCTCCGTTGCACTGACTCAAGAAGGTTAATATTGTGTCTAAAATATTGGAACCATACAGTAATCTAGATGTGGCCTAACATAAGAGTTATAGAGTTTAAGAATAACCTCCTTACTTTTGTAACTGACATTTCTCTTAATGAAACCCAGCACTCTATTTGCCCTATTTCTTGCTTCAATACACTGCTTAGAAAACCTTAATGACTTATCTATTACTGCTCCTAGATCTTTCTCATCCTCTACTGAGCTCTGCTAATGCCCATCCATTTCATAGTTAAATTCTCTATTATCTTTGCACTTATCAAGGTTGAAAGTCATTTGCCACTTATGTAGCAAATCCCCCTGCACTTTAAAATTATCATCAATATCTTTAACTACACCTGCTAATTTGGTATCATCCGCAAAAATTGACACATTATTATTAACTGCCTCCCCAAGATCGTTTATATAGATGACAAATAATAATGGACCGAGAACTGATCCCTGAGGAACCCCACTGATAACATCCCTCCACTCTGACTTTACACCATTTAGCACTACCCTTTGCTTCCTGTCTTTCAGCCACTCAGCTATCCAATATTGATTTGGATTTTGATGAGTCTTGATAATGATGCCTTTTGTTTTTGACATATTCCTGTGTATGGTTCTAATTGTATATTGTAGATGCATAATCTGACACAATCCTATAGATTGTTTAAATTGTTTATTGTAGATGCATGATCTGACACAATCCTATGGATGCATTTTATGGGTGAGTTTTGACAGATGCGGATGACCTTTGATAGGCCCTTGTGGCTTTTGTCATCCGTGAAATTGTTATTATGTTATGAAGCACCTTGAGTCAACAGCCAGTTTGTTTGCTGATGAAGCTAAAATTTATAGAACCATAGAGGTCTCGGAAGCTGATGTTTCAATTAGGTCTCCACTAATCCTCTTTTCCAATATATGGAGTCCAATTGTTGCCATCTCTCTTCGTAATGAGAGATGGGAGTTTGGGTGCCTTAAAAAAGAGGCCATTTGACTCGGATGACCTATGATGGGCCCTTGTGGCTTTTGTCATCTGTTATATTATATTGTGGGGGACTTTGATTTTGTCTTTCCCCTGCGATGGTGCTTTTTGTGGGTGGCTTTTGATGGATGCGGATGACCTTTGATAGGCCCTTGTGCCTTTTGTCATCCGTGAAATTATGTTATGTTAAGTTGTTGGCATCTCTTGATTCGTAATGAAGGGGGGGATAGCTCAGGCACCAACTTGAGGGCTCTCCTTCAGACTCTTCAGTGTCATGGCCCAATGTCCTGACACAGATAGGGGAACCAGACTTGAGTCCCACAGTCCAGAATGGGGCGGACGAGGGAGAGGTACAGAGGCATTAGGATGTCCCTGCTGAGCAAAGTGAAGTTCTTAATAAGGTAACACTTCAGTTTCTGGGTGCATGGTAGGTGGCGCTGTTTATAGGCTACAATTTTGGGCTATAATATATGTTATGATGTCAGACGGTAGCGTCAGATGTGAACAATTACGGTGTTATATTTTTTTGGTATACAAGTATATACTGGGGGGCACAGACCCCCCAATTGATTGAAACTCAGGATCATCGCAGGGGGGTCCCCCGCAGTGATATCTCCCCCACAAGCAGCCCCTTGAATTTACTTTTTTTTTCCCCCAACAGCTTTTTACTGGCAGAAAAACCTAACCTAATGACAAACAATACTTACTTTTATAGGTTTCTTGATTAGTTTATGCGCCTCTAAATAATCTAAAAGTTTTTCAGTCATGCAAAATAAACCCAAATTTGAATAACGAATAAGCACAACTAGAGCCCGAAAAAGCAATAACGAAAGAGAGATAAATGCTAAGCAGGTTTCTATTTATAGCTACGACGTTGCCAGTAAGAAGTTATTCACTGTGAAACAAAAAATATGAAAACAAAAAAACAAACAATAAAAGACATCAAGAAACCTTACCTAACTTAGAAAAAAAACTATAAATGAGCAGAGCGCAGATATTTAGTAAATAATAGACTAAAAGTTACAAATCCCCAAAACAACAAAAAAATATAATGCTGTAATTGGTCACATCTGAAGCTACCGTCTGACGTTATAAGAGATATATTGTAGCCCACTAACAGCACCACCTACCGTGCGTCCTAAATCCGAAGTATTACCCTTAATAATTCGTAATTGACTATTTGCTTTAGCAGCTACTCCGGTGACATGTGATGAGGACTTTAGGTCTGCAGATACTACAATGCCCGGGTCCTGCTCCTGTGAAGTCTTGTTTACTGGCCGCTGGTTTAGGTGGTAGTCTGCCTGCTGATTGCTGTGACTTATATGCAGCATTTTACACTTGTTAAGATTGAATCACAGCAGCCACCTCTTGCTCCACTCATCCAGGCATGCCATGTCTCTCCTCAGGGATTCCACATCAGCTTCTGTCTCTATAGTTCTATAAATTTTAGCACTATCTGCAAACAAATTGGCTGTTGATTCAAGGTGCTTCATGAAGTTATATAAAGGGTCTTTCAACAAGGAAGTTCGAGCTTTATCAGGCGATGTTGTTAAAGAAACATCTGCAACCTCACTATGAACTGTTCAGTAGTACTTGGCAAGTCACGAGTGAAGGTTACAGCGTTGAATGAATGGATTTGTGAACAAGCAAAATTGTCGGATTTGGGATGAAAACAATCCACATGAGATACACCAGCACCAATTGCATCCCAACAAAGTCGCTGTTTGGTGCAGATTTTCGTCTAATAGAATAATCGGTCCATATTTTTTTGAGAATGAAGATGGGATTGCCATACCGTCAACGGCAAGACCTACAGATCAATGATAAGCAACTTGTGGCCTCAACTGGATTATATGCCTGTTTTGGATTCCTACGAAATGTGGTTCCAACAGGACGGTGCTATGTGCCACACTGTGCACGCCATGATAGACATTTTGTACCAGCAATTTCAGGGTAGGGTCATCATCCGATTTAACGCCATTAGACTACTTTCTTTGGGGCTTCCTTAAATCACAGGTCTATGTCAGTAATCCACAAACAGTTGATGTCCTCAAAGTCAACATAACGAATATCCTCAAATTCAGCCAGATTTATGCGACAAAGTCATTGAAAATTGGGCTTCCTGAATATGTTCCACCAAGCGAAGCTGCGGCAGACATTTGAACGACGTCCTATTCCACATTTAATGCCATAAAATGTACTTTCAAATTTAAAATAAATTGAGTGCATATATCCAGGGGTCCCACTGAGAATTGCCAAGTTCCCAAGAATAGACTGAAAAATCCAAGAATTCCCAAGATCATAAATCTAGCATATATAGTTATAAAAATGACCAATACTTACTAAATTTAATCACATTGTAGTGGGCCGAAAATCTAGACTAACCCCAATCAATCCAACCTGCTTCCTACACTAATTCGGATGTGAGAAATCAAAGGGAGAAAGAAATGGATTATATATTCAGTCCCTTTACTTACAAAATAAAAGTACAATAATATTTACAATAGAGAGGGATGATTAAATTGGAGATCTCGTTACTATTCACACAAAATATACAGCTAAATTTCCTATATATACAATCAAAAAAATAAATAAATCCTACTTATAAATATTAGCGATCAATCCTAAGAAACAATTCTGCAAAATATGGACTACAACAGTCAATAAATAACAGAAGAAGGCCTCACGTGGTACAACAAAATCTTCATATACAAACAAACTAGCGCTTCTGAGCTTGGGCTAAGATAACTGACCTTGTCACAGTTGCGTGGCTATTATAAGCCCTCCTTCATTAAAGCTGTACTATTTTAAACTCAACCAAGTCAGACAGAACACAGCCTTGAACTTTTGTCAAATACTATTGACCTTTATTAATTAACAATAATAAATAGTTAGCTTTGAATAGAGGGGTAATTTACTAGTTTTTTTTTCTATATTTCCAGAAAATTGTACTTTGTTTAAAATAATTTTTTATCAAAGCGCCATATTCTGTTTTAAGGCATCATAAAGGCCCTGAGAAGTTCCGTCTTTTATGGTAATTGCGTCCAGAAGGGTATCAATTACATCATTTTTAACAGCATCAAAATATTGAATTACGATCGCTAAGATTTGAGTAACCAAAATGTTTGTACTTTCATCTATGAGGATGGAAATTTTTTGCTTTTTGCATATTTCATTTAAAGATAATTTTTCATGCAATGCAATTCCATCTTGAATTACATAAGACAATTTGGTATATTTCATTGAAACTTTCTCAGCAATCTGACTGTCCAGGAAAGCCCTCTTGCAAACAGCCATAAAATGTTCTGCATGAACAAATGGAATATTGTGCTAGAAAAAAACCCTGCTATAAGCCATCACTCTTTGCAATCTTTTCCGATTGTGATGATTGCTTTTTATGGAAAAATTGAGAAATAATATTTGTAGATTTAGCACTTTCAAAATTGTTTTTATGTTTCATAGAGTTTGCATGTTTAATTAGGGAGGATCTATTGGAATTTTTCAATGTTGATTTGCATCATTTACAATAACTAGCATCTTTTTGTTTCTGTCTCTCGCTAACCAGTCTTTAAACACAGGTTCTTTTAACCACTTTATTAAATAGCAGGTTGTACCACTTTGCTTTCTTTGTTACTGGTTCCATGATTATGGTTAAATTAATTGAGATTAATATAAATAATTTAATGATAAGAATTTGAAAAATGCAAAATGAAAAAAAATCTATGTATAATACTATAAATAAGCACAGTTAACACAAGTCACAATATTATTAGCGAATGTATAACACGAGGCTGCGAGCAGTTTTATTGCAGTCACTATAGAAAAGTAATAAGACCCCTCAAATTGGCACCCTCCCCTTATATAACCTACGTTCGAATGGGAAAGGAGAAAAGGCTTCGTAATATTGATTTATGTCATGATGCCATATGGAAAACTACTAGTATTACTGGTTTATTGGATGTATTTTTCCTAAAGGAATAATAATACCTATTTTTTTAACACTTACTTATTGATGTCAAAGAAAAATATTTAATTTTAATTATACTGAAAAGAGTAAAACTCGACTTTTAAAAGTAAGGAGAGATATAAATTCTTCCTTAAACACCTGTAGGATAAGCCTATCATATTATCGCTCAGGTCTCATACCCAATGGTATATCAAAATGTTTCACTCTTCAGACGGCAAAACTTTGCGTTCAATCTATGTCAGGGACTTTATTTCTTGCGTAGAAATTCCAACTATCATATTGTTCATTCTTTGGAGATCCTTTTTACTTATTTACTAATATAGTTCATATTTCACTTAATTAAAAATTTCATTTAATTAGATATATTGAAAATCCCAAGATTTTTAGATTTTTTCAAGTTATTTCCCAAGTTCCCAAGGTCAAATCTGAAATCCCAAGATCTTGGGAAAATATCACATATAGCACACACAACTTGTTTTATTTACATTTAAAAATTGAGCAGCCTTATTGAAAGACCCTTTATGAGGAAGAGCACTGACCCCTCGGCAATTCCGCTGGTGACCAGTAGCCAATCAGAAGTTGCGTCCCTTATCCTCACCAGGTGATTCCTCTTGCTAAGGAAATTCCCAATCCATACCAATATTTTTCCGTCAATGCCCATAGCCTTCAACTTGGTGAGTCTTTGATGTGGAATCCTGTCGGAGGCCTTCTTGCAGTCCAAATAGTTCACATCTACACACAATCCCTCCATCCACTGCATTCATTAAATCAGCAAGGTAGCGCAACATGTTTTGCAGACAGCTCCTTTAACTCCTGAAGCCATGCTGTTCACGAACGATACTCTCTAAAAGTTTTGATGCAACACTGATAAGGGACACAGGTCTGTAGTTGAAGCTCCATCTTGTTATTTTTCTGCTGATAGGGGATATATTTGCCCTCCTCCAGTCACCAGGTACACTTCCAGTTTCTAGGGATGCTTTAAATATGTCTATTATTGGGCTACACAGTATATCCGAACACTCCTTGAGCACTAATGGTGACACTCCATCTGGACCTGTAGCCTTGTTACCATCGAGTCTCTTCAGTTTGTTTTTAACACCCTCTCTGGTTATTGTAATCTCCTCCAGTTTGGGTCCACAGAAAATTGCATCTGGGTCCAGGTTTATCTCCTGAGTGATTATTCTATCATTCTCTGTAACCTCACCAGTGCTTGTCATCAACCTGTTATTATTTCCTTGGCAGTAGTTCTTGATCGCACATAAGCCCAAAACTGTCTGGTGTTTCTTGTTGTGTCTTGTGCAACTTTCTTCTCATATGCAAACTTTGCTGCCCTTACTTCTCTTGTTACTAAATTTCTTGCACTGTTATACCTATCTCAGGGGTTTTCAGTTGAATTTTTCTTAAAGGTTGGTACTCACACTTACAGGCATTTCTGTATTTTAATTGAATGATCAATCACTAACGCAAGAGTTTGGTGAAACAAAAAAAATTGAGGCCTTATAAAAATGAGCGTTAATACCAGTCTAATTTTAAAGGCCACAAACAGGCCTCTGGCGATTACACAGCACTGAGTCAGCGACCTTGTAAGGCATATGAATGGCAAATGGGTTAAAAATATATATACAACATTTTATAGATGGTATTAATTTATTGCCTATTTCATTTTAACTTTCAATATTACTCACAGCTTTGCCTAAAAATCTCCATTGATGCTCTGACTTTACTCACATTTTTTAGTTTTAAAACTTGATCAATCTGTTATAATTTTTATCTCATAAATTATGATTATGGATTTTTTAAATCAACCATCAAATGAAGAAGAAACTAAGGATAATACTTCAGATGCTATTAATGAAGAGGAACCTGACCTTAGTGAAGAAGGTAAAAATTAATTTTTAACACTAACTATTTAGTTCAAGTATAATATATATTTCTAAGGGTTTGTTTGTTTGTATGTTTGCATATATATATATATATATATATATATATATATATATATATATATATATATATATATATATATATATATATATATATATATATGTGAGAATGGATGGGGAGAAAGAAAAGTCCAGACACTACACAGAGCTCTTTATTGATGTTTCGCCTCTTGACTTCCTCAGAATGGAACTGACAAGAGAGATGGAAGATCGCCGCTCAACCATTCGTAGAGTTAGTCTGGGTCGCGGTCAATTGCTCTCCCCCGGCCGTTTCCCCCTCGTCTCGACCCTTTCGCCTCTTCATTAATGAGCCTTGCCGTACCTGTCGCCAGCTTGAAGAAACCGTTCTGGTGATTTGTTGACCTATAGGAGAGAATATATGTAGCTTCAATAATCCTACGCTCACGTTTTGATAAACCTTTTTGAACTATACTCACCCCATCCCATTTGGGTAAATGCCCACATTCATCTATATGCACCACTAACGAGTTTGAAGTTCTATGTGCCCGGATGTCCCTCTTGTGCTCACTAAGTCTAGTTTTAATGTCCCTACCAGTCTCTCCATAATAACTCTTGTCACACCCTTCACACGGAATCTGATAATCTATTAGATTCCGTGTGAAGGGTGCGATCTTCCATCTCTCTTGTCAGTTCCATTCTGAGGAAGCCAAGAGGCGAAACGTCAATAAAGACTCTGTGTAGTGTCTGGACTTTTCTTTCTCCCCATCCATTCTCACCTATACGTCGAGTCTTTCATGCATATATATATATATATATATATATATATATATATATATATATATATATATGACCGCTAGAAGGACAACAATGGTCATCATTGGGGTAACTTAACCCGGGAAGTAACATAGGTTTGAATTTTTACCCTTTCTAGTTTTTTTTGGGGGGGGGGGACAAGTAATCGCAGCTATGAGTTGCAATTAAAACATCACATTGCCTGTGGAAAAATTAAGGTTTGCCAGACCATTTATACCGCTGCAATGTTTAAAAAATGTGAAAATACCTATTATCAGCATGCCCGAGACTCTAATACAGTGGGCGCAAAGGAAATGTTAAAATTAAGAATTTTTGGATAAGCACAAAAGTACATTTCAAGTTTGTTTTATTGAGTCCTTTTACTTACATTTCTTTACATTTAGTACTTTGTCATGTTCCCACGGGTCTTCAACACCACCTGGATCCTCTTGGGCATGAATGTTGCAAGATTCTCGAAGTAGGAGCCATCCATTGCCACCCACAGCTTAATGAGTGTCTCCTTCAGGGCGGGGATCGAGGTGGGCCTGGACTTAGCAACTTCATTTTTCATTTTCTTCTAGGCATTCTCCATGGGGTTTAAGTCGGGTGAGTTGCCTGGCCAGTCCAAAACTCCGATGTTCTGCTCATTAAGGAAGTCTTTGACAGCTCGTGCCTTGTGTGCAGGGGCACCATCGTGTATAAAAAAGTCGCAGCCATGGAGAGCGTAGAAATGGAGCAGATGTTCCTCCAAAACCTCAATGTAATTCTTTTCCTTCATGGTGACATTCTTGGGGAGGAAATAGAGACCACCCCTGCCCTTCTCCCCACTGAAGCATCCCCAAACCATGATGCCATCGGGGTGCTTCACGGTGTAGCGGTGGTCATATCTGCTCACATCACTGCCGCACCACTTTCGAGCCACCCCTGATGAGCCGAAAACTTCTCTTGTCACTCCACATGACTTTCTTCCACTGCTCTGGTGTCCAATCTTTATATTTCTTTGCGAAAGCTAGCGGTTTTTTCTTCATACCCTCTGTCAGCCTCGGTTTCTTGGCGGCACGGCAAACCCAGGTCTTTTTTGTAGCCGGTGCTGGATCGTACAAATAGCGGGTCTTCTCCTCCATTGTCAGCTTGTTACGCCTCATTGCGATGGTATGGTGGTGTCTGGTAGGGCATCAAAGTCAGCAGAAAGGTGAAAAAGATGCGGACTGTGGGTCAGCGTAACACAGATGTACACTGTCTGAGCTCTGCGAGCACACTTAAACTGAGCCTGGCGGGAAGTTACTAGGGAGCCCTGGCTGCAGGTACATGCATCATACCAAGCTCCTCCACTACCTATATGCCGGGAACGCGGTAAAAAGGTTAACTGCAAAATTTCAGTTAACATATCTTTTGCGCCCACTGTAATTAGTTAAAACTTGTTCCTATCTATTTGAGGCACGCTTTAAAGTCTGTGGGTGCCACCCTGTACTCATTGTGCCTGCTCACCCTGCCACACTACTGTAATGTGAAAATCATTCTCTTAGTCTTTCATGATATACTACTCAATTACTCAAAATTAAAATATACCCTATATTTTATACTTACCAACTTTTAATTGCATAATTTAACCCAAGCAGAGAATTTAATTTGTTCAAGATACTCTTTTATGCCCTGACAACGCTGGGTATCTTTGCTAGTCACCTATAAAGTATAGTTATTGGATTTTTTGCCTATATACCCTAATTTTCTCAATTATTTTTACCTTGCATTGACATTTTTATTCTTAGTTGACATTTTTCATGCAATAATAAATTCTTTGGAAGGGAAATATTAATATTATTTTTTCAATATAGTAATATTTTGGGCTCTGCCTTCAATTGTGATATTGTGTCAAGTTCAGGAAAGTTTCTCACCTTTCCATTTCAACTCTTATGCACTAAGTCTTCTCATTGACTATTTTGGTAATGTACTTCTTATATTTCACATGCCAGGCTTTTACCATCTTTACACACTTTTTTCAAAATAAAAATCAAATCATTTCTTCCTTGGAAGAGGTCATCTCATTCACAATAGCAAAAAAATATAAATCAATTATAAAAATTATATTTATAAAATCTTGTGGAACTCCCACTAATTTAGAGGTTAAGGCATTAGATTTCCATGCCTGGATACCAGGTCCAATTCCCAGTGAGGGCAGCCATAAAAAAAATATGTTGCTTGCATGGGGTGGCTTTGAGTCTTTGTATCCCCACAGACAGCCCTGGTCATATACATCATCACACAGCCAATTACAGCGCTGCTTTCTCTTCCCCACATAAAACATATCATTCCATCCTGGAACCTGCCAAAGGGATCTCTATATCCACATTCCTCCAGGACTAGGAAGGGCTACTTCCTCACAGGGGCTTGAAAAGGCGGGGGTCAAAATACAGTACTACCACTTTGCATCTTTCCCCTCCAATAGGAAGTTGCTTTCAAGCAGTTCATTCTGATCTTTATGTGAAATTCACTATCTGGATGAGGATCTTGTCCATAATTGAAAAAGGGACAGGTGGTGTAATTGACAAGATTATGACAATTATAAAGATACAGATTTTGAAAATTAAATTTTACAAATCAATCTGAAAGGTGGAGTATGTGAAAGAGTTATTACATGGGTTTGATTGAAATGATGTGCCAATTCTCACACTTAGAAGCTTCTTCATTACAGTTTCAATTCTTATGTTCTAGTGCATAAGGCGCTGCTGAATTTCCAGGCTTTGGCACTTGGGTTCAATTCTGGGTAAGAGTGAACCCCCAATTTTCATATTTTGGGAAGCATGCCATTAATACCTAGTTTCACATATACCAGTTTTTTTCACATAGGTCATCCAATTCATAGCGAGTTTATAACACTATTCATTCACTTCATGTTTACAATCATTCTTCTTTGTCTTGGAATCCACCTAATGATTTTTCTGTCCACTGCTCCCTAGGGTTGAATTGATAGCCCTTCCTTGAGCCACACCTGGGTTTCAAATGTTCACTGGTTCAAACGCATTACTGTTCTTCCTGCCCCTTCCCTATGTTGGTTTCACACAGTCAAGTGATCCTGTTCAAATCAAAGGGTTAGATGTTGTTGCTAAATAAATTCATTCATTGCAGTTGCAAGAAGATCAATCATATTTCACTTTACTTTGTCTATGATCATCATTTAGTGTCATCTATTTCACAAACAATTAACAATTTAACTGCTTTAAACATACCATCTAGAGGAATTCGCTCTAATTTTGGAAGTTGGCAGGTTCTGGTGAGTGTACATCTATTCCTGTGCACTTAAATTAGTCTTCCTTTTATGCTAATTTATCAATGCAAACAAATTAAGGAGAAAATAAAGGGACCTCTGTTGTCCCTGGCAATGGCAAAACTAATAAATTATGCCTGGATGCTGGGGCTGAGGAATTGTAAACTTGAGGTCCATGAGTAAAACACTTGATCAAGGATAAAATAAAGTAAATTTTATTTATCTTATAAACATTTTCTTTGCAGCATTGAGTGCTCTGAGTCAAGAAATGGATGCAATTAATTCAGCCCTGGACTCTTTAGAGCAACGCAATGACCTGATTAATTCAGAGCTTCGCAATATTCTCAAGGAAAATGCAAAAGCAAAACAAGAAATTGAACAGATAAATACATCAGGAGAAAAGTAACCAACCATACTCCGAGGCTACATGACTCCACTGTATTATTTTAGTGTGGATCAGTTCCTTTATTTATCTGAAATCTGCATTTCATTCAATGGATTGTATTTTTTATTGATTCATAGTTCTTCCATTTGAAAATATACTAGAGGTTCAATTATAGGGTGATGGAATAATTTATTTGGTAATCACTATTTCTGCAACTTCCAATCTAGGCAGATTAGTGTACATAAGTAAAGAAAAAAGGAACTGTGGCATCATGCTGAATTTTATGCAGTAAAGTACTGAAAAATGTTGTTACTAAAAGAAAATCTACCTCTTGAGTAAAATATATAGTCCTTGCAGTGCTCCATTTGCCATTGTAGATTTATTCTAGTTTGCTGGCTATTCATATTTAAAGACTTTCTGATAAGCTCTTTCACAATTGGTTCATGGCAATATTAGATCTAATTAACTTGGATATGTTGATTGAATTTCCTTAACTTCATTCATTACCTATTATGAATTCCAATGTTATATATTTGCAATTGATTTAAAAGGAAAGCTAGAAATGCAATGATGAGATGCCTACATTAGTAAAATTGAGGTAGAAATCCACACTTGGCTTTTCCCATCCTTACTTCTATTTACAATGATGTATTTATCCTCTTATCTACATCCTTCATAAAAATGAACAAGTGAAAGAACGTAAAAATCTGAAATTTTAAATGACTCATTTCTTCCTCAGATATATGAATGAATAATTAACATTAATTAGAAATTACCTCAGCATTCATCAAGCATATTTACCAATTCTAAAAATGATGGTATTCAATTTCTCTTTGGAAGATAAACATCCATCTCTAAATACTTAAGAGTCATAACAAATTAAAATTATTAGAAAAGGTAGTTATTCCTCATTTGTTATCTTGTCACTTTTTGTGTTCATCTTATGTTTGAATACATATTGCAATGCATTCCATTACTTTAAACTTATTAATTATCAAAAATAATGATTTAAGCATTTTTGTTGATTAAATCTAAATGTTCAATTTGTATAATCATTTGCTCTTTGGGGCCTTTTATTCAAAATTCTAGTCCACTGTATTTATTTGATATTTAAGAAGATTATTATAGCAATTTTTCTAACTATGTTGTTCCATTTTTATAAATTTAGTGAAAATTTTCTTAATAATCACACTGCAAATTTTCATAGTCATACCAAAGGAACATTACATTGCAATTTTTGTCTATATTTTTAAGTGTAGATAAATGGTTGGAAGGACATGAATAATTGTACAGAAAAACCTAGGGTATGTATATAGTATATCTATAATCTTAATAAATATTCAAAAATTAGACCAAATTTTTATGAATTCTCACTAAAGGGGGTAAGAAATAGTCATAGAATAAGCCAAGATGTATCATCATAAGGACACATGACTATTGATTGAAGTAGTGCTTGGAGAATATCCATACATTCTCATGGTTAGTAGTGATGTGCTGAGTATATCTTTTGGGCTGATCTCAATTTGTCATTCTGCTCTTTCGATATACAAACAGACTTTTGATTGAGGTGGTCAACGACCTCTATGGAAGTGATCATCTTCCATTTCAAATATCTTTCGCCCAGCTGCTGTCATCTGAGAGGCCACCTAGGTCGTGCTTGGATTAGGTGCATTGGTCTGTGTTCTATGAAATGACTGACTTCTCTCAGTTGAGCAGTTTAAGTCATTAGATGAGGCCATTGAATTTTTCTCCATCTCTTCATGTCTCTGGGCCTGGCATCCATTCCTTGAAGATCTGGCCATTTTGCATGTCATCCACTTTCTTAGTAGTTGGTCAAGTGTGAGACTGCTTTCAGAGTGAAGTTGCTACAAACGCTGTAGTAGTTTGGTTGTCCGCCTCCCCTCCCCTATGTCTAATCTCTTTCTTCTTTTGCAGAATGTGTGTGTGTGGATCATGTGATCACCGTCTTTGCTTTGTGTGGGGAGACTCGATGGATCTCTATCATGCTCCCCCATTCATCTGTTTTCTTTTTAGGCGGATTCTTTCAGCTAATATTTTTTAGTAATAGTTTGGAAGTCATTAGTTGTGACTGAAGAAGGAAGAGCTGCCTAGATGGAAGATAGGTGAGTGAAGATTGTGTGAGAGTGGATATGGTTGAATGTGTTAGGAGTAAAGATGTTTGCGTGTGGCAGTGAATAGGTGACTGAATGTGCCTTCTCTTTTCCAGTTCTGTGGTACCAATTGTCGCCAACATCTGGCTTTCAGAGACGGCTGAAGCCAATCCTGATCCTCGCAAGTGCGCCTACCTTTTGGGGTGATTTTCTAAGGTGTGGACCTTGGAGAGCACCTCCCAGTCTCCAGGTAGTAATTGGAGCAGCACCCAACCGACTGTGAACCAGCAGTTGGGACCAACAAGCGTCCCAGCTACCTGAAATCCTTGGCTTTGCTGAGTCCCGGGCCAATCAGAATCCCGCAGAAAGTGAGCCACCTCCCACTTTCTCCAACACGTCTCACTCCATTAGTTAGATAAGGGTGCACTCGTCTTTCGCAATATCTTGGTTGTACTGTTCGTTTGTGTGGCCAAGATCTTATGTAAGGCCTTTTGTAAATATATACGTGTGGTGGTTGGCCAGAGTATTGTAAGGCCAACTGTATATATATATGTATTGTATTTTGGTTTAGATTGAGGGTTGTATAATATTTTGGGTTGATTATTTTGGATTTTATTGCTATAATTACTGTTTCTAAATTAAATTTAGAAAATACTCTCTCCTTGAACAACAGAGCGGACCTTGTCAGGGCAGCGGGAAGAGTTGGTTCGGGAGTTGCAACTCCACCGCCACATATTTTAGGCGCCTGAATAGGGACTGCTCGGTGGTTTGAGGAAGGAGAGGAGTGAGAGCCTGTGTTTTTTGTCCCTAATGGAGGAGGAACAGATTGGGACCATGGAGTTGGAGATGAGAAGACTAAATGAGTTAGTGCCGCAGAAACACAGAGAAAATGCGCAGTTGAGAGAAGAGAATGATAGTTTGAAAAGGAAAGTGAGGGAGATGGAAGAGAGGATTAAAGACAGTGAGGTGCGAATGGAGGAAAGATTGATGCGAATGCTGAATGAGAAAATGGGAGAATCAGGTGCAATTTGTGGGGGTGTGGCCTCGACTCCACTTGGAATGGACATGACTGAAAAAAGAAGACCCCAAAGACTAGATGCCCAGACCGATAGGAAAGGACCCGACTGGCGAGTATTGACTCCTTGTATTTCAACTCCAATGAAGGCATGAGTGAAAGTGGGAAAGAAGTGAGTGATAGTGAAAGTGATGCTGAGGTTCATAGGAGTATATTGATCAGAGAAGTGCCAAAGTTAAGTAAGTTTAGAGTGGAAGGAACAAATGATGTGAAAGTGTTTTTGAAAGAGTCTGAAAATTATTGTAAGGAAAAATTTGGAGAGAATAATAGGTTTTGGGTGAAAGAGTTGTGTGAGTTTCTGGATGGGCGTATGAAGGATTTTTACCGGATGATTATGAGTGTGGGTGAGCCTAAGTGGGAGGTTATGAAGGAGAGAATAATAGGTCAATGTAAGAGGATGAAGACAAGTGTGAAATATAAGAAAACAAATGGGTTTGAGGAAGCGAGAATGGGGAAGAATGAGGATGTGAATTCTTATGCGCATCGCTTAGAGTCCTTGGCACAAAGAGATTTGGAGATGATGGAATAAATGGGAATAAGGAGCTGATGAAGAAGTTTTTAAATACGGTTCCGAATGAAGCGAGTATGTGACGTATAAGAGGAAAGAGAAGATGAAATGGGCTGGTGAAAGATTGCTATGGAAGGATGTACTGGAGATGTTAGAGGACCGTGATTTTGAGGATTATGGAAGGGAGGAGGCCTCGATTCACACTGTGCACAACTCAAGTAGAAGTAAGTTGCCCCAGTTCCGGTCATATCAGGGCACATTGACAGAGAACCCAATCAAAGTGATGTCGAGATTTTTGGAGAATTATTACTGGCAGAATGAACAACAGTGTGTGTATGTTGGCCACGAACCGAGAGGGAGTAAAAGTAGGAGTGAGAGTCGGAATGGTTGGAGTAGGGTTCAGAATGGTCAGAATAGTGGTCGCACGAATGGTAGGAATGACAGTAGATCTAGAGTAAATGAGCCTAGGTATCTGAAGTGCAAGAAAGTTGGGCATATGAGGGCTGACTGTCGCTGGTCGCAAGGAAGTTGCTTTGGCTGTGGGCAAATGGGGCATATGATAAAAGATTGTAGTTGTGCGAGGGAAATAGCGTGTTATGGATGTGGAAGAATGGGCCACTTGGTACGAGATTGCAGGGAAGGTGGTCGAGTGAGTATGAGTAGACCTGGAGTGTGTGGTAATTGTGGGCAGATAGGGCATTGTAGCGGGCCGAAAAATTTAGACTAACCCCAATCGATCCAACCCGCTTCCTACACTAATCCGGACGTGAGAAATTGAAGGAGAATGAAACGGATTGTATGTACAGTCCTTTACTAACACAAAAAAATACAATATTTACAAAAATATGGGTAAATATGCACCCAATGAGCCTATATATATATATATATATACTAAATCAATCCTATCTTGGAACCAAATCAATCAAAAAATATATATTAATACTAAGAGTGCATATACAAAAGGGGACAACCAAAACAAGAGACAACAAAAGAGGAGTTTTCTTACGTGGTACCACGGTTTATTATTTGCCGGCTTCCCCGGGGGAAAATCTTGTTGGTAGTCACTCTTGTGACAAAATTGGGTGTGCGGGGCTTATGGTGCCTGCCACCTCGGAGCTCAGATGTCTTTAAGATCTAGTCAAGTACCATTAGAAGACTTCTTATATCTTCTTTGAATATCTTCGAAATATTTTCTTACAGTCGCTCTTGCAAAATGCAGGCAATGTTTTTGTTTTTGTTCTTTTCTTTTTTTTTTTTCTTCTATTCTGGTACTTTAACGCTGTCTCATAAAATCTTTAACATTTAGTAGCTAATAAAAAAAACATGAGATGTTAAATAACCTTATACATACAACATGAAATCAAATACATATGTACAAAAGAAAATATAATAAAAAACCCATTCCCACTCACACACACATTCTTACAGAAGGAGGGAGAGGGTACTTAGAAAAGGGGTGGGAGAATGGCCCTTTTACACACACTCACATTCGCTCCACCACACCCCTCCTTCCTTAAGCCATTCGACCAGCCACTTACTAAACCCTTTCAATCACTCTTCACAGTACCACTTGTGCTCAATCGCACCCTTCTGCACCCATTCACACTCTTCTACTGGTCCCTGGCTACGCGTAGCAATTAGTCGGGGTTGTTCGTCAGTCGTCCTGTCAGTCTCATCATCACTATTTATCATCTCATCAACCATACTCTTAGCCCTCATTACCAGTTCTCCCATCTCACGACAGAATTCTTTCATACTCTTCCGTTCAGAACCCTCGCTCTTCATACCCCCATTCATCAGCTCCTCACTCACAGCTCTCATCCAACTCAAGGTACATTCTTGCGAAACAGACAGGTCACTCACATCCCCTGTATTCTCAACAGGCATACCAGAAACCCCTTCGACTGGTTCCCACCAGAAACCTGAAAAATCAGCCACTTCATCATTCACTACATCAAACTCACCCCTACTATTACCATTCATAAAACCCGAAAAATCAGCCACACTAGGTTCATTCTGCCCAAACACACTATCATTCATACTGTTCCCAAAACCAGAAAAATCAGGCACAGGCAGCTCACTCACTCGTCTACTTATACCAGCCAAATCACTCACCTGTTTACGCAAAAACTCAATCTCCCTTTCAAGATCACCCATACCAGAAACACTCTGCTCAGACTTACTTTCATTCTTCCTTTCACTCTTCTTTGTACGCTTTCTACTCCTCGAGACTAAGACTAGCTCTTTCCCAGACAGATCCATACTATCACATTCATTCTCATCATCATGCACTTTACCTCTCTCTCTACACAGTCCATACACTGGATGGCTCACCAGGTAGTCAGGAGGTTCTCTCCATCTCCTTAACTGACTCTGATGAGCCTGCACTCTCTCAGTCATGCCGTCATTCAAACTCTCCAAAACATACGTTACCCCATTTTCCCAAACTCTCACAACTCTATAAGGTCCATCAAACTTCTCACTCATCTTTGATACATTCAACCTACCCTTCACTTCTTTCACCTTCAATACTTTTGTACCTAATTCAAATGAATGGAACCTTTCATGCGCCTCACGCCATACACTCTGCTCACTTTCACTCAAACGAAACCTATCTTTCACTCGCCTTTCAAAATTCATCACAAACTGACATGGGGACATTCCAGTTGCACTATGCACAGTTGAATTATACGCCCACAACACTCTCCCCAGACACACATCCCAGTCATTCACTGTCGTACTCATCATTCTCAACATCTCACACAAGGTTCTTATAGTCCGTTCAGCCAATCCATTTGAAGACGGTACATACGGAGTTGTTCTCACATGCTCCACACCATTCTCTCTCAACATTTGCTCAAACACTTCCCCTACAAATTCAGGCCCATTATCACTCAGACATCTTCTAGGCTTCCATACACACATAGGAAAAAACAACTGCTCAACCACACGTGCAACAGTCACACTCCTTTTATCTCTCACAGGCGCTGCATACACAAACTTACCTCTATGATCAACCATAACAACCATACCAACATTCCCAGCACTCGTATGCGGCAAAGAGACACAATCAATCACTACCAATTCAAACGGTTCTTTCGCATCAACTTTCAACATCGGTGGTTTCACTTGCACACCTTGCACCTTTCGCTTCTGACACCTTTCACACGTAGTTGCAACATCATTCACAACAGTTCTCAGAAACGGATGGAACACACGCTCCTTCATACACTCCCACAGCTTAAACTTACCCATATGCCCATAATTATCATGCACAACCTTCACCAGACCAATCATACCAACTAAGGACATCACAGGTACATACATATCATCACCACCTTTCACATGCCTCACAAAATATACAACATCCATACAAACAACAAAATCCTTAGCATACCTTTTAAAATCACTTAAACACTCTGGCTATTTATTCAAATCAACATGCATCATTACACACCTCTTCAACTCTAACAAAAGGACACATCTCTTGCATCTCTAGAATATCATCATCACTTAAAATCTCATTCTCATCATCCATGACCAACTCAATCATACCGCAAAACTTGACAACATTCTTTGCACACTCATTCAACCTCATCACCTCACATTCACCTTTCATAAGACAATCCTTATCAGCATCCAAAGACAAATCATTCAATCTCATAAAGTCTACACCAAGCAAGAAACAAGCGGCATTTGCTCACCTTTCAGAATCACAAAGTCATGCTTCACATTCACACCATTACCCAAACTCACTTTGAGACTAACCTGTTTCCATGCCACTATCAAGCCATTCCCTAATCCACTTATCCGTAACTTCACAGGTTTATGCTCGCAACATTTAAACTCATCATACTTACTCAGAATCCTCTCATTCACTAAAGACACCTGCGCTCCAGTATCAATCAAACCACAGAACAACCTTTCACCAACTTTCACTCTCACTTCCATCATATCAGGTCCACCATGTTCGCAATACACTGAAGGAACAAGCACACCAACATCAGCACTTATATCCACACTGTCATTAACTCCCATATCATCACTCACCACACGACGCTCATCTTCATCCAGACAATGATTCTTCTCTCTTATATATGAACACTTTTCAATCACCCAATTGTAGTGCACACCGCTCAAACATTGCAGATGTAGCACATTAGGATTCAAACCCTTCATCTTCTCATCCTTGTACACAATCGGCCTCTCACCACCAAAGTGCACATAAACAATCACTCCATACAAACGACTCACTACAATCAACACTTCCTGAAATGGCGGGACCCCTTGCATACACATCGCTCTCAATTCTTTGATGAAGTTCCGCACCTTTGCCATACCAATGCTTTCAGGCTTCCTACACACTTCATTCATTACCTCCTTCCTTAAATCATCCACACTATCGGGCACTCTCACGTCTACTCCATCACTCTTCAAATCTTGCAAACCATTCCATACACTCTCAAACAAGGAATCACCACCACCCTTACTCTCTTTTCCATTCATAATCCCTTTCGGCAAATACTCAGGATCACTCACTCCACACACATTTTCATCATTCGTACCACGATACCTTGACATCAAATCAGCCACTCCATTCCGTTCACCAGGCACATACTCAATCACATAGTCAAAGCCCCGTAAGGGGCGCGGCGATTTGCCACTCTGGCCGCCGTGCTGACGGGATCCAGCGCTCCGTCCAGCCCCAGCTTAGCCTCTCTTCCTTCCTTCAAAACACTTGTTTCCTCTCTTTTCACACAACCTCTCCCACAACTTTCTCTGGTCAGCCTCTAATTTCACAGGGTAGATGCTGACCTTCCTTTCAGCCAACCGTCCCGCATCGGGGCTGAGGGGGTGGGGGACAATGTTCCCTAACCCCTGAGCTCCGCTCTGGGGTGGCTGGTTTTTAACTACCTGCTTCATCCCCACCCATACCTTCCTCACATCCCTTTTCCTCTCCTCTTCACAATCTATTAATTTTTACGCCGTGTCCAAGGTGGAGCCGCCATGCCGATGGACTGCCAGGCCACCAGGCAGGAGGGGTGGTCCCAAATGGCGGCGCCTGGCTCTGCCGGGCTTGTAAGCACCTCTCGCAGTGCGGGCTACTGCGAGAGGTGTGCACGATTGCATCCCGTGTTTAAAAAAGGGTCACCATGCCCAATGATGATAAAAAAAAACAAACCCAACCCTCAACTTCCCCTGTTCCATCGACGGAGCCGCCCTCGGGCAGCTCCAGCAAAAAAATGGAAGTTCCCCCCCCCTGTGCTTGCACAGGGGACCCTCCATATTTCTCTAACCGGAGAGGAGGCTTACTCCTCTCCTTCGCCTACGGGTGCAGGGGACTCCCCCTCACCCCCTTCTCTGGAGGTGCTTTCGGGCACCTCCCTTTTCCCAGCGGCAGTCCCCTCTTTTCTTTCCAAGGGGACTGCCAAGAAAGCCAGCAGGCAGCCCTTAGCCAGCCGCTCCCCATCAAAGCGGCTCGGTAGGGCAAACCCCCTTAGGGGGGAGAGGGAAGCCAGGCCCCTTCGGTCGCTTCCCTCAAAAGACCTGCTGGCAAGAATTTTAAACCTTGCTGGGGTCAAGGCCTGTGCCTCCCCACACAAGACTGGCGACACTGCCAAGGGGACCTGCGATGTCCTGGGAGGGGATGGCCAACTGGAGGCCCCTCCTGTGATAAACATGGTCCTTGAGGAGACCCAGCCTCAGACGGTAGGGCCTTCCATGGGGGGGAATTCGGGCTCGGCGCCAAGCACCGAACCCGAATCCGCCCCTATGCAAGGTCCTCCTCAAATGGCTGAGGGCTCCGAGGCAGTAAAAGGAGGGGAGGGATATCCTCCGACAGGTGACCTGGCTGAGGCCGGTCCATCTGGCCTGGGGGCTTCTGCCGGCGGAGGTGAAAAGCGGGTTCATTCCCCGCCCTCCTCTCCAAAAAAGAAAAAGACAAAAAAGACGAAAAAGACTCGGGGCTCCTCTCCATCCGCGGGGGCTGCGGGGACGGATCGGTCTGCTGCCACTTTGGTAGGCGACCAAGCCAAGATCGGCACATCCGGCCCCTCTACCCCCTCGTGTGCAGAGCCCCTGACCAAGACTAACACCAAAAGTGCACAGGGCGGAGCCTCGATGACATCGGGGCCCATCATTCAGAGGTTACCTGGCGTTTTCGAGCCCGCTGGCTTCAAACGCTTCCTCGTTATTCGCTCCACTGATGGCAGCATGTTGTCCAAGGGCAACATGATCCATCAGAGGAGAGGATTAGCTAGTGCAATTGGTAGAGAGCCGAAGGTGACCCGTTTCTCGGACGGGAGCCTTCTGGCGAATCCCGCCGAGGCGGCCAAGATAAGTGCTCTTCGGACACTTCATGGCACCCCGGTGAGTGTGACGCCGCACTCTACCATGAACTTTGTAAAAGGAGTAGTTTATGCGAGGGAACTCGTTGACTACTCCATTGAGGACATCACCCTAGAGCTGGCCGACCATGTGGCGGTCAAGGTCGAACGTGTGATGAGAAAACAGGGAGGGGCTTCGAGACCCACCCCTACACTCTTCGTCACGTTCGACTGTGACAAGCTCCCTGAGTCGGTGCGTGCCGGTTGGTACCGCTACCGCGTGAAGGCATTCGTGCCACTGCCGCGGCGGTGCTATTACTGTCACCGCTTCGGCCATACGAATCGCTCATGTAGACGTGCAAAGTCGGGGTCACCCGAAGTCTGTGTAAATTGCTCCAAGGTCGCACACGATAAGTCCAAATCGTGTGTGGCCAAGTGTGTCAATTGCGGAGAGCCGCACCCTGCTTCTTCGAAGCAATGTGGTGCATATCTCCTGGAGAAAGAAATCCTGGCCGTTCAGGCCCAGGATAGACTCTCATTCCGCGAGGCTAAGGACTTGGTCCTGGCGCGCCCAGCTCTGCCTGGGACGTCATATGCCTCAGTAGTTCGAAAGGCACCCTCTGCTCCTGGCCCATCCAGGCCAACGAGCACGGTTGTTTCCGCGCCCATTCGGAGCCCTTCTGCGGGCTCTACCCAACCCGGGCGCTCCCCTGGTAAAGCTGGCGGCAAAAAGGGTTCATACCCAGCCCCGGCTAAAACCAGGGCTCCCCCCGCTTCCCCCAGCGTGACCGTTTCCCGCAAGGCGAAACGGCCACGCGCCTCCACCGAGTCGTTAGACTCACAGGAGGCAACACCCCTGAAGATGGTCGCTAGGCCATCTTCAGGGGTTCCTAAAGCTGTTCCCCGAAAGGAGGACAGCAACAAAGGAGCTTCGGCTCCTTCGCCCACGCCCCGAGGTGGAGCGAGTGGCTCGGAGACGGTGGTTCCTCGAAAAGAGGCCCCCCCGCCTCCGAAGCCGCAGCGCCCGCCCAAGGTTTCGAGGCGGAGGGAGGAAAAGACTCGCATGGCGAGCCCAACCTCCCCCAATAAGTCCTCGAAGGCGACAGCGCCTCCAGCGCTTTGTCCGGCCAACAGCGCCCGGGGTTCTGCCCCCAGGAAGCGTACGGCCATTCCCGTGAGGGTCTTCAATTCGAGGAGGGCCCCCGCGTCTCCTCCGAGCTAGGCCTGGAGGGTATATTCCTTCAATGGAATTGCCGTGGACTCCGGGCCAACTGGGAGGAGCTGCGGAGGCTCGCCTCGTCCCGTTCCCCGTTAGCTATTTTTTTGCAGGAGACCATGCTAGGCGCGTGCCCCCTGCCTGCCCTCCCGGGGTATAAGGGTCTTGCGACCCCACCACCGCGGGATGGCCGGGCTGGGGGATGCGCGGTTTACACCCGGCATGATGTCTCCGTTCTTCCTTTCTCTTTAGATACCTCCTTTCAGGCAGTGGCTGTGCAGCTACACCTGGATAGGAGGTATACTATCATTTCTGCGTACATTCCACCGTCAGCTGACTTCGACGCGGGGGACTTCCGCCGCGTCGTGGCACGGTTGCCGAGGCCCTATCTCTTGCTTGGAGATCTGAACGGCAGGCATCCTCTCTGGGGAGATTACTCCATAAATCCCAGGGGACAAGTCCTTGCCGATCTGATCGAAGAGCTTGAGATGGGTGTCCTAAACGTGGATGAGTTTACGCATCACTGTCCGAGAACCGCTTCATTTTCTTGCCTTGACCTATCTTTGTGCTCTTCGGATGCACAGCCTGATTTTGATTGGGGGGTGGTCGATGACCTCCATGGTAGTGATCACTTTCCCATTCAAATATCCTTTTCAGGGCAACTGCCGCCTGAGAGACCACCTCGGTGGTGCTTGGCGCGGGCGCGGTGGCCTGCATTTCAGGAAATGACTGAATTCTCTATCTCAGTCGAGGAGTTTAGGTCGGTAGATGAGGTCGTTGAGTTCTTCTCCGGCAACCTCATCGCCGGGGGCCTGACTACTATTCCTAGGACGTCTCGCCGTTTTGCACGCCGACCACTCCCATGGTGATCGGCCGAGTGTGAGACGGCCCTCAAACAGAAGCGTTATGCCTACATGCGCTATAAGCGCCGCCCGAATGATTTCACTGTCGCTGAATTTCGTCGGGCTAGGGCTAGGTTCCGGTATATTTCGAAGCACGCCCGCCGCTCTTCTTGGCGGGCATACGTGTCTTCACTTAACGGGAAGACCCCTTTAGCTGAGGTGTGGAAGCGAGTCAAAAGGATTCGGGGCAAGTTCTCGCAGGACCCCCCTCCCGTTCTCCAGGAGAATGGGACCGCAATCTCGGACCCCGCGTCCGTGGCGGAATCCTTAGCGACCGCTTTTTCCGCATTCTCTAGCCGTGATGCTGCTCCGCCAGCATTCAATGCACGTCGTGATGTCGCGGAAGGCCGCCGGCTGGACTTTACCTCCAGAGGCGGAGAACCCTTCAACGACAAGTTTACTGTGAGTGAGTTGCGTTCCGCTCTCGCTTCGTGCGCGGACACCGCCCATGGTCCGGACGATGTCCCGTACGCCATGCTTCGACACCTGGGTGAGCGAGGCATGGCCTTTCTGTTAGATATGTTCAACAGGATCTGGGGGGAAGGTCTTCTCCCAGACTCCTGGCGAATCGCTACTGTGCTCGCCTTTCGCAAGCCGGGGAGAGATCACTCTACTCCGACCGGTTTCCGCCCAATCTCTCTAACCTCTTGCGTGTGCAAGTTGATGGAGAAATTGGTAAATGTTAGATTAGCCTATTTCCTGGACAGCGGAGGCCATCTGTCTTCTGCACAGTGCGGCTTCCGTAAGTTTCACTCCACGTCGGATGCTCTGCTCCGACTGGAAAATGCCGTCTGCGAGGCTTTCCTTCGTAGACAGCACTACGCCACGGTGTTTTTTGATCTGGAGAAGGCCTATGATACCGCATGGCGATACGGTATCATGGAGACTCTCCACACGATGGGGGCGAGGGGACGCCTCCCAATGTTTATATCTGAATTTTTGCGAGATCGTCGATTCCGCGTACGGGTGGGGGGAGCCCTCTCTGCCCCAAAGGAGCAGGAAGAGGGTGTCCCGCAGGGAAGTGTCCTCAGTGTCACACTCTTTGCCCTGAGCATCAACGGCATCACCTCGGTGCTGCCGGAAGATGTTCTCGCTACGCTCTACGTGGACGACCTTTCGATCTCTTTTGGCGCGGCCCAGATGCCAACTCTGGAGCGTCGACTCCAACAGGCATTGAACCGCGTCTCTCGCTATGCCGAAGCGCACAGGTTTCGGTTTTCTTTGGCCAAGACTAAGGTGGTGCACTTGTGCCGCCATCCACGGCTTCACCCCGACCCAGATTTGTTTCTTAATGGGGTGCGCCTGGATGTGGTTGAGTCGCACCGTTTCCTTGGTCTTGTATTCGACCGACGCCTGACCTGGGAGGCTCATATTCGCAGCCTTAGGGTCTCTTGTACCCGCGCCATGGACATTCTCCGTTCCGTGACGTTCAGCGCTTGGGGCGCTGAGAGGGCTACCGCCTTACTTTTTTATCGATCCTTTGTTCGCTCGAAGCTCGACTACGGATGCGAGTTTTATGCATCCGCAGCCGAGCGTTTATTGCGGAAGGTGGATTCAATCCACCACACCGGCCTTCGCCTTGCGACCGGTGCCTTCCGCACTTCCCCCATTGAGAGCCTGTTGGTCGATGCTGGGGAGATGCCACTCGCTCTGCGCCGCGTGCAGTGCATCACTCGCCTGTACGCGCGAGCCCGGCGCCTCCCTCAGTCGCCAACAGCTCTCACTGCATCCGCAGCTGATCTCGATGGTGCCTATGCCGCCGAGAGACGCCAGTCATACCCTAAGCCCTTTGGGTTTAGGGCCAGGAAACTCCTTCGAGAGGTCGATATAGCTCTCGGGCCGGTGGCGCCCCTGGTTCTGCCCAGGACGCCACCCTGGAGGGTACCACATTTGGCTATTTGTCGCCACGCCTCTGCTCTCAAAGCTTGTACTGCGCCGGGAGTATTGCGTTCGACCTTTTTGGAGCACACATCGTGTCACGCTGGTACCGTGCCAGTGTATACGATGGCTCCTAGTCCCAAGAGGGGGTCGGCTTCCACGCCGTATCCCCTCTGTTTGAAGTCAGCGGGGCTCTACCAGGCGCTGCGTCTGTCTTCACGGCCGAGCTGGTGGCAATACACCACTCGGTACGGGAGATTACGCGACGTGCCCGGTTCGGAGACCGGATTGTGATCTATAGCGACTCACAAAGCGCCCTGAGTGCTCTCGGGGCATTGGAATCTCCGCATCCCCTGGTTCGCGATATCCGTGACGCCACGGTTTTGGCGAGCCGGGCAGATGTCGAGATTATCTTCTGCTGGGTTCCTGGACATGTAGGAATTGCGGGGAATGAGGGCGCCAAAGAGTCCGCGAGGACTCTGCGACCGGACCAGCGTTTCGCTCTTCCTCACACTGACTACATGGCAGGAATACGGGCAGCTCTTCGGACTGCTTGGCAAAGAAGATGGGAGACGGTCGAGGGGAACTTAAAGTTGCGTGCCATTGCGCCGCGACTGTTCCCATGGACCTATCCCCCAATGCCGCGGCGGCTTCAGGTTGCTTTCTGTCGTCTTCGAATCGGACACACTCGTGTGACGCATCGCTACTTGATGGAGCGCTCGCCTGCGCCCTATTGCAACGACTGCGTCGTCCCCCAGACTGTTCGGCACATTCTTGTCGAATGTCCCAGTCTGGGTGATCTTCGCGCACGATACCTGTCCCGGTACCGGGATGGGCGGGGTCGCTACCGCCTGTCCCTTGTACTCGGGACGAGTGCGTGCACCATGACTAGTGGACTTATTGACTTTTGGGGGGAGGCTGGCCTTCTCCCTTTCATTTAACACAGTTTAATTGTTGTTTTTTTTATTGTTTTTGTTATTGCTTTTTTATTGGTATTTCGTTTTATTGTTTCCTGTTTAATTTTTAAAGTAGCCTAGAACTAGGCTGTTTGTTTACGGCGACTAATGCCTAAGTAGGCAGTTGCCAGATAGCCGCTTAATTAAAAAAAAAAAAAAATCGCCTTGCATCCAGAATCTATTAAAGCCAAACACTCAATTCCATTCAATTCCACCTTCACACTCAGACACTCATACTTCCTACCAGACAGCACTTTCACACTCGACAGACTTACCAACACATTACTCACACTCATGCACCCAGAGGATACTTCAGCAGGTACCCTCTTACAATTCAGTTTCCCGCTTCAGACTTTCCATTCACACCTTGCGCTCTCAGTCTGATCCAACACTTTTCACTTGAATGTCCTTCCATCGCACAATAGCTACATACATTCCCCTGGTCACGACACATCCTCGCATAATGACCAGCCTTTCCACAATTACCACAAGCATACTTCACACTTCCCCCAGCAGTTGCTCCACCATTCAACCTCGGACAATCTTTCTTCAAATGGCCTATTTCTTTACACTCAAAGCACTCTTTCACACTTTCCTGGCAATCCTTTATCATATGCCCTTTCTTACCACAACCAAAACATGCACCAGACGTCCACCTACATTCTGCCAACATATGACCTTTCCTTCCACACCGATGACATTCCACAATCTTTCTTCCACCATTTGATCTCTCGTTTGCTGGGACATACCTCGGTTTCTCTCTCATATATCCGTTCCCACGCTTGAAATTCATCTGTCCCCTTCCATTCGACCACCCTCCATTTACCCATCCATTCTGCCGGCCCAGGAAGTTCGACATCACTCCAGCTGGTGCAGCCTTCAGGGCATCCCTGTAGCTGACATACTGCTTGGGGTGAATGAAAGCTCCTGGGCTTCTTACCCCCAACGTTCACACTGTACCATCCATCCTCTTCTAGATCACTTTCATCATCAAATCGTCCATCTTCCAACAGCTCCAACACATCCTCCCACATCAACCGTTCACCTGTCAGTCTCATTCTCTCCTTTCTCTTTCCACTCAGCCATTCACTCACCTTTCGCGGGATTGTGTCCAAAAACTTCCTCATCAGTGGTTTACATTCATTTACATCATCATCACCATACCTCTTTCTTGCCATACTCTCAAGCCTATGTGCATACATGTTCACACTTTCACTTTTCCCCATTCGAGTCTTCTCAAATTCATTTACCCTTTTATACTTCACACTCTCTTTCATTCGTTTCACCTGTCCAATCATCCGCTTCTTCACCACATCGTACCTTGGTTCCCCCACACTTGTAATCACGCGGAAAAACTCCAATACTTTTCCCTCCAAACATTCCCCCAAAACATTCATCCAGTATCCCTTATTCTCCGGGTACTTGAGCTTACAATATCGCTCAAATTCCCCGAAGAATTCTTCCACACTTTTCCCACCATGTAACCTAAATCTATCTATCTTTGGCACTTCCCTTATCAAAATACCCTTTCCCACATTCACTTCACTCTCACTTGAGCTGCCTTCACTCTCACTCATATCAATCATACCATCACTCTCTCCTTCATCCGAGTACAATGAGTCCACACTCTTGCCTCTTACCTTCCTATCCTTCCCCTTTGCACCACTCTTCCTTCTTCTCTTGCATTCAACTCTCTTCCATTCTCCGTCCTTCCTATCACTCATAATCACCCTATCCTCTCTAGACTCGCACACACTCCCATTGTCCCCTTCAGTCGGAGTAGGGGTCAAGGTCGAGGGTCCTTGGGCCGGTCCTGACCCCTTCATCATGTCATACAAGTCCTTCATCCGTTGGTCGACCTGCTTCTGTCTCTCGTCCATTTCTTTCCTCATCTTGTCTGTCTTCTCATCCATACTCATCACATCACTCTTCAATCCATCAATCACGTTCCTCAACATCATACATTCCTCCTCTTTCTGCCTCAATTCCAGCCTCAGTCTCACAATCTCATCATGGAGGCCCTGTTCCACAGAAGCCATCCTCCCAGGTTAGTAACAGCGATAGACAAAGGTGAAAAACAACCAAACTACCTGCCACGCTAATTGGGTATGGACTGCAATCCAATCCCGTCACGCTCCCGGTTTCAAAGTCTCACGTCCCTATTCGGGCGCCAAATGTAGCGGGCCGAAAAATTTAGACTAACCCCAATCGATCCAACCCGCTTCCTACACTAATCCGGACGTGAGAAATCGAAGGAGAATGAAACGGATTGTATGTACAGTCCTTTACTAACACAAAAAAATACAATATTTACAAAAATATGGGTAAATATGCACCCAATGAGCCTATATATATATATATATATATATATATATATACTAAATCAATCCTATCTTGGAACCAAATCAATCAAAAAATATATATTAATACTAAGAGTGCATATACAAAAGGGGACAACCAAAACAAGAGACAACAAAAGAGGAGTTTTCTTACGTGGTACCACGGTTTATTATTTGCCGGCTTCCCCGGGGGAAAATCTTGTTGGTAGTCACTCTTGTGACAAAATTGGGTGTGCGGGGCTTATGGTGCCTGCCACCTCGGAGCTCAGATGTCTTTAAGATCTAGTCAAGTACCATTAGAAGACTTCTTATATCTTCTTTGAATATCTTCGAAATATTTTCTTACAGTCGCTCTTGCAAAATGCAGGCAATGTTTTTGTTTTTGTTCTTTTCTTCTTCTTTTTTCTTCTATTCTGGTACTTTAACGCTGTCTCATAAAATCTTTAACATTTAGTAGCTAATAAAAAAAAACATGAGATGTTAAATAACCTTATACATACAACATGAAATCAAATACATATGTACAAAAGAAAATATAATAAAAAACCCATTCCCACTCACACACACATTCTTACAGAAGGAGGGAGAGGGTACTTAGAAAAGGGGTGGGAGAATGGCCCTTTTACACACACTCACATTCGCTCCACCACAGCATTATGCCAGGATGTGTACCAGTCCAAGAGCTACCTGTGGTAAATGTGGAATGGTAGTGTAGCGGGCCGAAAATATCTCTCTAATCCCAATCGATCCAACCCACTTCCTACACTGTCCGGACGTGAGAAATCGAGGGAGAATGAAACGGATTGTATATACAGTCCCTTTACTTACAAAAGAATACAGTTATATTTACAGCAATTTATATTTACAAGGGAAGTGTGCACACTTCAAAATGAGGCCAAATTCCCCAATCCAAATAAGATACCAAAAGAGAATTTTATAACAGGTGAATACAACAAATTTACTTATATATCTACACAAAACATAAAAAAACACAACAACAACCGAACGAAAAGGGGCACACGCTATCACTTGTGTGCTGGAGGTGGGTGGTAGTAGGCTGACATAAAAGGAGGCAGGATTGTCAACCAAGGCGGGTATGGTGGTCCAGGTGTTTAGCGAGGTATGAAAGCCCTCCGTCTCAAGGCTGGGCGGAGCACTCGTCTAGAGAACCCTTCTTGCCGTCAGTCCACGCTTCCACTCTCTGTAGAAGAGATATATCCTCCGTTTATGACCCATTTACTTATACATGGAAGGGAAACTAATAAGTGGGCATTACCTGAGTAAATTTATCGACTAGCTTACCTCTAAATGTAAATCCAAACAAGCCTCAAAATACAATCCTTTGATAAAAGATTATTTTAAACAAAGTACTATTTTGTTTTAATTATAGTGATATATCAAAACTAGCTACTATCTTTCCAGAATATGGTGCCTGGAAAGAAAGAAAAACATGGTAATCATTTTATACATAAAATAAACAAAAACAAAACAAACCCATTCCCATTCACACACATTCTTACAGAGGGAGGGAGAGGGTACTGAGAAAAGGGGTGGGAGAATGGCCCTTTTACATACACTCACATTTGCTCCACCACACCCCTCCTTCCTTAAGCCATTAGACCAGCCACTCACAAAACCCTTTCAATCACTCTTCACGGTACCACTTGTGCTCAATCGCACCCATTCACACTCTTCTACTGGTCCCTGGCTACGCGTAGCAATTAGTCGGGGTTGTTCGTCAGTCATCCTGTCAGTCTCATCGTCACTATTGATCATCTCATCAACCATACTCTTAGCCCTCATTACCAGTTCTCCCATCTCACGACAAAATTCTTGCATACTCTTCCGTTCAGAACCCTCACTCTTCTTACCCCCATTCATCAGCTCCTCACTCACAGCTCTCATCCAACTCAAGGTACATTCTTGCGAAACAGACAGGTCACTCACATCCCCTGTATTCTCAACAGGCATACCAGAAACCCCTTCGACTGGTTCCCACCAGAAACCTGAAAAATCAGCCACTTCATCATTCACTACATCAAACTCACCCCTACTATTACCATTCATAAAACCCGAAAAATCAGCCACACTAGGTTCATTCTGCCCAAACACACTATCATTCATACTGTTCCCAAAACCAGAAAAATCAGGCACAGGCAGCTCACTCACTCGTCTACTTATACCAGCCAAATCACTCACCTGTTTACGCAAAAACTCAATCTCCCTTTCAAGATCACCCATACCAGAAACACTCTGCTCAGACTTACTTTCATTCTTCCTTTCACTCTTCTTTGTACGCTTTCTACTCCTCGAGACTAAGACTAGCTCTTTCCCAGACAGATCCATACTATCACATTCAATCTCATCATCATGCACTTTACCTCTCTCTCTACACAGTCTATACACCGGATGGCTCACCAGGTAGTCAGGAGGTTCTCTCCATCTCCTTAACTGACTCTGATGAGCCCGCACTCTCTCAGTCATACCATCATTCAAACTCTCCAAAACATACGTCACTCCATTTTCCCAAACCCTCACAACTCTATAAGGTCCATCAAACTTCTCACTCATCTTTGACACATTCAACCTACCCTTCACTTCTTTCACCTTCAATACTTTTGTACCTAATTCAAATGAACGGAACCTTTCATGCGCCTCACACCATACACTCTGCTCACTTTCACTCAAACGAAACCTATCTTTCACTCGCCTTTCAAAATTCATCACAAACTGACATGGGGACATTCCGGTTGCACTATGCACAGTTGAATTATACGCCCACAACACTCTCCCCAGACATACATCCCAGTCATTCACTGTCGTACTTATCATTCTCAACATCTCACACAAGGTTCTTATAGTCCGTTCAGCCAATCCATTTGAAGACGGTACATACGGAGTTGTTCTCACATGCTCCACACCATCCTCTCTCAACATTTGCTCAAACACTTCCCCTACAAATTCAGGCCCATTATCACTCAGACATCTTCTAGGCTTCCATACATAGAAAGGAAAGAACAACTGCTCAACCACATGCGCAACAGTCACACTCCTTTTATCTCTCACAGGCGCTGCATACACAAACTTACTTTTATGATCAACCATAACAACCGTACCAACATTCCCAGCACTCTTACACGGCAAAGACACACAATCAATCACTACCAATTCAAACGGTTATTTCGCATCAACTTTCAACATCGGTGGTTTCACTTGCACACCTAGCACCTTTCGCTTCTGACACCTTTCACACGTAGTTGCAACATCATTCACAACAGTTCTCAGAAACGGATGGAACACACGCTCCTTCATACACTCCCACAGCTTAAACTTACCCATATGCCCATAATTATCATGCACAACCTTCACCAGACCAATCATACCAACTAAGGACATCACAGGTACATACATATCATCACCACCCTTCACATGCCTCACAAAATATACAACATCCATACAAACAACAAAATCCTTAGCATACCTTTTAAAATCACTTAAACACTCTGGCCATTCATTCAAATCAACACGCATCATTACACACCTCTTCAACTCACTAACAAAAGGACACATCTCTTGCATCTCTAGAATATCATCATCACTTAAAATCTCATTCTCATCATCCATGACCAACTCAATCATGCTACAAAATTTGACAACATTCTTCGCACACTCATTCAACTTCATCACCTCACATTCACCTTTCATAAGACAATCCTTATCAGCATCCAAAGACAAATCATTCAATCTCATAAAGTCTACACCAAGCAAGAAACAACACGGCATTTGCTCATCTTTCAGAATCACAAAGTCATGCTTCACATTCACACCATTACCCAAACTCACTTTCAGACTAACCTGTTCCCATGCCACTATCAAGCCATTCCCTAATCCACTTATCCGTAACTTCACAGGTTTATGCTCGCAACATTTAAACTCATCATACTTACTCAGAATCCTCTCATTCACTAAAGACACCTGCGCTCCAGTATCAATCAAACCACAGAACAACCTTTCACCAACTTTCACTCTCACTTCCATCATATCAGGTCCACCATGTTCGCAATACACCGAAGGAACAAGCACACCAACATCAGCACTGATATCCACACTGTCATTAACTCCCATATCATCACCCCCTCCACACGCTCATCTTCATCCAGACAATCATTCTTCTCTCTTATATATGAACACTTTTCAATCACCCAATTGTAGTGCACACCGCTCAAACATTACAGATGTACCACATTAGGATTCAAACCCTTCATCTTCTCATCCTTGTACACAATCGGCTTCTCACCACCAAAGTGCACATAAACAATCACTCCATACAAACGACTCACTACAATCAACACTTCCTGAAATGGTGGGACCCCTTGCACACACATCGCTCTCAATTCTTTGATGAAGTTCCACACCTTTGCCATACCAATACTTTCCGGCTTCCTACACACTTCATTCATTACCTCCTTCCTTAAATCATCCACACAATCGGGCACTCTCACGTCTACTCCATCACTCTTCAAATCTTGCAAACCATTCCATACACTCTCAAACAAGGAATCACCACCACCCTTACTTTCTTTTCCATTCATAATCCCTTTCGGCAAATACTCAGGATCACTCACTCCAAACACATTTTCATTATTCATACCAGGATACCTTGACATCAAATCAGCCACTCCATTCCGTTCACCAGGCACATACTCAATCACATAGTCAAAGTCACTCAAATCTTCCAAAGTCCTTGCAATCCTACTATCAGCCCACTTCATACGCTGCAGATACACAAGAGGTTAAAGATCGGTTTTTATCACAAACCTCACACCATACAAAAACGGACGCAACACTTTCAAACAATATCTTGTCGCAGCCAGCTCTCGTTCCACAGTCGAATACTTTCGTTCTGCAACATTCATAGCCTTGGATACATACCCAATTATTCGCCTGACATTCTCTCCATTCAAACGCTGCTCTTGCATCAGAAAACCTCCCATACAATACCCACTCGCATCTGTATACAGTTCAAGCATTTTAGCATTTACACTATAATCTGGGTAAGCCAATTCAACATCATTCACCAATCTCATATGCTCCTCAAAAGTCTCAGTCATAATCAAAATATCTATAAACGCAATCACATTCTTACTCGCAAACTTACTCAACACAACATTCATTGCCCGCTGGAAGGCTCCGGGAGCATTAGCCAACCCAAAGCTGAGGTTCCGGAACTGGTAATGCCTCTTTGAGGAAGAGAAGGCAGTTACTGGCCGGCTCTCCTCAGCAATGGGCATCTGGTAATACCCCCGTACCAGATCCAGCTTCGTAAACCACTCCATCCCATGCATACTATACACACACTTAGTTACCACACACATCGGAAACCTTTCTTTCACAGTCCTTTCATTCACCTTTCGATAATCCACACACAGATGCAATCTTCCATCCGGCTTACGTACAGGTACAATTGGACTATTCCATGCACTCTCGCTCTCTTCAATCACCCCCAATTGCTCCAATTCCAAACACTGCTCCTCAATCTCATCAGCAACCGGACGTGGGAAATGCCTCGGCCGCTGATAGATTGGGGAGTCCTCCTTCAGGACAATCTTGAATTCTGGGAGCTTTGCAACCCCGAAATCCAGATCACCCTTACTGAGGGCTCCCTTTCGTTCAAATATCATTCGATACACATCCTCCCTTTCATACTCAGTTAAACATCCATCCAATTCCACCATGCTCTTCACATCATTATACGTCCATTCACACGTCTCTTCACCTGCAACATTCACCCTGACATCCGTACTATCATCCATACCTACCTCATTGACAGTGGAGAGGTGGCCCAGTACATCTCTGACTTGGATTCCTCTCACCTGCCCTTTCACACTGGGGTCTGCCTGCACACATACAAAAGGATCATTCATTCTCATCAAGCCATCAAACACACAAGTAACACGCCTTACCTTATAATATGCATCCTTTCCATCCAATATCACAGTGTTCTCACCCACATTCAAACTAACATCCTTACTCCAACTCACTCTAACAGACACCCTTTCACCCTTCACAAGCCTTACATTCTACATAGCAGTCACCTCAATACCAGTACACACACTCCTCAAAACGCTACCATCTTTCCCTACATACAACTTATACTCCCCATTTTTACCAATCTTTCTCTCAATCTGATCACTCGCAGGATGCACAACCATACGATTCATTTTCATAAAATCATAGCCCAAAATCACACCATATTCACTACTCACCTTATCAATCACAGAAAATTCACATTCATTCATCATCATACCATGCATTAGAACAGCTGACCTTATCATTCCAATCACAGGCACTCTCCTATTACCAATACCTACCAAATTACCCGTGCACTCAGACAGGAGGGCTTTCTCGCTAACCTTGTCATACACATCTTTATACACCAAGCTCGCCTTGCATCCAGAATCTATTAAAGCCAAACACTCAATTCCATTCAACTCCACCTTCACACTCAGACACTCATACTTCCTACCAGACAGCACTTTCACACTAGACAGACTTACCAACACATTACTCACACTCATGCACCCAGAGGATACTTCAGCAGGTACCCTCTTACCATTCAGTTTCCCGCTTTAGACTTTCCATTCACACCTTGCGCTCTCAGTCTAATCCAACACTTTTCACTTGAATGTCCTTCCATCGCACAATAGCTACATACATTCCTCTGGTCACGACACATCCTTGCATAATGACCAGCCTTTCCACAATTACCACATGCATATTTCATACTTTCCCCACCAGTTGCTCCACCATTCAACCTCGGACAATCTTTCTTAAAATGGCCTATTTCTTTACACTCGAAGCACTCTTTCACACTTTCCTGGCAATCCTTTATCATATGCCCTTTCTTACCACACCCAAAACATGCACCAGATGTCCACCTACATTCTGCCAACATATGACCTTTCCTTCCACACCGACGACATTCCACAATCTTTCTCCCACCATTCGGTCTCTCGTTTGCTGGGACATACCTCGGCTTCTCTCTCATATATCCATTCCCACGCTTGAAATTCATCTGCCCCCTTCCATTCGACCACCCTCCATTTGCCCATCCATTCTGCCGGCCCAGGAAGTTAGACATCACTCCAGCTGGTGCAGCCTTCAGGGCATCCCTGTAGCTGACAAACTGCTGGGGTGGATGAAAGCTCCTGGGCTTCTTACCCCCAACACTCACACTGTACCATCCATCCTCTTCTAGATCTCTTTCATCATCAAATCGTCCATCTTCTAACAGTTCCAACACATCCTCCCACATCAACCGTTCACCTGTAAGTCTCACTCTCTCCTTTCTCTTTCCACTCAGCCATTCACTCACCTTCCGCGGGATCGTGTCCAAAAACTTTCTCATGAGTGGTTTACATTCATTTACATCATCATCACCATACCTCGTTCTTGCCATACTCTCAAGCCTATGTACATACATATTCACACTTTCACTCTTCCCCATTCGAGCCTTCTCAAATTCATTCACCCTTTTATACTTCACACTCTCTTTCATTCGTTTCACCTGCCCAATCAATCTCTTCTTCACTACATCGTACTTTGGCTCTCCCACACTCGTTATCACTCGCAAGAACTCCAACACTTTCCCATCCAAACAATCTCCCAGAACACTCACCCAGTGACCCTTGTTCTGCGGGTACTTGAGCTTGTAGTACCGCTCAAAATCCCCCAAGAACTCATCCATACTCTTTCCCCCATGCAATCTAAACTTATCAATCCTTGGCACTTCCCTAATCAAAATTCCTTTCCCCACATTCACTTCACTCTCCAAAGAGCTACTCTCGGCCTCACTCATTCCAATCATATCGTCACTCTCTCCCTCATCTGAGTATAGCGAATCCACACTCTTCCCTCTCGCCTCATAACGAAAATAGAGGGAGAGGTGATGCCCCCTTGTCGCGGGAAGAGAGCTTGTGTGGACCTTGGACTTTTCGAGCTATGTCGGCGGGGGTACCTCTTCTGGGTACCCCTGGTAGGGCTTCCCTTGTCGATTTGGTCAAAAACGAGGTTCCAGACTAAGTGCGTCATTCTTTCTTTTTTCTACTCTATCCCTCTTCTTTTTTACTTTTATCCTATCTCCCACTCATACAAAAAGAAAAAAAACAAAAAAAAAGCCTACTCCTATCGTGTCACTCTTTACCTTTCTTCCTCTATCTACCTATAAGGACCTGGCAGCTACCTCATGCGTCAGAAGAGAGGCTTTGGAACCTCTATAAACAACGCCAATCGACGCTCACTGGTTGCGAGAGACTAGGACTAGAGGTGTCCTAGGCGTTGGGGCACGATGAATGGGATGAGGGTAGTGCCCCGTTAACCCCTTCCCTGGCGCGTAATTATTGACCGTTCCCAGTGCCCGTTGACGGGTGCTTATGGTAGCATTGGTCCGAGGTGACGGCCCTTTGTTTCCATGTTGGTTGCCAGGCCAATAAAAAGCCTTGGGTCGAGTTCCTTGGTGTGGCGGGATATCCATTGAACGCTACTCCGAGATCCTGGCGGTTGTGAAGGGAACTAGTAGGAGTTTAGTAAGGGGCGTGCTTCGTTGTTGTTCACCTGGTGAGAAATCGATGGCCCCTTCGGGGACCGTCAGTGCTGCTTGGTTGGGAGCCACGGCACGCCGAGGTTTGACGACTCGGCCGGACGAACAGCAGCAAATGGAGCTTGCCTTCTGAAAGATCCGAAACCTCTCCGATCAATAGGCGGGAGCGACTCACGCTGTGAGAACTCACCAACCCCCCTTTTTTATCATTGATTGGTCACGAGTTTTCAGAGAGAGAGAAAGCGCTCAAAATGACAGGCAAAAAAGGACCCGTTTGTCTCAAACACAACTGTGCAATATGCCAGTTAGAAAACTGGTGCATTGACTTTCCGGAGGGCTGCTACTCAAAATGCAGCCCTGAAAGTATCTGCACTACACTACTTGCATATTGACGCGAGAGGTGGAAAAATTAAAAGACCTCTATAGAGCCTCAGAGGAGAGATCTAAGGTCCTTGAGGGAAAGTTGGAGAAGCTCGAAGCCCTTAACGTAGCTCAGGTTCGATGCCTAGAAGAGGCGCCGCCCACTGACGTGTCGGAATCCCCTGGTAATGAAGCAGACATTCCAGCATCATCTGAGGCTAAGCCAGCTGAGGCGAGAGAAAAGGAGAAAAAGAAGAAAGGAGAAACGAAGAAAAAAAAGAAAAAGAAGATAGTTGAAACAAAAGTAGAACCCAAAATAGAAGAAAAACAGATAAACAAGAAGAAAAAGAAAGATAAGAATGTGGAGAGTAAAGAGGAAAAGGGGAGGCCTCTTCCACAAGGGAAGACCCCGTCTTCAGAGACCAAGTGTCCGAAGGTCACCCTCATTGGTGACTCGCAAACACGGGATCTGCAGCCGCTGCTAGCGGCCCGCCTTCGCACTAGCGTGAAGGTAAGCTGCCTGTCAGGACGGGGTAACCACACCATCAGAGTAGAGGCAGAGAAAGCTCAGATTTCTGAGAATTCAGTTGTTGCTCTGATGGTGAGCGGCAACGACCTCTACCTCAGAGGGGGTAAGGTTGGCCTCAGTGGCAAGACCATCCAAACAGTGATGGGAGCCGTGGACGACATAGGGCTTAAAACCCGCAAACGTGTGGTGGTTGGGATGCTTCCGAGAAGAGGTCCATCCCGAACCGCTCACGAAAGAAACGTCGCAGTGAACAGAAGGTTGGCGGATCTCTGCACGGCAGAAGGAGTCTTCTTCGTGACCCCTATCGTACCTTTATCGGTAGAGATGACCTCTACCAAAGGGACGGGGTACATCTCTCCTTTAAAGGGAAGGCCTTTCTCGCCAACCTAATTCAAGATGTCGTGGAACGCACCCAAAGGAGCGTTCGAAACAGAGCGAAAGCGAACGTGCGCCAGCATGCCCGTGTCACTCCTGGAACGACCTTCTCGGAGGTCGTCAAAAAGGGTTTGACCACGAAAACAGAGAAGCCGGGAAACGGAAGAGCGTAGGGAGTCCTACACTAGGGGACTCCATCAAAGTTCTTCTGTTCAATGCGAGGTCAATCAGGAATAAGTTTCTTGAGCTCCGTGGCCTCGTAGTAACAGAGGAACCTGAGATGGTGGCCATAACGGAGTCGTGGATAAAAACTTCAAGCCGAGATTTTGAAGGTGAATTCACGATTCCCGGTTACCAGCTGTTCCTGAAAGATAGGCCAGACAGAGAGGGTGGCGGTGTGATGTTGTATGTCAAGGATACTCTCAACTCGACGGATTGCAACATCATATCCGACCATGAACTACTAGGTTCTGACCTAGAGATAGGTGCTGCCAAATACAGGACCCTGGTGCTTTATAGACCTCCTGCCCAACTCGTTGAAAAGGACAGAGATCTGTACCAGCTACTAGGAGAACTTGTCGAAGACAGAGTGTGTATCGTCATGGGTGATTTCAACACACAAGTTGACTGGGAAACCAGAGAACCCTGTGGCGAGAACGCACTACTCCTGGAGTTCACGAACAACGAGTTCCTGACTCAATGGGTGAGAAAGCCAACGAGAGGAGACAATATCCTCGACTTGGTTTTCACCTCTGAGGATGACATCGTTGAGTACCTCTCTGTTTGCGAAGAGCTCGGTGGCAGTGACCACCGACTAATTAGATTTGAGGTCAAAGTCCCCAAGGCAGAGCCTGCAACTAGTAAAACAAGGAAACTCGATTTGAGAAGAGCAGACTTTGCAGGTCTACGCGCGGGACTGACTGACGCGAGGCTAGAAGCGTGCGATGCTGTTGAAGACTCTTGGAACAGTTTCAAAACCACATTCATGAGTCTTCATTCGCGTTTTATCCCTCTGAAATGCCCCCGTCGGTCCTCTGTTCAACCAAAGTGGTTTAATCGAGAAATCGGGCAACTGCTTAGGGAGAAGAGAAATGTGTACCGGCAATCGAAGATCTCGGGTGACTTTGACGAATACCGGAGGCTAGCCAGGAGAGTGAAGTCCAGCATAAGGGCGGCTAAGCGGTCTGAGGAACTCCGAGTGGCGAGACTCTGTAAAGAGAATCCCAAGGAGTTTTTTGGATATGTGAACAGCCGTAAACCAATCCGTCGAACGATTGGCCCTTTGAAGAATGAGGAGGGGACATTAAAGCATTCAGATGCAGAAAATGCTAACCTCCTCAACGACTACTTCTCTTCAGTGTTTACTGAAGAGTGTGGTCCCATTCCCCAGCCGACGGATTCCTACTCGGGGGAAAAGCTGGAGGCAATGGAGTTCACCGAAGGAGAAATAAAGAAAAAGATCGCTGACCTAAAGATGAATAAATCCCCTGGACCAGACGGGTTTCTACCTAAAGTGTGGAAGGAAGTGTGCGATGAAGTATCACGACATCTGTGCGCTATCTTTAACATGTCAATCCGGACCAAATGCGTTCCTAGAGACTGGCGTGAGGCGGAGGTGACTCCTATCTTCAAGAAAGGAGACTGTAACCAACCGTCGAACTACCGACCTATCAGTCTGACTTCGATAGTCGGTAAACTCATGGAAAGCATCATGGTGGACAAAGTGACGTCGTATTTAGAGTCAAACCTGCTACTGAGGAGTTCCCAGCATGGCTTCCGAAGGCAACGGTCATGCTTGACGAACCTTGTGGAATTCTTCCACTTCGTTTTCAGTGAGCACGATCGGGACAAGGCGGTGGATGTGGTCTACCTAGACTTTCAGAAAGCCTTTGATAAGGTACCACACCGCCGCCTTCTCCGGAAAGTGCGAGCGCTTGGCATAGACGGAAAGGTAGCCGGCTGGATCGAGAACTGGCTAAGTGGCAGACGGCAACGGGTGGTGGTAAATGGACAGTCTTCTGAGTGGGTGCCCGTTACTAGCGGGGTGCCTCAAGGTTCTGTCCTGGGACCACTACTATTCATCATCTACGTCAACGACATGGACGGTGACATGGTTGCCAAGATTTCCAAATTTGCCGACGATACCAAGCTTGGTATGAACGTTGCAAAGGATGGAAATACTGCCCGCCTGCAGGAAGATTGGGGAGTGGTCGGACACGTGGCAAATGCCTTTTAACGTGAACAAATGCAAAGGAATGCATATCGGCCACAGAAACCCCCAATCTCAGTATATCCTTAAGGGCACTGCTCTTGAATCGAGTGACACTGAGAAGGACTTGGGTGTAACTATCACTAGCGACCTCAAGTTTTTGAAACAGTGCATTGAGGCAGAGAAGAAATCCCAAAGGATGTTAGGCTACATAAAGCGCCAGTTTGGATACTGTTGTAGCGGGCCGAAAAATTTAGACTAACCCCAATTGATCCAACCCGCTTCCTACACTAATCCGGACGTGAGAAATCGAAGGAGAATGAAACGGATTGTATGTACAGTCCTTTACTTAACAAAAAAAATACAATATTTACAAAAAATATGGGTAAATATGCACCCAATGAGCCTATTTATATATATACTAAAACAATCCTATCTTGGAACCCAATCAATCAAAAAAAATATATATTAATACTAAGAGTCAGCATATACAAAAGGGGACAACCAAAACAAGAGACAACAAAAAGAGGAGTTTTCTTACGTGGTACCACGGTTTACGATTTGCCGGCCTCCCCGGGAGAAAATCTTGTCGGCAGTCACTCTTGTGACAAAATTGGGTGTGCGGGGCTTATGGTGCCTGCCACCTCGGAGCTTAGTTTTCTTTAAGATCCAGTCAAGTACTATTAGAAGACTTCTTATATCTTGTTTAAATATCTCCAAAATATTTTTGTTAAAGTCGCTTTTGCAAAATGCAGGCAATGTTTTTGTTTGTTTTTGTTTTTTTTTATTCTGGTACTTGAACGCTGTCTCATAAAATCTTTAACATTTAGTAGCTGATAAAAAAACATGAGATGTTAAATAACCTTATTCATACAACATGAAATCAAATACATATGTACAAAAGAAAATATAATAAAAAACCCATTCCCACTCACACACACATTCTTACAGAAGGAGGGCGAGTGTATGGGAAAAAAGGGTGGGAGAATGGCCCCTTCACACACTCACATTCGCTCCACCACACCGTAACAAGGAGATAGTACTTTGTCTGTACAACTCCCTGGTTCGGCCGCACCTGGAGTATGCCGTACAATTTTGGAGTCCTTCGTTTCGAAAGGATATCGCAAGGTTGGAACGCGTACAAGCCAGGGCAACCAAGCTGATTCCCTCTATCCGACATAAAAGTTATGAGGATAGACTAAGGGAATTAAATCTGTTCTCGCTGGAAACCCATAGACTGCGTGGTCAGCTCATCAAAGTTTTCAAAATACTTCGAGGGTTCAGGATATTTTCACACTGAGTGAGAACAGAACGCGCAATCACGGCTTCAAACTTGAACTGAAGCGTTACAACAGCAATATGTGTGGAAATTTTTTCACCTACAGTATCCGCGGTAAGTGGAACGCACTTCCAGTGGAAGTTGTCAACAGTGAATCTGTTGACCAGTTCAAGTCAAGACTAGATAAAGTCTTGAAAAGCAGCCGTTCAGGGACGCAAAACAATTGAGCAGCCATGTGCCTGTTCGATTGCTAGTGCAAAGGTACCCTCTTTGAATGGACCGTAAGGTCTCCTAGGGTACTTACTTTCCTTGTTACTCCTTGTTACTTCCTATCCTTAACCTTAGAACCATGCTTACTTCCTCTCTTACTTTCCACTCTCTTCCATTCACCCCCTTTCCTACCACTCACAGTATCTTCTTTAGACTCAATCATACTGCCATCCATTCCATTTAGCGGAGTCCCTTCAGTAGGAGCAGGGGTCAGGGTTGTAGGTCCTGGGGCTGATCCAGCCCCTGTCATCATATTATACAGGTCCTGCATCCGTTGGTCGGTCTCCCATTTCCTTCTTCATCCTATCAGTCTTTTCATTCATCCCTTTTATTTTATTCTCCATTCCCTCCATCATTCCCCACAACATTTCACACTCCTCTTCTTTCTTTCTCAACTCCAGTCTCAATCGCACTACTTCTTCATTCAATGTTTCCACTACAGCCATTGTTCCCAAGTTAGTAAAAAGATAGGAGGAGGGAAAAATCAGTCAAACTACTTGTCACACTAATTGGGTATGGACTGCAATCCAATCCCGTCACACTCCCGGTTTCGAAGTCTCACGTTCCTATTTGGGCGCCAAATGTAGCGGGCCGAAAATATATCTCTAATCCCAATCGATCCAACCCGCTTCCTACACTGTCCGGACGTGAGAAATCGAGGGAGAATGAAACGGATTGTATATACAGTCCCTTTACTTACAAAAGAATACAGTTATATTTTACAGCAATTTATATTTACAAGGGAAGTGTGCACACTTCAAAATGAGGCCAAATTCCCCAATCCAAATAAGATACCAAAAGAGAATTTTATAACAGGTGAATACAACAAATTTACTTATATATCTACACAAAACATAAAAAAAACACAACAACAACCGAACGAAAAGGGGCACACGCTATCACTTGTGTGCTGGAGGTGGGTGGTAGTAGGCTGACATAAAAGGAGGCAGGATTGTCAACCAAGGCGGGTATGGTGGTCCAGGTGTTTAGCGAGGTATGAAAGCCCTCCGTCTCAAGGCTGGGCGGAGCACTCGTCTAGAGAACCCTTCTTGCCGTCAGTCCACGCTTCCACTCTCTGTAGAAGAGATATATCCTCCGTTTATGACCCATTTACTTATACATGGAAGGGAAACTAATAAGTGGGCATTACCTGAGTAAATTTATCGACTAGCTTACCTCTAAATGTAAATCCAAACAAGCCTCAAAATACAATCCTTTGATAAAAGATTATTTTAAACAAAGTACTATTTTGTTTTAATTATAGTGATATATCAAAACTAGCTACTATCTTTCCAGAATATGGCGCCTGGAAAGAAAGAAAAACATGGTAATCATTTTATACATAAAATAAACAAAAACAAAACAAACCCATTCTCATTCACACACATTCTTACAGAGGGAGGGAGAGGGTGCTGAGAAAAGGGGTGGGAGAATGGCCCTTTTACACACACTCACATTTGCTCCACTACAGTAGGTCATGCAACAAGGTTGTGTAGGACTGGTGAAAGACGCATGAATGAAAGAATGCATGGGAATGATGAAAGTAATCGAGAGGATACGACTCAGGGAAACTAGGGAATGAGAGGGTTCCTTCTGGGGAATTCTCTAGAGTGCAAGTGATGAATGTGAGAGAAGGATTGTCAAATCGTGGAGTGAATTGGGGTCAGAGAGTAAATAGGTGTATGTGTGTTAAAATTAAGTGTGGAGAATGAGAAGTTAGTGCATTGATTGATACAGGATGTAAGGTGAATGTGGTGTACTATGAAACATTTGTAGGAATGAAAGTAAGTGAAGTTAAGGATTGTGGATTTCATTTGACTGGATTAGGTGAACAGGATGTGCCGATTGTTGCAAGGTTTAGAGAGAGAGTGTTTTGATTGCCGGTGTCCAGATGAATGAAGATGAATTTTGTGTAGTAGAAGGTGCAAACAAGAAGTATGACATGCTCTTAGGTTATAAGTTTTTGAAAGCAAATGGTATCATGATTCACCCTGATTTAGAGATGATTGAATGTAAGAAAAATGGAAGTATGAAGTGTCAATGGCATGTGAATCCAGAGGGAAGTGTGAGAGTGAACATCATGAAAGGTTTGGAGGTATATGTGATTGAGTGTGTGTTGTCAAGCAGAATGAAACATTGAGTGTAAAGATTGGATGGAATTCTGATGTTGAGATAAGTTAGAATGATAGGAATATTTGTCTTTGATGGTAGTGCTGCGGACTATCGATTAAGGCAAGTGGTGCATGTGTTTGATGGTATAATTGATATGAAAGATCCACGTGTCTGCATACAAGTTTGGCCTGATCTGCGAAGGAAGAGTCTTTGAGGAGTGCAAGTGGGAGATAAATTGGGTGTGTTAAATACAGTGGTGAATATGGAGAATGATATGCATGTGGTGAATGCAAATGTGTTTTCCGTGAGTGTAACATCAAATGTTTGGAAGTATGAAGATTTGATTGAGCAAGTGAAATTGGAAGAAAAGTTGAGTGAATGTGAGAAACAAAAAGTTTACAGGAAGTTGTAGAATAGGAGGGGAGCTTTGAGTCAAGGGGATGAGGACTTTGGCAGCGCTCGCTTGCCTGAGTTCAAAATAATTTGGAGTGACGATATGCCAATTTATCAAAGGCCTTGTCATTTCCCTGCCCCCGTGGCTCAAGAGATTGAGGAACAGTGTGATGAATTAGAGAGAATTGGTGTGATTGAGCCGAGTGTGAGTGCCTGGAATAGTCCGATTGTACCTGTACGAAGAGTGAATGAACGAACATTGAAATACAAGTTTCCTATGAGTGTTGTGTCTGAATGTGTGTACAGTATGTATGGAATGAAAGTGTTTTCTAAGATGGATCTGGGTGTGGGTACTACCAGATGCCTGTGGCTGAAGAGAGTAGGTCTATTATGGCGTTCTCCACCTCAAAGCACTATTATCAGTTCAGAAACCTGAGCTTTGGGTTGGCGAATGCCCCAGCTGCTTTTCAGCATGCTATGAATGTAGAGTTGAGTGGTTTTCTGTGTAAGAATGTACGAGTGTTTTTAGATGATATTTGCAGAATGTGTGTGTGTGGATCATGTGATCACTGTCTTTGCTTTGTGTGGGGGGACTCGATGGATCTCTATCATGCTCCCCCATTCATCTGTTTTCTTTTTAGGCGGATTCTTTCAGCTAATATTTTTTAGTGATAGTTTGGAAGTCATTAGTTGTGACTGAAGAAGGAAGAGCTGCCTAGACGGAAGATAGGTGAGTTATGATTGTGTGAGAGTGGACATGGTTGAATGTGTTAGGAGTAAAGATGTTTGCGTGTGGCATTAAATAGGTGACTGAATGTGCCTTCTCTTTTCCAGTTCTGTGGTACCGATTGTCACTGACATCTGGCTTTCGGAGATGGCTGAAGCCAATCCTGACCCTCGCAAGTGCGCCTACCTTTTGGGGCAATTTTCTAAGGTGTGGACCTTGGAGAGCACCTCCCAGTTTCCAGGAAGTAATTGGAGCAGCACCCAACTGACTTTGACCCAGCAGTTGGGACCAACAAGCATCCCAGTTACCTGAAATCCTTGGCTTTGCTGAGTCCCAGGCCCCTCAGAATCCCGCAGAAAGTGAGCTACCTCCCACTTTCTCCAACACGTCTCACTCCATTAGTTAGATAAGGGTGCACCTGTCTTTCGCGATATCTTGCTTGTACTATTCGTTTGCGTGGCCAAGATCTTATGTAAGGCCTTTTGTAAATATATGTGTGGTGGTTGGCCAGAGTATTGTAAGGCCAACTGTATATATATATATATATATATATATATATATATATATATATATTGTATTTTGGTTTAGGTTGAGGGTTGTATAATATTTTGGATTATTATATTTTGCTATAATTACTGTTTCTAAATTAAATTTAGAAAATACTCTCTCCTCAATACCCTCTCCTTGAACAACCAAGCGGACCTTGTCAGGGCAGCGGGAAGAGTTGGTTCGGGAGTTGTAAATCCGCTGCATACAATGCTATCTATGGGAATTTGATTAGATAAGAACCAGATTCAATTTTAGTTCAAAACACACTCATTGCTCTTCTTGGTGGGCATACTTTTACTAAATGGGATGACTCCTTTTGCAGAAGGGTAGAAGCATGCCCCCAAAAAATTCAGGGTAAGTTCAACCCACACTCACCTCCCATACTCCAGGAAGGCAGGACCATCATCTTTAACCTTGTGTCTGTGGCAGAGTTCTTAATGACTTCATTCTTGAGTAAGAGTGCTGCTCCACTAGCATTACAAGCATACTGTCTTCTGCATCTCACCTATACAGAGCTTGCTAATGTAGGGGAGATGCCATGCAGTGCATGATGTGCTTTTACATCTGGGTTCAGTCTTTCCTAGTTGCAATCATCCCTCATTTTGTCTGCAGCAGATCTCAACAGTAACAATGAGAGATACCAATCATTCCCTAAACCTTTCTGTGATAGGTTGTCAGTATGCTTCTGTTCCTAAAGCTGTCATATCAATGAGAGTATTGTATTTAGACTACTTTTTGGAGCATACATCATGTCACACAGAAGCCAGTGGACCTCTTCCGCATGTTGCATCTATATTCATAGCCAAGGTTGTGTAATATACCACTCTATACAGGAGATTATGCTTGGTGTGAGGTCTGTAGGGTATTTTGACATTTCTAGTGACTCAGACTCAGAGCATGATGCTAGTGCCCTTGAGGCATTAGAATCTTGCTATCCCCAACTTTGCAGGATCTGTGACATTGTAGCTGATGTGTCAGGGGGATTTTGAGATTTTCTTCTGCTGGGTTCCCAGATATATGGAGGTAGCTATGAATGGGCCAAACTGGGCCCGGAATTTGCTCTTTCCCTACTGACTATATGTAGGAGTCAGGTCAGCTTTTGATCTGCATGACAAAGAAGATGGGAATTTACAGTTGCATGCCATTGTGCCCTGACTCTTCTCAGGGACCTCTCTCTCAATTTTTAAAAGTATCGGCTCGTTTTCTGTTGCCTCAGAATTGGACACAATCCAGGGATGCTCAGCCATTTGATGGAGCACTTCTCAACTTTTTTTTTACAAGATTGCCTGCTCCCTTTGTGTCTGGCATTTTTGGATGATTGTCCTAGTTTGGAAGAGCTTCTTGCACAGTGTTTCTCCCAGGCTTCCTGACTCCTGATTGTAGTTTAATTGAATTTTTGGAGGAGGCACACACCATTCTCCTAGGGAACTTTGGCATGCTCTTATTGATTTTTATTGTTGACTGAATAATCTATTTAAAAAAAATGTGTCAGGGGGGGGGGGGTCTAGTCTTCTCCTCATTGTCCCCACCAGATGATCATAAAAGAGGGGAATCTTTCTCCTTCCTATTCCTCTACCTTTTTCTTCATGATGGGTGATACCCTGGTACCCTGGCAACCACTCATCTTGTCCTTGCCTTAGTAACATAGAACAGATCCACCACTCACAAACTTATGCAACAAATGGCATTATCTCTAGTGCACCCACCTACCACCCTAAAACAATTGCACAAAAAGACTAAGTACAACATTCACATTGCCCTAATCCAGGAAGGTTGTTGTGTGAGCGTCTTCGATAGCCCCAATGATCAATTCCATTCCCAAAGCTCTTGATCGGCATTCTTATCATCCCTCTCCTGATTCATCGTTCTTCTGTTATTTAGTGCTCTTTAATCAGTGTTGTTGCTTTGTGGTCTTAGTGCTTTTTAATTAATTTCATTGTGTGAACTATAATTACTGCATTGTGTTTAATGTTTTTCAATTAGTTAGTGCTGTGCTCCACATTCACTAGTAGTCTCGCTTGCAAGTACCAAATTTTATTTGTAACTCATTGCTCATTTCGGTTTCAATATTAACTTCCTTCTCACTCCATTGATTCATTTGTTGTCACATGCTGCTCTGTCTCTTCCTTCCTAGCTAACCCTTCCCCACTCCCACGCCTTGCATCGGCCAACCTGCCCCCACACCCACACCTCGCCTGGGTGAACCCTCCCCCACTTTCTACAAGTCAAGTTAGGGTTAAGTTTTCCTGTCTGCTGCTTCATTCATAATTCTCACCTTTTCTCCCTCCTTTCTCCCCCACTGTGTATGATAGGGACTCAATCCTCTCACTCAACTCTTTAAATTATTGTCGTTCACCAGCTATATACACAAAGATAAAGGGGGTTGGTATCCCTCGAACTCGCCCAACTAGGAGAAGGCCAAGACTTTTGGCATCCCTTAGGAACCTCTTTTGCCCTACCATTCTTCCTTTACCCAACACCTCCAAATCTCCCCCTTCCTCCTGTGCTCATCAGCAGACACTGTCGGCGTCTCTTCTGAACATTAGGAGCCTGACCAATAAGTCCATGACCTCATTGTTCACATTGGGGTTTCCTTCCTTGGTCTTACAGAAACCTAGCTCGAGTCTGATTCTGGTTCATGCACTGCCCTTGCAACCCCTGCAGGTTATTCTTTCCTGCATGTTCCTCGGAACCACCATGGAGGGGAAGTTGCATTGATTTCCAACTCGTCCTTCTCCCATCCCCTCCTCTAGCCTCATTTGAAGCTCTCATTACTGTCTCACGTGCTGTGCCTGCTCTGACTATTGTGGTCCTTTACCGCCCTCCCAGCTCGTCTCCGGCCTTATTTCTCTAGGAGTTCAGTAACCTCTCCGACCTATCCTCTACTGGATCTCTCCTTATTCTCTGTGACTTCAATCTTCCTAGCCACAATGAGACTTTCTGTGCATTCATTGACATCATCAACCTCTTCTCTCTTACACAACATGTGTCATCCCAACACATATACATGGTAATACCCTTGACTTAGTCATCTTGAACCTCCATATCTCTAATCTAACAGTAACTGACCTTTCTAATACGATTTCCGACCACTTCTTTGTCAATTTTAAATTCTATATTCCCTACCACCTACCTCCGAGCTCGTCCTGAGATCTTACTCCTTTCCGGAAACTATCATCAATTGATACTACTACTCTCTTTAACGACGTTTCTGCCCTACCTCCTATTGATACTACTGCTTCATCTGACCTACCTTAAACTCTCTGCACCAATCATTACTTGCCTGCCTTGACATGCACGCCCCCCTTATCACTCCTTCAAACCGCCATCACCATGCCCCTTGGTTCACCATGGAACTCCATTAAAGAAGGTCCTTACATGCTCATGAACGAGTCCTCTGTAAAGCATGCTCCTGTGGGCAGGACACGACCTCCCACTTACTTGCCTCTGTCACCGCTTCGGCTATACGAATCGCTCATGTAGACGTGCAAAGTCGGGGTCACCCGAAGTATGTGTAAATTGCTCCAAGGTCACACACGATAAGTCCAAATCGTGTGTGGCCAAGTGTGTCAATTGTGGAGAGCCGCACCCCGCTTCTTCGGAGCAATGTGGTGCATATCTCCTTAAGAAAGAAATCCTGGACGTTCAGGCCCAGGATCGACTCTCATTCTGCGAGGCTAAGGACTTGGTCCTAGCGTGTCCGGCTCTGCCTGGGACGTCATATGCCTCAATAGTTAGAAAGGCACCCTCTGTTGCTGGCCCATCCAGGCCAACGAGCACGCTTGTTTCCGCACCCATTCGGAGCCCTTCTGCGGGCTCTACCCAACCTGCGCGCTCCCCTGGTAAAGCTGGCGGCAAAAAGGGTTCATACCAGGCCCCGGCTAAAACCAGGGCTCCCCCCTCTTCCCCCAGCGTGACCCTTTCCCGTAAGGGGAAACTGCCACGTGCCTTCACTGAGTCGTTAGACTCACAGGAGGCAACACCCCTGAAGATGGTCGCTAGGCCATCTTCGGGGGTTTCTAAAGCTGTCCCCCGAAAGGACAGCAACAAAGGAGCTTCGGCTTCTTCGCCCACGGCCCCGAGGTGGAGCGAATGGCTCGGAGATGGTGGTTCCTCGAAAAGAGGGCCCCCCGCCTCCGAAGCCACAACGCCCGCCTAAGGTTTGAGGCGGAGGGAGGAAAAGACTCGCATGGCGAGCCCAACCTCCCCCACCCCCAATAAGTGCTCGAAGGCGACAGCACTTTGTCCGGCCAACAGCGCCCGGGGTTCTGCCCCCGGGAAGCGTACGGCCATTCCCGTGAGGGTCTTCAGTTCGAGGAGGGCCCCCGTGTCTCCTCCGAGCTAGGCCTGGAGGGCATATTCCTTCAATGGAATTGCCGTGGACTCCGGGCCAACTGGGAGGAGCTGCGGAGGCTCGTCTCGTCTCGTTCCCCGTTAGGTATTTTTTTGCAGGAGACCATGCTAGGTGCGTGCCCCCTGCATCCCCTCCCAGGGTATAAGTGTCTTGCCACCCCACCACCGCGGGATGGCGAGGCTGGGGGATGCGCGGTTTACACCCGGCATGATGTCTCCGTTCTTTCTTTCTCTTTAGATACCTCCTTTCAGGCAGTGGCTGTGCAGCTGCACCTGGATAGGAGGTATACTATCATTTCTGCGTACATTCCACCGTCAGCTGACTTCGACGCGGGGGACTTACGCTGCGCGTGGCATGGTTGCCGAGGCCCTATCTCTTGCTTGGAGATCTGAATGGCAGGCATCCTCTCTGGGGAGATTACTCCATAAATCCCAGGTGACAAGTCCTTGCCGATCTGATCGAAGAGCTTGAGATGGGTGTCCTAAACATGGTTGAGTTTACGCATCACTGTCCAAGAACTGCTTCATTTTCTTGCCTTGACCTATCTCTGTGCTCTTCGGATGCACAGCCTGATTTTGATTGGGGGGGGGGGTCGATGACCTCCATGGTAGTGATCACTTTCCCATTCAAATATCATTTTCAGGGCAACTGCCGCCTGAGAGACCACCTCGGTGGTGCTTGGCGCGGGCGCGGTGGCCTGCATTTCAGGAAATGACTGAATTCTCTATCTCAGTCGAGGAGTTTAGGTCGGTAGATGAGGCCGTTGAGTTCTTCTCCGGCAACCTCATCGCCGTGGGTCTGACTAATATTATTAGGACGTCTGGCCGTTTTGCACGCCGACCACTCCCATGGTGGTCGGCCGAGTGTGAGACGGCCCTCAAACAGAAGCGTTATACCTACATCCGCTATAAGCGCCACCGAACGATTTCACTGTCGCTGAATTTCGTCGGGCTAGGGCTAGGTTCCGGTATATTTTGAAGCACGCCCGCCGCTCTTCTTGGCGGGCATACGTGTCTTCACTTAACGGGAAGAGCCCTTTAGCAGAGGTGTGGAGGCGAGTCAAAAGGATTCGGGGCAAGTTCTTGCAGGACCCCCCTCCCGCTCTCCAGGAGAATGGGACCGCAATCTCGGACCCCGCGTCCGTGGCGGAATCCTTAGTGACCGCTTTTTCCGCAGTCTCGAGCCGTGATGCTGCCCGCCAGCATTCAATGCACGTCGTGATTTCGCGGAAGGCCGCCGGCTGGACTTTACCTCCAGAGGCGGAGAACCCTTCAACGACAAGTTTACTGTGAGTGAGTTGCGTTCCGCTCTCGCTTCGTGCGCGGACACCGCCCATGGTCCGGACGATGTCCCGTACGCCATGCTTCGACACCTGGGTGAGCGAGGCATGGCCTTTCTGTTAGATTTGTTCAACAGGATCTGGGTGGAAGGTCTTCTCCTGGCGAATCGCTACTGTGCTCGCCTTTCGCAAACCGGGGAGAGATCACTACTCCGACCGGTTTCCGCCCAATCTCTCTAGCCTCTTGCGTGTGCAAGTTGATGGAGAAATTGGTAAATGTTAGATTAGCCTTTTTCCTGGACAGCGGAGGCCATCTGTCTTCCGCACAGTGCGGCTTCCACAAGTTCCACTCCACGTCGGATGCTCTGCTCCGACTGGAAAGTGCCGTCTGCGAGGCTTTCCTTCGTAGAAGGCCTATGATACCGCATGGCGATACGGTATCATGGAGACTCTCCACACGATGGGGGCGAGGGGACGCCTCCCAATGTTTATATGTGAATTTTTGCGAGATCGTCGATTCCGCGTACGGGTGGGGGGAGCCCTCTCCGGCCCAAAGGAGCAAGAAGAGGGTGTCCCGCAGGGAAGTGTCCTCAGTGTCACACTCTTTTCCCTGAGCATCAACGGCATCACCTCGGTGCTGCCGGAAGATGTTCTCGCTACTCTCTACGTGACGACCTTTCGATCTCTTTTGGCGTGGCCCAGATGCCAACTCTGGAACGTCGACTCCAACAGGCATTGAACCGAAGCGCACTGGTTTCGGTTTTCTTTGGCCAAGACTAAGGTGGTGCACTTCTGCCGCCATCCACGGCTTCACCCCGACCCAGATTTGTTTCTTAATGGGGTGCGCCTGGATGTGGTTGATTCGCACCGTTTCCTCGGTCTTGTATTCGACCGACGCCTCACCTGGGAGGCTCATATTCGCAGCCTTAGGGTCTCTTGTACCCGCGCCATGGACATTCTTCGTTCCGTGACGTTCAGCGCTTGGGGCGCTGATAGGGCTAATGCCTTACCTTTTTATCGATCCTTTGTTCGCTCGAAGCTCGACTACGGATGCGAGTTTTATGCATCAGCAGCCGAGCGTTTATTGCGGAAGGTGGATTCGATCCACCACACCGGCCTTCGCCTTGCGAATGGTGCCTTCCGCACTTCCCCCATTGAGAGCCTGTTGGTAGATGCTGGGGAGATGCCACTCGCTCTGCGCCGCGTGCAGTGCATCACTCGCCTGTACGCGCGAGCCCGGTGCCTCCCTCAGTCGCCAACAGCTCTCACTGCATCCGCAGCTGATCCCGATGGTGCCTATGCCGCCGAGAGACGCCAGTCATACCCTAAGCCCTTTGGGTTTAGGGCCAGGAAACTCCTTCGAGAGGTCGATATAGCTCTCGGGCCGGTGGCGCCCCTGGTTCTGCCCAGGACGCCACCCTGGAGGGTACCACATTTGGCTATTTGTCGCCACACCTCTGCTCCCAAAGCTTGTACTGCGCCCGGAGTATTGCGTTCGACCTTTTTGGAGCACACATCGTGTCACGCTGGAACCGTGCCAGTGTATACGATGGCTCCAAGTCCCAAGAGGGGGTCGGCTTCCACGCCGTATCCCCTCTGTTTGAAGTCAGCGGGGCTCTACCAGGCGCTGTGTCTGTCTTCACGGCCGAGCTGGTGGCAATACACCACTCGGTACGGGAGATTACGCGACGTGCCCGGTTCGGAGACCGGATTGTGATCTATAGCGACTCACAGAGCGCCCTGAGTGCTCTCGGGGCATTGGAATCTCCGCATTCCCTGGTTCGCGATATCCGTGACGCCACGGTTTCTGCGAGCCGGGCAGATGTCGAGATTATCTTCTACTGGGTTCCTGGACATGTAGGCATTGCGGTTAATGAGGGCGCCTAAGAGTCCGCGAGGACTCTGCGACCCCACCAGCGTTTCGCTCTTCCTCACACTGACTACATGGCAGGAATACGGGCAGCTGTTTGGACTACTTGGCAAAGAAGATGGGAGACGGTCGAAGGGAACTTAAAGTTGCGTGCTATTGCGCCGCGACTGTTCGCATGGACCTATCCCCCAATGCCGCGGCGGCTTCAGGTTGTTTTCTGTCGTCTCCGAATCGGACACACTCGTGTGACGCATCGCTATTTGATGAAGCGCTCGCCTGCGCCCTATTGCGACGACTGCGTCGTCCCCCAGACTGTTCGGCACATTCGTGTCGAATGTCCCAGTCTGTGTGATCTTCGCGCACAATACCTGTCCCGGTACCGGCATGGGCGGGGTCGCTACCGCCTGTCCCTTGTACTCGGGACGAGTGCGTGCACATTGACTGGTGGACTTTTTGACTAATTGGGGGAGGCCGGCCTTCTCCCTTTCATTTAACTAGGTTTAGTTGTTTTTGTTATTGTTGTTATTTCTTTTTATTGTTGTTTCCTGTTCAAATTTTTTAAAGTAGTCTAGAACTAGGCTGTTTGTTTACGCCGACTTATGCCTAAGTGGGCAGTCGCCAGATAGCCCCTTAAAAAAAAAAATCCTCCCACACTCAGTCAGTTGCCCTCGATACCTCTCCAAGCCCACACCCATTCATTTTGGGGTGCCTCAGGGCTCAGTCCTCGGTCCCCTCCTCTTTTGCATCTACTTACTTCCTCTTGGCTCCCTTCTTTGTGATTTGGGCCGTGTCCTCAGATATACATTTCCCCATCCCCTGTGTCCTTCTCTCAATCAATTACCAAGCTTCTTTCAGCCTACACCTCCATAAATGAATGGCTGTCTGTCAACTTTCTCATCCTCACCACAATAAAACTGAAATTCTCCTTGTTGGTACCCCTTCGATAGTGGAGAAATCTAAAGCTCTCTTCCCCTCCCTTAACCTTGGGGAAACCAATGTCGCCTTCTCTGATATCGTCAGTAATCTTGGTGTTATTTTCGATGAGCAACTCTCGTTTAAACCGCACATTCATCGTATCTGTAAGTCTTCCCTCGGTTTCCTCCTCAACTTTTCACATGTTTCATCCCATTTTGATCGACGAAGCCTTACGACTGATATTCATGCCTTTGTCACCTCAGGCTTAGACTTCTGCAATTCTCTTCTAGTGAATCTCCCTTCTTCGTCACTTTTCCCCTTACAACTAGTTTAAAACTATGCTGCCCGACCCCTCCTTCACTGCTCCCGGTTCTCTCCTTCGATGGCTCTGTTACAGGAGCTACACTAGTTACCTATTCACTTCCATACCCACTATAAAATTCTCATCACCTACAAGGTCCTAAACCTCGAGGCTCTACATTATCTCTCATCTGCCCTCTCCCGTCATCAAACTCTTGGGGCACTCTGATCTAACCTTGCTCCCATCCTGACCACTCCTCGTTATGTCCTCTGCTCGATGGGTGGCTGTTCCTTCTCAGTTTGTGCTCCTAGACTCTGGAATACACTTCGTGCCGAAGTCCAATCCTCTCCCTCCTTTGCAACTTTTAAACGTCTCCTGAAGACTCATCTCTTCAGAATTGCCTTCTCTCCCCTGTAAACTTTCTCTACACTCACTACACAACCTGCGCTCTGGGAGGGCTAACAGCCCTGAAGGGTGCATTATTTTTATCTATTATTATTATATCTCACCTAAAAGCACTCCAGAAATACACTACACTAAGGCCCAATATACACCTAGCACACCACAACTTACCTACCTTAATACACAAAAATATTCCATTCTTTAATACAGCCAGGCATGCAGAAATCTACAAACAAAACTTCACTCAATAGCTATAGCGGTCAACAAAGCCACGTACATCTACAGTCATAGCCAAACGTTTTGAGACTACTCTATTTTTTCATCTAAGAAAATTAATAGAACTTATCAAACATTGTATTCTGTTTTAGTATATTTCTATCATAACTTGAAAGTGAAATTATCCAAACCCATTTTATTAATAAATGCTGTCAATATTTACCCTGAGGTCCCTTGTTCTTCAGGACTGATTCAATTCATTTTGGCATGATAGAGACAAATTTGCGATGAAATCTTGACTGATATTGCTCCATTTTTTCAATAAGGACCCACAACTGCTCACAATTGGGGCTAAAAATTCTCTAATGGGCATAAATCTGGCAAATTCTTTGGCCAAGGTCCCAGAAGCTTAATGTTATTTTCAGCCAAGAACTTCATTATTGCTGTTGCTTTGTGACAAGGTGTGCAATCATGCTTAAAATTAGTTATCATCCCCAAATTTATACTGAACCTTTAAGAAAAAGTTTGATGCAGCATGCCTTGTTACAATTTGGATTTCATAGCAGTGTTCTTGGGCAAAATTGTCAGTGTTCCAGTTCCATTAGATGAGAAGCAGCCAAAGACATGGAGAGTGCAGATGCTTCACCATGGGCCTGACACAAAACATGTGAAAGTGCTCTCCTTTTCTCCTAATTAAGGATCTTCCAGAAACTCCAAACAAGCGGAAGGGAGCTTTATCAAGGAATGTCACTTTGCCCCTGTCTTCAAAAGTCCATTCTTTGTATTTTCTACCAAAGTGGAGACTATCTGTAAGGTCCTTCTTGGTGAGATGAGGCCTTGTTGCAGCCCTTCTTGACTTGAGACTTATGTTGAAAAGTCAATTCCTCACTGTGCACACTGAAGCATTCACATCTGCCTTTTTCCAATTGTATTGTGAGCAAGTTTGGCACTGGAGTCAACCCGATTCTTAAGTGGGGACCTTAACCAGGAGGCAATCTTGGCATTCTTCACAGGAGTGTAACCAATCTTTGTCAAATCATTAATGATCTTAAAGATATTTCTTGATGCAATATCCTTAGCAACTATCTCCTTACATTTCAGGCCACTTTGCTGCAGAGCAACAATGGTTGCATTTAACCCATATTTGTCATCATTTTACCTATTTGATCAAATAGCAAAGCTCCAGGAACTTAAACTTACTTCCTCCAGGAACAAGACTAGAGTACGATATTTGAGTCTGCGAAGGAATGCAGTTTGTTTTTTTGTTTTTTTTAAATGTGGACTTTTTTCAAATAAACAGGCAATAATTTAAATATTAGAATAATTATTCCTATCGCATAAATTTTAAAAATGGATTGAAAAAAGAAAAATATATATTAGTCTCAAAACCTTTGGCTATGACTGTACTTCCACCTACCTCCTCCCAACACTGCTTAACGGGCTTTATGCTGAACCTGGTAACACTTTCAGAACTCCCCAGCCTCTTCCTAGGGTGGAATTTCAATGATAGACATCAAGCAACAAGAATACCCCCACTTCCCCAGATACAACTATCTTCTCACTTCCAAATTATGCCCCCATTTATCTTGCCAGAGGGCTACATTGTAGCCAGCTGAAAATCTATACTCTAATCCCAATCGTTCCAACACACTTCCTACACTAATTCAAACATGAAAAATCGAGGGAGAAATGAAACGGATTGTATGTACAGTCCTTTACTTACAAAATAAATATGGGGTAAATATTTACAAGAGATCTCATTACTTATGCACACAGGCAAAAAAAAATGAGATTGATAAATATACAAGATCAATATAACAGTCCTATAACCAAATGAAGTTATATCTAAACAGTCTAAGAGGGAATCCGTTAAACTAACAAAACAAAAATATTTACAAAAGTACTTACAACCAAACCAAGAGACAAGAAGAAACCATTGAAAACAAAAGAAAAGGCCTCACATTTTACTCCAGTGATAGTTCTGCCGGCTGCCACTTGTGTGGTCACAATTCACGCAGACGTCTTACAAAAAAAAAAAGAGCTGGTGCCTCCGAGCTTGATATAATGTTAAGTGATCTTGTTGCAGTATTGAAGCTTTATAAAAAAAAAAAGCAACCTCCTGTCCAACCAATCATTAACCAGTCAAGGATGATGGCAATTTCTATTATATTACTTCCTAATCCTATAATGTCAGCCACTCTTTACAAAGGAAAGTAATATTTATCTATTGAAATTTAATAGAGTGGTGGTGCAAAAATAAGAATCAAATTGTAAATAGATGGGGGAGAGAAAAAAAACATTTTAGACAAAGATGAAATCCCTAATATATTATATATATATATATAAATAAGAAGAAAAAAAAATCCCATTCATACACACATTCTTACAGAGGGAGGGAAAGGGGTGTGAGAATGGCCCTTCACACACACACTCGCATTCTCTCCACCACAACATCAAATTCCTGGAGGAGTTAATGTCTCCCTAGACAATTTATTTGACTGTATCACTCTGAGCATCTTCCCTCCAACTCCCTGGACTATTATGTGTGGTCGGTGGTTGAGAGAAACCACTAAGTTGGAGATTAAGTCCAGGATCACCCAGTTAAACAGGGTGACCATCAAGAATGCCTGCAGTAGGTTCTGATGTTGCCCGGAGGCTGTGGTTTATACTGACCATGATTTCATTAAATAAAATGAATAGTTCAATCTTTCAAGTCTTTACATGTAACTTTGGTAGATATATATGTGTAAATGAACTGTGTTATTTTCTTTTAGATGACAAATTACCTACTGCACCCTTTACTACCTTCACCCAAAGACACTTGAACACACTACCACCAAACAACAGCCTAATGAACCAATCAGAGAAATCATTACATAGAACACAGAGCAATCTTATCTCAACCCAGGTCAGACCACTCCACTATACTCCAACAATACCAAACATAGAATAAACTTTACCCATAGACCAACATGCACCAGATGCAACCAAAGCCCAGACATCAACACCTACTCTTAGGGAGCTGTGGGCCCACCCAGGGACAGCATTGGCCTTCCTAGGGGCTGCCTATTGGTTAAATCTTGATTTTAGTAAACCTATTTTATTAATTGCACACCATTTAGCAAAATACACTATCATATTTATGAATATGATAAGGACTACCCCCAATGCCAGACTGTGCTTCCTTCTTGTTGCCTTTTTACATTTTTATTTGATGTTAATTTGTTTTTTAACTTGTGTCTTGCCTTTGTTCCTTTTTTATCTTGTTATTTACTTGTTTTTAATCTAGCCTAGTATTAGGCTTTGTGTTAATTATGATAACTTTGGGCCTAGTAGGCAGTCTTAAAATTACAAAAACAACATGAATATGATCAATTCTAAAAGGTTTGATTGAATATGTTAAGTATATAAATCTATGAGGGGTGCTTTATACTTTTAGCCAAGTTGCATTTATGAATGCAACTTCTTTATCCAAGGAAAATATTGTAGTTGCATAGGCTTGTATTGAGGTTTTTATTGTTACACATGGTTATAGTACTAAAAAAATGTAATAAAAATATTACATCTTATTTTTGTATGTATATAGTTATATTTATCTGAAAATTTATAAAAATTATGTACATTCTCATAATGTTTCTTTTGTTGCAGGTTGAATGTACTTAGGGTCCATTTGCATTACTAAAGAATAAACCTTGAATATTATAAATATGGAGTATAATACGCAGACATGTTCCCTTAGAAACTTCTTCTTGAATGACTTGGAGAAACCAGTACTATTAAAAAAATACCTTTTAAAATCTTTAGCTAAAGAGAAGTGGAAGTGCTTGGAATGGGGTCCAGGAGATTGGCAAAATTTGCTTCAAAATCATCATTACCCTGTTCAATTTGGGAAGAAAATCAGTGGTAATTCATATCAAGCACAGGACCTGCCCCAGTGGGAATACCTCAATCTTAAAGGGGTAATGATGTATGAAGAAATTTTACAGTGGCATCAAGGACAAGCATTCCAAACTTTGTGCAAAACTAAAGTCTCCCCCAAAGAATATTGGGTTTATTTAGATTATTATTATATGAAAAACTTGTCAAATATAAAGTTGGCCAATGAAATCTTATCATGGGAAGCACTGGGTTTCCCAGAAATAAAAGCCCAAGATTCTACAATATGGATTGGCACAGAGGGAGCAAATACACCTTGCCATTTAGATACTTATGGTTCCAACATTGTTTGCCAAGTTTATGGTAAGAAACGCTGGACTTTATTTCCAAAAGACCAATCACCCTACCTTTATCCTACCAGAATCCCATATGAAGAATCAAGTATCTATAGTGAAGTTGGATTCCCAAGACCCAATCTTGAAAAATTTGACAAACTTAGAATGACTTCTCCTTTCCTTGTTACTCTTGAGGCTGGTGATGTGCTTTTGGTGCCTAAGCATTGGTGGCATTTTGTGGAAAGCTTGGATTTTTCCATCAGTATAAATACATGGCTACCATTTTCAACAGATGCAAATGACAGGTTGAAGGAGGCTTTAGTTCTTTTCCAAGTTGGGAGCCTTTGTCACAGTTTAACCTCTACTTCTCTTCTTAGAAGTATTTTTCATTCAAATATGATGGACACAGTGTTAATGGACTCAACAGAGCTTTTCCAATTCCTGCAAAGTAAGATTTTACTTTATCAATCTGAAAATGATGAGAAGCAAAACCTTTGCCACCTGCAATCACCAAGTGAAAATAAAAATATTGAAAACATTCTGAAAAGTTTAAAAACTTCCATGCAGGAGGTGCCAATGTATAGCTTTGAACAATATTGCACTTTAGTTGGAATCAATTATTCAAAGAATGAAGAAGTTGATCTTCATTCAAGCTCTTCTCTCATGAATTCTGACAATTCAGAATCTACTTATGTAAAATTATTATTAAAATCTTTTACTGATGAGAGAGTAATTCAGACACTTAAGAATGTTTTGGATGAAAACCTTAATAAAGTATGAAATTCTTTTAATATATAACTCTAAAAAGAGTTTTTCCAAAGTAGAAATAAATTAGTATCACTTTTTCTACCATTTTTAAGTCCAGTCACCATGAACTGATTAATCAGACGTAGTTAGTGGGAAAATAAGAATTGAAAGTATTTCTGAAGCTGAATGCATTTGTGGGGTGTTTAGTAATGGGTCAGTTTCCACACTAGTGTATGGCCACCTTGCTGTGGATGACATCTGAGGCTTCAGTGCTCTTCAAAACCTAACAACTCGTTTTTTTAATCTAGCCTAATAGTAAGCTCTGTTGTGAGTACAACGACTTTTGCCCCAGTAGGCAGATGGGCCCTCTCTCAAAAAAAAAAGACCCAGACTTGTTTCTAAATGAGCTTCACTTGGAAATGATGGATTCGCACAGTTTCCTTCTTCTTGCTTTTGACCGACGCCTCACCTGGGAAGCTCATATTCGCAGCCTTAGTGTCTCTTGTTCGTTCTTCATTCCTTGATGAGTGCTGATAAGGCTACTACTGCCTTACTTTTTTATCGTTCATTTGTTCGTTCAAAGCTTGACTACGGATGCGAGTTTTATGCATCAGGAGCCGAGCATGTATTACAGAAGGTGGACGATCCACAACACCCGCCTCCGCCTGGCGACCGAGTCCTTCCGCACGTCCCCCATTGAGAGCATCCTTTCGATGCTGAGGATATGCCACTCGCTTTTCGCCATTCACAGTGCATTATTCGCGAGCCCGACGCCTCCCTCAGTCGCCAACAGCTCTTACTGTATCCTCAGCTGATTGTGCCGGTCCCTATGCCGCGGAGAGACGCCAGTCGTACCCTAAGTCCTTTGGGTTTACGGCTAGGAAACCCTCGCGAACTCGGTTTAGCCCCTGGTTCTGCCCAGGACGCTACCCTATTTTTCGCCACGCCTCTGCTTTCAAAGCTTCTATAGCGCCGGGAGTTTTGCGTTCGGCCCTTTTGGAGCACACTTCTTGTCACGCTGGATCCGTGCCAGTGTATATGGATGGCTCCAAGTCCCAGAAAGCGATCGGTTTGTCCTCCATATCTCTTTTTTTTTTTTAGGTCAGCGGGGCTCTACCAGGCGCTTTGTCCGTCTTCACGGCCGAGCTGATTGCAATGCACTGCTCGACACGGGAGGTAACGCGTCGTGCACGGTTCGAAGACTGGACTTTGATCTATAGCGAATCAAACGGCGCCTCGAGTTCTCTCTGGGTATTTGAATATCCACACCCCCTGATCCGAGGTGTCGTGACCCCACGGTTGCCGCGAGCCTGGTGGATCTCAAGATTATCTTCTGCTAGGTTCCTGGACATGTGGGAATTGCTTGGGATGAGGGCGCCCATAAGTCTTTGATGACTGACGGAGACGACCGACTTTTAGCTCTTCCTCACACACTACATACCAGGAATCAGGGCATTCCCCGGGCTGCCTGGCAAAGATGGAAGACGACCGAGGGGAACTTAAAATTGCCTGACAGTTCCCATGGACCTACCCCTCACTGCCGCGACGGCTTCAGATCCCTCCCTGTTATCTTCAAATTAGGTCTCTCGTGGGAAGCACAACCATTTGGTGGAGGCTTCGCCCGCATATTTTTTTCGCTGTCCCAAACACTTCGGCAATTCATTTTAAATGTCTCATTCTGGGTTATCTTCCCGCACGTTACCTGTTCCGGTATCGGGACGAGCGAGGTCGCTACCGCTCTTCTCTTGTACTCAGGGCTAGATCATGCACACAGACTTGTGGACTATCTCATACTTTGGAGGAGGCTGGCGTCTTACTATTTATTTGACTTTGTTGTAGATCGCATATTCCTGCGCTTGTGGGAGGCTGGCCTACCCCTGACGCCGGTGCATGCTTTTTATTTCGTTTTGTTATTGTGGGGGGGGGTCTATTCTTTTGGATATTTTTTTTTATCTAACCTAGCATTAGGTTGTAAGGTGGTTACGGCGACCTTTGCTCTAGTAGACACTCCAGATGGGCTCTAAAAATTCATGGAAACTAGATGCAATGACACACCAAAGCTTTGGGAGCTTAAAGAGAAAAGTTTACTTAGGATCCGAGGCTCCAAAATGTGATCATTTACGCATAGATACTCGGCCCATGCGTCTATTTAAGATTGGCTTTGACTGAGGTGACTATTTGTTATGAGCATGTATGTCATTTAGTCCGCCTCTGTCATTTTTGTCTTGCCTGATGTGTGTATCATGGTACTTTTGTTACGTGAGCACGAGTTGTGGATTTTGATTACTGGATGATGTTTGTATTTCCCCGGGAGCAGATTGGCATCTCTGCTCCTCCGACCCTTTGGGAGATTAAGGAAAAAGCTTTGATCCTACAGCCTGCGTTGAAGCGTCACCAACCTCCTGACCATTCATATTTTTCACTTTGCCCTGCAGGGTGTCTAGAGTTTTAAAAAACTTAGCCTTGCCTGGTAGGCATATTGATTACTGGATTAAGGCTAGATGTATGTTGTAGTTGGTGAAATATTTCTTGAGTTGCAGTTTTTAAATATACTGTGAAGGTTTTGTAGGATAAGTATCTTGGTGCTGTGTTCTGGGTTTCATGCGTGAGTTTGCCAGATCGACAAGGAGCGGATCCCTGGGATTGATCGAGTAGTCTCCCCAGAGGTGGTCTACCATTCATATCCACGAGCAGTAGAAAGGGCCTCAGCAACAGTGCCACGAACCGGCGGAAGTCCCTCGCGTCCATGTCGGCTGACAGTAGAATATACGCAGAAGTAGCAGTATACCTCTTCTCCAGGAGCATCTGTATGGTTATGCCTGAAGGGAGGAATTTAAAGCAAAGAGATTAACGGAAACATCATGCCGTGTGTAAATCGCAGTTTCTCTTGCCGCCCACATCGCGTGGTTGTGGGGTTTCAAAATCCTTATACATAGAGAGGGTGGGCAGGCGGCACGCGCCCAGCATGGTCTCCTGCAAAAAGATAACTAACGAGGAACGGGAATACTCGGGCTTCCACAGCTTCGCCCAGTTTACCTAGAGTCCGCGGCAATTCCATTGAAGCAATATGCTTTCAGGGCTTAGTTCGAAGGTGATGCGGGGCCCCTCTTGGAAGAGAAGACCCTGACCGGAAGTAGAACTCTGGGTGCTGTTGCCCGAACAACGCGGTGTCTCCTTCAAGGACTTATCGGGGGGGGGGGAGATTGACCTTGCCTTGAGTCTTTTCCTCCCCTGTCCTCGAAACCTCTTTCGGAGGGGAAACCCCTCTTTTGTTGGTGGTATTCTTTCGTAGGGCAGCTTTATGAACCCCATAATACGCCCTTACGCCGCCGTCAGGCATGTTGCGTGCTGTAAGTCTAACGTTGACTCGGTTTAGTAGTGTGCCCATTTCGCTTTACTGGGAAACGGTCACTCTTGGAGGAAGGGAGGGGGGGGGGGCTTTAACTGAGGCTCGGTGTGAACCCTTAGTATCGCTAAGAGGGAAAAGCACACCAACAACTTTCCCAGGATCCATCAAGGGGGATCATGTCAACCAAGTGACGGCTTCCCTAATTTGTACTCAGGCCGGGAGGACGTGCACTTCCTCCGGATACTAAGTATAACAGGCTACTTACTACCCTGCCAAGTAGGGTGGCAAAGATCCGAACCCCTGGATTAAATGTGTAGTCCACTACGGGATGTGTATAGCGTTCATATCTTCGAGTAACAACTTTAAAAAGCCCGTACACCTTTTGAGGAAAGTTGAGGGGTACGGAGGGTGCCTCTTGTGAGTAACGACCTGGTGGAGGCGCGCGGTCTTTTCACCCTACGGGCCCCGTAAGAGCGCGGCGATTTGCCGTGCTGACGGGATCCAGCGCTCCGTCCGGCCCCAGCTTAGCCTCTCTTCCTTCCTTCAGATAGCCTGTATATTTCTCCTACCTCGTCATTTTTCATACAACCTCCCACAACTTTCTCTGGTCAGCCTCTAATTTCACAGGGTAGATGCTGACCTTCCTCTCAGCCAACCGTCCCGCATCGGGGCTGAGGGGGGAGGGGACAATGTTCCCTAACCCCTGAGCTCCGGTCTGGGGTGGCTGGTTTTTAACAACCTGCTTCATCCCCACCCATACTTTCCTCACATCCCTTTTCCTCTCCTCTTCACATTCTATCAATTTTACGCCGTGTCCAAGGTGGAGCCGCCATGCCGATGGACTGCCAGGCCACCAGGCGGGAGGGGTGGTCTTAAATGGTGGCGCCGGGCTTGTAAGCACCTCTCGCAGTGCGGGCTACTGCGAGAGGTGTGCGCGATTGCATCCCGTGTTAAAAAGAGGGTCACCATGCCCAATGATGAGTATAAAAAACAAAACAATACCCAACTTCCCCTATAACATCGACGGAGCCGCCCTTAGGCAGCTCCAGCAAAAAAATGGAGGTCCCCCACCCCCCTGTGCTTGCTCCGGGGACCCTCCATATATCTCTAACCGGAGAGGAGGCTTACTCCTCTCCTTCGCTTACGGGTGTAGGGGACTCCCCCTCACCCCCTTCTCTGGAGGTGCTTTCGGGCGCCTCCCTTTTACCAGCGGCAGTCCCCTCTGTTCTTTTCAAGGGGACTGCCAAGAAAGCCAGCCTCTCCACATCGAAGCGGCTCGGTAGGGCAAACCCCCTTAGGGGGTAGAGGGAAGCCAGGCCCCTTCGGTCGCTTCCCTCGAAAGACCTGCTGGCAAGAATATTGAACCTTGCCGGGGTCAAGGCCCATGCCTCCCCAAAGAAGACTAGTGACGATACTGCCAACGGGACCTGCAATGTCTTGGGGGGGGGGGATGGCCAACTGGAGGCCCCCCCTGAGATAGGCATGGTCCTTGAGGAAACCCAGCCTCAGACGGTAGGGCCTTCCATGGGGGGAAATCCTGGCTCGGCGCCAAGCACCGAACCCGAATCCGCCCCAATGCAAGGTCCTCCTAAACGGCTGGGGATTCTCAGGCAGTACAAGGAGGATGGGGATATCCTCCGGATGATGCCCCTGCGACCACCTGGACCTTCTCGATTTCGGAGAAGGACCTGGCTGAGGCCACTTCATCTGGCCTGGGGGCTTCTACCGGCGGGGGTGAGAAGCGGGTTCATTCCCCGCCCTCCTCTCCAAAAAAGAAAAGGAAAAAAGACCAAAAAGACGAAGAAAACTCGGGGCTCCTCTACATCCGAGGGGGCTACGGGGACGGATGGGTCTGCTGCCACTTTGGCAAGTGACCGAGCAGAGATTGGCTCATCCGGCCCCTCTGCCCCCCCCCCGGGTATGGAGCTCCTGACCATGACAAAGACCAAAAGTGCACAGGGTGGAGCCTCGATGACATTGGGGCCCCTCATTCAAAGGTTACCTGGCGTTTTCGAGCCCGCTGGCTTCAAACGCTTCCTCGTTATTGACTCCACTGATGGCGGCATGTTGTCCAAGGGCAACATGATCCATCAGAGGAGAGGATTAGCTAGTGCAATTGGCCGCCGAGGCGGCCAAGATAAGTGCTCTTCGGACACTTCATGGCACCCGGGTGAGTGTGACGCCGCACTCTACCATGAACTTTGTGAAAGGAGTAGTTTATGCGAGGGAACTCGTTGACTACTCCATTGAGGACATCACCCTAGAGCTGGCCGACCATGGGGCGGTAAAGGTCGAACGTGTGATGAGAAAACAGGGAGGGGCCTCGAGACCCACCCCTACACTCTTCGTCACGTTCGACTGTGACAAGCTCCCTGAGTCGGTGCGTGCCGGTTGGTAGCGCTACCGCGTGAAGGCATCGTGCCACTGCCGTGGCGGTGCTATTACTGTCACCACTTCGGCCATACGAATCGCTCATGTAGACGTGCAAAGTCGGGGTCACCCGAAGTATGTGTAAATTGCTCCAAGTTCGCACACGATAAGTCCAAATCGTGTGTGGCCAAGTGTGTCAATTGCGGGGAGACGCAAACCTGCTTCTTCGAAGCAATGTGGTGCATATCTCCTTGATAAAGAAATCTTGGCCGTTCAGGCCCAGGATCGACTCTCATTCCGCGAGGCTAAGGACTTGGTCCTGGCGCGCCCGGCTCTGCCTGGGACGTCATATGCTTCAGTAGTTAGAAAGGCATCCTCTGCTCCTGGCCCATCCAGGCCAACGAGCACGGTTGTTTCCGCGCCCATTCGGAGCCCTTCTGCGGGCTCTACCCAAACCGGGCGCTTCCCTGGTAAAGCTGGCGGCAAAAAGGGTTCATACCCAGCCACGGCTAAAACCAGCGCTTTCCCCTCTTCCCCCAGCGTGACCGTTTCCCGTAAGGCAAAACGGCCACGCGCCTCCCCTGAGTCGTTAGACTCACAGGAGGCAACACCCCTGAAGATGGTCGCTAGGCCATCTTCTGAGGTTCCTAAAGCTGTCCCCCGAAAGGAGGACAGCAACAAAGGAGCTTCGGCTCCTTCGCCCAGGCCCCGAGTTGTGGCGAGTGGTTCCTCGAAAAGAGGGCCCCCCGCCTCCGAAGCCACAACGCCCGCCTAAGGTTTCGAGGCGGAGGGAGGAAAAGACGCATGTCGAGCCCAACCTCCCACAATAAGTCCTCGAAGGCGACAGCGCTTTGTCCAGCCAATGGCGCCCGGGTTTACGCCCCCGGGAAGCGTACGGCCATTCCCGTGAGGGTCTTCAGTTCGAGGAGGGCCCCCGTGTCTCCTCCGAGCTAGGCCTGGAGGGCATATTTCTTCAATGGAATTGCCGTGGACTCCGGGCCAACTGGGAGGAGCTGCGGAGGCTCGTCTCATCCTGTTCCCCGTTATTTATCTTTTTGCAGGAGACCGTGCTAGGCGCGTGCCCTCTGCCCGCCCTCCCAGGGTATAAGTGTCTTGCGACCCCACCACCGCGGGATGGCCGGGCTGGGGGATGCGCGGTTTACACCCGGCATGATGTCTCCGTTCTTCCTTTCTCTTTAGATACCCCCTTCCAGGCAGTGGCTGTGCAGCTGCACCTGGATAGGAGGTATACTATCATTTCTGCGTACATTCCACCGTCAGCTGACTTCGACGCGGGGGACTCCCGCCGCGTCGTGGCACGGTTGCCGAGGCCCTATCTCTTGCTTGGAGATCTGAACGGCAGGATTCCTCTCTGGGGAGATTACTCCATAAATCCCAGGGGGCAAGTCCTTGCCGATCTGATCGAAGAGCTTGAGATAGGTGTCCTAAACGTGGATGAGTTTACGCATCACTGCCTGAGAACCGCTTCATTTTCTTGCCTTGACCTATCTTTGTGCTCTTCGGATGCACAGCCTGATTTTGTTTGGGGGGTGGTCGATGACCTCCATGGTAGTGATCACTTTCCCATTCAAATATCATTTTCAGGGCAACTGCCGCCTGAGAGACCGCCTCGGTGGTGCTTGTCTCGGGCGCGGTGGCCTGCATTTCAGAAAATGACTGAATTCTCTATCTCAGTCGAGGAGTTTAGGTCGGTAGATGAGGCCGTTGAGTTCTTCTCCGGCAACCTCATCGCCGTGGGCCTGACTACTATTCCTAGGACGTCTGGCCGTTTTGCACACCGACCACTCCCATGGTGGTCGGCCGAGTGTGAGACGGCCCTCAAACAGAAGCGTTATGCCTACATGCGCTATAAGCGCCGCCCGAACGATTTCACTGTCGCTGAATTTCGTCGGGCTAGGGCTAGGTTCCAGTATATTTCGAAGAACGCCCGCCGCTCTTCTTGGCGGGCATACGTGTCTTCACTTAACGGGAAGAGCCCTTTAGCTGAGGTGTGGAATCGAGTCAAAAGGATTTGGGCCAAGTTCTTGCAGGACCCCCCCTCACGTTCTCCAGGAGAATGGGATCGCAATCTCGGACCCCGCGTCCGTGGCGGAATCCTTAGCGACCGCTTTTTCCGCATTCTCTAGCCGTGATGCTGCTCCGCCAGCATTCAATGCACGTCGTGATGTCGCGGAAGGCCGCCGGCTGAACTTTACGTCCAGAGCCGGAGAACCCTTCAACGACAAGTTTACTGTGAGTGAGTTGCGTTCCGCTCTCGCTTCGTGCGCGGACACCGCCCACGGTCCGGACGATGTCCCGTACGCCATGCTTCGACACCTGGGTGAGCAAGGCATGGCCTTTCTGTTAGATTTGTTCAACAGGATCTAAGTGGAAGGTCTTCTCCCAGACTCCTGGCAAATCGCTACTGTGCTCGCCTTTCGCAAACCGGGGAGAGATCACTGTACACCGACCGGTTTCCGCCCAATCTCTCTAACCTCTTGCGTGTGCAAGTTGATGGAGAAATTGGTAAATGTTAGATTAGCCTTTTTCCTGGACAGCGGAGGCCATCTGTCTTCCGCACAGTGCTGCTTCCGCAAGTTCCACTCCACGTCGGATGTTCTGCTCCGACTGGAAAATGCCATCTGCGAGGCTTTCCTTCGTAGACAGCACTACGCCACGGTCCTTTTCGATCTGGAGAAGGCCTATGATACCGCATGGCGATACGGTATCATGGAGACTCTCCACACGATGGGGGCGAGGGGACGCCTCCCAATGTTTATATGTGAATTTTTGCGAGATCGTCGATTCCGCGTACGGGTGGAGGGAGCCCTCTCCGGCCCAAAGGAGCAGGAAGAGGGTGTCCCGCAAGGAAGTGTCTTCAGTGTCACACTCTTTGCCCTGAGCATCAACGGCCTCACCTCGGTGCTTTCGGAAGATGTTCTCGCTACGCTCTACGGAACGACTTTTCGATCTCTTTTGGCGCGGCCCAGATGCCAACTCTGGAGCGTCGACTCAAACAGGCATTGAACCGCGTCTCTCGCTATGCCGAAGCGCACAGGTTTTGCTTTTCTTTGGCTAAGACTAAGGTGGTGCACTTCTGCCGCCATCCACGGCTTCACCCCGACCCAGATTTGTTTCTTAATGGGGTGCGCCTGGATGTGGTTGAGTCGCACCGTTTCCTTGGTCTTGTATTCCAACGACGCCCCACCTGGGAGGCTCATATTCACAGCCTTAGGGTCTCTTGTACCCGCGCCATGGACATTCTCCGTTCCGTGACGTTCAGCGCTTGGGGCGCTGATAGGGCTACTGCCTTGCTTTTTTATCGGTAAAAATGCAAAGGCTTGAGGAATAATATTCCTTCATAAAAATACAAATAAAACAACAACAACTTGATGCTGAATTTTTGGATACTACAACTTTTAAACTTCAGAAATAAGCATGACAAATCAGAAATATATATATATATATATATATATATATATATATATATATATATATATATATATATATTGGGTTGAAGAATAAGTTCTTGCGGTTTTATCAAATTTATTCATTACCAGCACTAGAGAGATTTGCCATCTGGAGGGAGCTTAAGAAAGAATCTGCTGAGTGTATAACTTCAATAGTAAATAACTTCTTTTATAAAGGAGTGCGAAGCACCGATAGTGGCTGCCTGGCGTACATTAGTGTCTACTTTTAGAGACTTTTTGGCCACATGCCTTCGTCCCTCGACAATGAAACAAAATAAAAACAAAGTAATAAACTAAGAAAATAATAAAAAACGACTACGGATGCGAGTTTTATGCATCCACAGCCGAACGTTTATTGCGAAAGGTGGATTCGATCCACCACACCGGCCTTCGCCTTGCGACCGGTGCCTTCCGCACTTTTCCCATTGAGAGCCTGTTGGTCGATGCTGGGGAGATGCCACTCGCTCTGTGCCGCGTGCAGTGCATCACTCGCCTGTACGCGCGAGCCCGGCGCCTCCCTCAGTCGCTAACAGTTCCCACTGCATCCGCAGCTGATCTCGATGGTGCCTATGCCACTGAGAGACGCCAGTCATACCCTAAGCCCTTTGGGTTTAGGGCCAGGAAACTCCTTCGAGAGGTCGATATAGCTCTCGGGCCGGTGGCGCCCCTGGTTCTGCCCAGGACGCCACCCTGGAGGGTACCACATTTGGCTATTTGTCGCCACATCTCTGCTCTCAAAGCTTGTACTGCGCCGGGAGTATTGCGTTCGACCTTTTCGAAGCACACATCGTGTCACGCTGGAACCGTGCCAGTGTATACGGATGGCTCCAAGTCCAAAGAGGGGGTCAGCTTCCACGCCGTATCCCCTCTGTTTGAAGTCAGCGGGGCTCTACCAGGCGCTGCGTCTGTCTTCACGGCCGAGCTGGTGGCAATACACCACTCGGTACGGGAGAATACGCCACGTGCCCGGCTCGGAGACCGGATTGTGATCTATAGTGACTCACAAAGCGCCCTGAGTGCTCTCGAGGCATTGAAGTCTCCGCATCCCCTGGTTTTCGATATCCGTGACGCCACGGTTTTGGCGAGCCGGGCAGATGTCGAGATTATCTTCTGCTGGGTTCCTGGACATGTAGGAATTGCGGAGAATGAGCGTTCCGATGAGGGCGCCAAAGAGTCCGCGAGGACTCTGCGACCGGACCAGCGTTTTGCTCTTCCTCACACCGACTACATGGCAGGAATACGTGCAGCTCTTCGGACTGCTTGGCAAAGAAGATGGGAGACGGTCGAAGGGAACTTAAAGTTGCGTGCCATTGCGCCGCGACTGTTCGCATGGACCTATCTTTCAATGCCGTGGCGGCTTCAGGTTGTTTTCTGTCGTCTGTGAATCGGGCACACTCGTGTGACGCATCGCTCTTTGATGGAGCGCTCGCCTGCGCCCTATTGCAACGACTGCGTCGTCCCCCAGACTGTGTGCCACATTCTTGTCGAATGTCCCATCTGGGTGATCTTCGCGCACGACACCTGTCCCGGTACCGGGATGGGCAGGGTCGCTACCGCCTGTCCCTTGTACTCGGGACGAGTGCGTGCACTTTGACTGGTGGACTTGTTGAATTTGGGGGGAGCCCGGCCTTCTCCCTATCATTTAACCAAGTTTAATTGTTGTGGTTCTTTTTGTTATTGTTTTTGCTATTGCTTTGTTATTGTTATTGTTGTTTCCTGTTCAATTTTTTAAAGTAGCCTAGAACTAGGCTGTTTGTTTACGGCGTCTTATGACTAAGTCGGCAGTTGCCAGATATCCCCTTAATTAAAAAAAAATTCACCTTCCGGGAAATGGTCACGCCGAAGATGGGTGTGAACCCTTTGTCCCACCTGCTCTACCAGAGGAGCTTGGGGAGGATGGTTAGAACTTGCAAAGGGTTCCGAATGAGTGACGATCTACACACTAAACTGCCAGGATTTCCTACGTGAGATATGTCCGCCAGAATGCTTCAAGGAAGCAGAGTGCCGCTCCTCACAATTGATATACTTGCCATGCACGGTACGGCCTTGAAGTAACCTACAGACTTCGAGTAAGCCTGACTTTACACGTCTGTATCAGCGATTCGTATGGCCGAAGCGGCGCTGACACGAATTACTTCACGCAGTAACGATACCAACCGGCACTCGTGGTCGAACGTGATGAAAAGTGTAGTAGTGGGCTTCGAGGTCCCTTCCTGTTTTCTCGTCTCACGTTTGCCTTTTACCACCCCGTGGTCGGCCAACTCTACGGTGATGTTTTATAATTAGTAAGCAATCTTAAGAGTTTCCTCGCATAAACCAGTCCTTTCACGAAGTTCATGGCGTCACACTCACTGATTATCCATTTAGTGTCCATCAGCCACTAATTATGGCCCTCTCGGAAGAACCTGACGCATTCACCAGAAGATTCCGTCCGAGAATCGGGCTATATTGTGCTCTCTAGTAGTCAAACTAGTTAATGCTCTCCTCCAATCGATCATGCTGCCATCTCAAGAGGGAATACCTAGTAAGCATTTAAAACCAGCCGACTAAAAAACGCCAGGTACTCTGAATGAGGGTCCCCGACTAAATCGAAGCACCACTCAGCACACTTGCGAGTTTGGTTTATGTCAAGGCGTCCCGCCCCTGGCGCGTCAAGAGCGTATGTGTAGATCTTCACCTGGCGTAACGGCAGTAGACCCGTTCGTACTCAGAGACTCAGCGGAGGGAGTGGAACCCCTACTCATTTTTTATTTATTTTTCTTTTTATGATGTTGACGAATGTGAAGGTGGCTCAATGTTATTGAGTGTCTAGAAGTCGCCAGTTTATAGGAGTCGGGTGAGTGTATGATGGAGTCGGGCTGAGGGTGGCGTGGCAGGTATAGAGGGCTTTTGGGGCAGTAGGCCTACTTTTGTCCCTCAATTGAATTTGTTCTGACTTCGAAAGTTTCTCACTGGGAATGCGATTTTAAGGCTGGGTTCCAGAAGGTGCTTCGGTAATCAGGGGTCAAAGGAAAGCAGCCACGACCTGCAGCCGCACGCTCCTGCCTAATCTATTTAGGAAGCAGTAGCTGATCGCCGATCGTCAGTCACAATTTTTGCAACAATGGAGAAGGTTGAGCACCGCGCAGTGATCAAATTTTTGACCAAGAATGCAAAAGAGATCCGTGAACGCATGGTTGCAGTCTACACCGACATCGCCCCTTCCTATGCAACCATTTCTCACTGGAATAGGAAGTTCTGCCATGGTCGTAAGTTCTTTGAAGATGACGCCCGTCAGACGTGACCAACGAGAACAATGTAACCTGTGTGGAGAGGAGGATTCTCAAAAATTGACGGGTGAAGGTCGAAGAAATTGAGCGAGAACTTGGAATATCACATGAAAGTGTTAGTTAACATCATCCACGACAATTTGGCCATGGCCAAGGTCTCTGCCCGTTGGGTGCCTAGAAGCCTCACGCCCCATGATTGACTCCAACGTCTTCAAAGTCCACGAAGCCAGAGTTGCACAAGCTGCCCTGCTCGAGTGCGGATTCGAGGAGCTCAAGCACCCCCCCCCCCCTCCCCTACAGTCTAAATCTGACCTCTAGCGACTACATTTTATTGCGCTAGCTCAAGGCTGCACTGGGTGGACGCCGGCTTGGGGACTATGAAGATGTCCAGGAGTGGATTGAACAGCAGTCGGGAGATTTGTGGTTGTCGGGAATTCGAAGCCTCAGGGACAAGTGGCGCAAGTGCATTGAAGTCGAGGGTAGTTATATTGAAAAATAATAATACACTTTTCCTCATATCTCGTTTCCTTATATCCGAATTGCAAAATTAATTGACCGCCCTTCGTGGTGAGGAGGGTCAGCCCTATGCCCCTGAAGGGAACCAAGGTGATGCCAGCAAGACTTTTAACATGCCCCTCTTTCTTTCCTCCCCTATTACGTTCTTCCACTGCCCTTTATTGCCCACTCTTCCTTCACCTATCTAGTGGTCATTATGAATACTCGATCTCTGCTCGTTTAATGGATTGATTCCGAATTGTTATTTCACGAAGGTGAAAGAGGCTGGGCTTCTCCACCGCATTCGTCTACCGAATGCCCAAGGAAACACTCATCGTTGGCCCCCTTTCTCCGTGCGTAGGAGAACTCGGGCAGCCTCTTAGGTTTCTAAAGATGGTGTGGTGGATCCGCACCCATTCTCCAAGAGGACATACCGGACGTAACTGATTGTATAGTTGCAGTAGTGCCGGGCCCTTGTAGGCCTCCATGGTGGGGAGTCCCGAGAGAGAATGCGAAGTTTTTTCTTTTTGCAATGGCTAGCCATAAACCAAAAGCCTTCCCTTCTCGTAAGGGTTCTCATGCCAAACGTTCATTAGCTCCCCTTTGAGCCTTCCCTCGTTCGTTAGACCCCTATTGCAACGAAGTAAACCCAGATCTAGATTATACTCACTTTCTTGTGATGAATTCATCATCCGGCATCCCACTTGCAAAAGTCGATGTGTTTGATGTCAATGAATCTTTTGAGTCCCGCTGTGGTGAACTCCGCTGGATGGGGTCATGAGGTAGTGGTGATGTCGTAGTCGAGGTGTCATCCCACTCTCAACACAACCCTGTGCGAAATCTATCTTCGATGCTGAAATTCCAATAACTGTCTCTTCCCATCCACGTCTGAATTTTGTCAAAGGTGTCGTCCGTTCAAACGAACTAAAGGATTACGACCTCACCCGCCTTCAAAGTAAGCTTAGTAAATCAACATGTCACACACGTACACAGGATAACTAAAACATTAGGCGCCACTAGAGTCCCAACCTCTACACTGATTTTAACATTTGAACGACAAGATCTGCTGCAGTATATTAAAGCTGGGCACCCTCGTGCACCGGTAAGTCCCTACATCGAACTATCCAGACGCTGCTTCAATTACAATCAATTTGGACATGTTGGCTGTGCCTGTCGGCACCCTAACTCCTGCGTGAATTGTAGCTCTGACTACCATGCCCCCGAATGCACCAAAACACCCCGCTGTGCTAACTGCGGAGGTACCCACAGTGCTGCGTCCAAACTGCTCTATATTTTCATATGAAAAGGAAGTTCTCGCTTTGCGCGACTCCCTACGTCTAGATATAAGAGAGGCCCGCCAGCGTGCTCGAGCACAAACCTCACCACTCGTCCGGCTCTTCTTTGATGTTTTCCATGACGCTGGACGAAACCGACCATCACGCAGGAGTTCCGACCAGCCTGAAGCACTTCATCCTACATCTACTCGCAGCCTCGGAAACATTCAGAATATGCAGTCGAAGCATCGCTCTCACACCGAGATAACCAATGTAGCACCCCCTCTCTCCAGCAGCTCTAGCTGGGAGAGACGCTCAGGGTGAGACACTTCAAGACATCAAACGCTATTTGAACGAATCCTCAACATCGACCAGTGAAGGTTCATCCACCCGCACCCAAGACCCAAAGCCCAGTGCTTAGAGGAAGGATTCCTCACCTGGGTCATCGACCACTAATAAGCGGGCAGCCTCTGTAGCCGACTCGGCTGAGCCCTGGGAATCTTCAATGAACTCCTCTTCTATGGCTGAACATTATATGCCATTAAGTCCGTCCCGCCCTTCACAGGACTTAGGCCCCATCCTTATCCAAACGATGGCAGATAAACACCCAGTTCCACACACCTCGCTCAGATCACCTGTTCGTTCCGCTCATCCTTCAACACATGATCCGATGGAAGCAGTTGATACTCCAACATCACCAATCACGGCGGTTGGACCAACTCCTCAGACACTGAAAATACCCAAGACCTATGAACCGGATCTACCGGCCGAAAATCTCTTCTTGATCTTCCTTTTCCGCCAGGTTGTGAGCCCGAAATACAATCAAGTGCCTCGCTCGGTTGTCCAAAACCCACGAAAAAAAACAGTTACTGCTCCATCTAGAATCTCTCCTCCCGCAAAAGCAGGCTCCTAAAAATCAGCTCTTCGTCTCCCAAGCTCTTTCGGAAGAAGCTCAAATACAATATCAGCCACAAAAGAGAAAAAGATATCCACAGTGGTATCTAATCGTCACACATAATACCTTTCATTTTACAATGGAATTGCCAAGGCGTTCTTCCAAAGTGGGAAGAACTCAAAATTATTTTGACGACTACCCACCCCGCAGTCATTTCTCTTCAGGAGAATAAACTGGATATACGGTCCTTTCCGCCGGTACCCGGCTTTCTCACTTTCAACTCTAGTGCTCTTGCTGGAAGCTCCTCATGAGGATGGGGGGGGTCAATCATAGTATCTTCATCTCACCATGTTTCTCCTATCCACCTAAATACTACCCTCCAAGCTGTTGCCGTGAGGGTTTTTCTTACTAAGCGTTTTACCGTTTGCTCTATTTACCTATCTGATTGTTTATCATTGTCAAGACCTGACCTTTTAGAACTTATAGACCAGTTACCCTCCCCATTTTTATTACTAGGAGATTTTAACGCCCGTCACCCATACTGGGGTGACATCACTTGAAATTCCAAAGGCAGTGTTTTAGTCTCTTTTATTATCTGACTTTCTTTGTGTCTTAAATACTGGCCATTTTACCTCTTATCATGTCCAGACGGACTCTTTTAGCTGTGTTGACCTGTCTGTTTGTTCCCCGGATTGCTTCACGGAATTTCGATGGTCAATTCTTGACGATCTCCATGGGAGTGATCACTTCCCTATTGTCTTGTCAGCCCTTCAAGTTAGCCCTCATACAACCATGCCTCTTAAGTGGGACTAAGGTCATGCAGATTCGGAAGGTTTCCCCTAGAGGCGTCTTTCACAAGTGCATCCTTGGGGACGTTCAATGGAGTGGACGCGGCAGTAGAATACTTTGCATCGACTATCTACAATGCAGCAACACAGACCATCCCACGGAGGCGACCCGCCGCGCGCCGCTCAACCGTGCCCTGGTGGACCTCGACGTGTGCAACAGCTATCAACAATTACAAGTTATCCCATGCCCGATTCCGAAAGAACCCAACTTTGTGCAATAAGGTCGAGAGAAACCGAGATCGTGCGCTTCGCCAAAGAACCCTTCGTTAGGCTCACCGAAATTCATGGTGCCGTTACGTTTCATCAATTTCCTCTATGACTCCTACTGTTAAGATCTGAAAGAGGATTAATAAGATTTGGGCCATTATGCTGATCATCATACCCCAACACTCAACTTAGACGATTACTTGGTAAATGACGGCCTGGCGGTCAGCAATGCTTTTGCTGACCATTTCTGCGCCGTCAGTAGTGTCAGCCATTACGATAGGGCTTTTCAATCCTACAAATCAAAGGAAGAGTCTCATTCTCTCAACTTCACAACAAAATCTAACCTTCCATATAATGCTATATTCAGCATTCGAGAGCTGCATAGCGCTTTGTCCCGTTGCAGATCTCTTGACGAGATCCATTTCGATATGATTCGGCACCTACATCCACACTCTACTCTCTTCTTACTTGATTTGTACAACCTTATATGGGTGAAGTGTTTTTACCCCTCATCATTTTGCATTGGAATCATCCTTCCCTTTGTCAAACCGGGCAGAGACGGGTTGGACGCAGATCACTACCGCCCTATAGCTCTAACCAGCTGTTTGAGTAAGTTACTGGAAAAATGGTTCTGGAGAGCCTAAACTGGTTCCTAGAAACCAATCACCTTCTCTCTCCATTTCAATGTGGCTTCCGCGAAGGTCATAGTAGCCTTGACTTACTAGTACATTTGGAGGGATCGGTCCGGAAAGCATTCTTATTAAAGCACCGAGTGTCACTTATTCAAAGTTTTTTAGCATCTCGATCCTTCTAGGTACGTGTTAGAGACGCATAGTCTGACCTGCAACCCTAAAACGAGGGAGTTCCTCAGGGCAGTGTTTTAAGTGTCTGTTTTATAATTACCACAATGATATTATTTCGTCTCTCCCAGAGGGTGTATCGGCAACTCTGTTTGTCGATGATTTAGCACTATACTGTTCCTCACCTCGTCATCCATCAGCAGCGCGTCGGCTACAACTGGCGGTCGATAGTGTCTCCAAAAGAGCACAATTTAAGGGATTCCGCTTTTCCACGAACAAAACCAAAGCAATGTATTTCAACCGAGGCAGAGGGGTTCTTGTTCCGCCATCTATCTCTCTACAAGGAGAAGATATAGAGTTTGTCTCCGAGTTTCAGTTCCTTGGAGTAACTCTTGATCCAAAGTTATCCTGGTTACCACACCTACGCCGACTTCGAACAGGCTGTCTGCGGTCTCTAGACATTTTGGAAGCCCTCTCACACACTTCGTAGGGCAGCGACCGACAAACATTGTGTACATTATACACAGCCCTCGTCCAATCTAAATTGGATTATGGCTGTCAAATTTACTCATCGGCTTCCCCTTCAACCCTCAAAATGCTGAACCACTTTCGAAACCTCGGAGTTCACCTTTCTAGTCGAGCCTTCCGTACTGCCTTTACTGCGAGAGTGGGGTACTCACTTTGCCCTACCATAGACTTCAAATCCGCATGCGATACCTCTGCCGAGTACAGCAAGCCCCTGTATCAGAGGACTACAGATGCCTGTATGCTGCCGAATCAACGGCGGCATATGATAAGTTGCCATCTTTACCCAGCCCCTTGAACCTTAGCATAGGAGATCATCTCTCTAGCCTGGGTGCTCCAAGGTTCCTTACCCTTTCATCCTTACTGACCCCTAGTTGGCGTGCTCCTCTCCCCAAAGTATGTACCAACATGTGGAGTCTGGATAAGTCCTCCATGGACCATTGCATCATTAAGAACCTGTTCTTAGAGTATTCGATCTCTAAGTCGGACGGTGGCGTGGGTCCCGCAGCCATCTATCCAGGAGGAGAATTCCTAACTCTATCTTTGCCGCCACCAGCATCCATTTTCACCACTGAACTTTCAGCAATCCTTTTAGCGTTTAGACCCATCCAAATTTTACCTTTTATT
>OZ018319.1:2394917-2630848 GCA_963969495.1 Ceratothoa steindachneri
GAAAATTCATAGCCGAGTACCCTACATTTCGACACACTCAAACCATGGAACTGATCGACTAAGTCTTTAATATGCTGCGCAAGGTCATTGTCCATCTGCATTGGAAAAACATATACTTTGAGACAGTCTACAATGAAGCAACGTAGTGTGGCATGGTCGATGTTAAAAGTTAGTGATGCTTCTCGTAGGGGCGTGCCATCGTTGAATGCAGCGGAGGCCCTTTTCATCACATCGAGGGGTACAAAAGCCCGGTCCGTCCTTCTGATGTACTTTCGTGGCATCTAAAATCAAATAGATTACAATGAGGATTTATAAATAATAATTCATACATGATGGTGTAAGATGAACTATCTGTTCATCTTACCCCTCTGCGGCCATTTTAAATGAATTGTTCGTAAACATGGTAGCGTAAACTGTTACAATCGAAAACATGGACAGAAGAATTATCAAATATTAAACTAATCACCATCAATTTGCAACAGAAGTAAAACTAATACATACCAGAATAATTGAAGATATTCTCAACTTCCAATATTTTACTTTTCGATGGAAGAAAGTTTTTTTGCCGTAAAAACTAAGACACTTGATAAGAACGTCTGATACTAGATAGACGTGGTTACTACATACTGGCTTTGGGTGTGCATCATTAGAGCAGGATGCGATATGTGATCGCATGGGGTGCTTCATCTTACCCTACGGTTCACCTTATGCCACTTTACCCTATGTTGCGGAGTGGAGCCAACGATCAGGAATATGTTAGTCAGTTTCTTCGTTGGGCGGAGTTACAAGTTATGTGGATCTAGTGAACCTAAATATTTTTTCCACGTTTGGGCCTATCGTGTATCAGAGAGACCGTTTGCCTTTCATGGTTCCTCGGAAAATGTAACTAGTCAAGGCACACATTACCCTGTAATTGTTCAGCTTGTCCGTTATTTATCATTAAAAACGTTTCCGTCTGGCAGCTGTTTCATAGCGTGTGTACGATTGTATGGCCGCGTGAGAACTCTGGCTATCCGCTTTGCTAAATTCATACTTTCTTAATAAATATACAATTGTGATATATTATTTCTCTCTATTTTACATTGGTTCACTAGCTAGTAAATGGCATATTATTTCATTAATTCATGTGTTTACCTTTTCAGGATTTCATCGATCGACAAGGCGCCCAATAGTGGGGGTTCCTCTCTGGGCCTAATTATCCTGCAATTTGGGTGCCACCTGCCTACTTTCCTTGCAATTCAGGTACCACAAGTGAACACACTTATCATCCCCGCAAGAGGCACCAACGGCGGAGGGACCGACCTCAACAAGATCTGTAGCGCTTAACTACAAGGTGAAGTAGAGCCAACAAGGAAATTCACAAATTGGCCCTATGAAATCTTGAAATGAGCACACAAACCAAACACTAAAATAATATGCCAGTTGTTAATAATCACTGGGGAACACGTATTTATTGAATGATATCTGACACTTGATTGTAAGTAATTTTTTGTGCGCTGAAAATGAATTTCACCTCGGTTTGGGTCTCCGGTCCTGATTCTTGTAACAGCCCATGCGCCATTTTCCAGTTTTTTCAAAATTAGGAGTAAAAATGAATTCATGCATTAACATTCATTTCCAATTTTCATGAATACATGCAGTTCAAACTATTGTAAAATTACATTATAACGATAGAAATGACTTAAAATAAACAAAAATGGATATGAAGCTTTCACTCTGGTAAAAATGTTCTTTTATAGGACTTTTTAGAGTATCTGGTTGTTGACGGAAGGTATCTTTTCAAGCACCAGCAATAATCAGTCATCATGTGGCAATCCCAGGATCCTTAATAACGTTCCTCCATAATTTTAGTATATTGGTGGAATCTCTCCCCCTTGTTCGTTACTTACAGCTCCTAAATTACTTGGAAATTGGTCAAGATGACCATTCAAAATATACATTTTTAGCTTATATTGCAACCTAGCTCTTTATAGTCCCTTAAAAGTTTTCTTACTTCTTCGTAGTTATCTGCCCTATAATTTCCTAAAAAGCTTTTTATCAAGTTCACGAATGAGAAACGGGCATTTCTTTCGCGTTCATTCATGACATTAGGAAAAACGCTGTCATTAATTAATGTTCTTATTTGTGGACCTCCGAAAATTCCAGCTTTGATTTTTTCATAACTTAAACTTGAGAATTCTGAAATTGTGTGTTGGAAACGCTCGCCGTTTATATCTAAAGCTATTACATATTGTTTCATGAGACCTAGTTTGATATGCAGAAGAGGAAATATGATTTTATCTCTGCTCACTAAAGGTGGATTAATTACATTTTTTTCTCCCACAGTAAGTTATGTTCGTGCTGGCCAGATTTGTTTGGAATAATGTTCTTCCTTAGCTCTGCTGCCCCATAAGCAAAGGAAGCAGTGATATTTAGCATACCCGGCTTGTTGCTATAGCAGAAAATGACCATTTTTAAGTCAACACATGATCCACAAGTGCTCCCTATATTTGATGTTTTAAAAGTTTCTATAGTCTCATACTTTTATTTTAATGTTGTTGAGTGCACAATTGGTATCGAGCTGTATAGATCGACATTATACAGCAACACACACTAAAGACTTCTTTCGGAACTGTCTAAAAACAAACTCCAATCATTTGCATTGTAACAAACCTGGTATGTCGCAGCAATATACTAAACTATGCTCTGTCCTAAAATATTTAAGCTCTTTTTCTCTGTTTAAGTGTTGAAGCTAAAATTTCCGCAGCTTTTTTTTGGTAAATTTAGATCCCTTACAACATTCAACTCGGCCTGGTTAAACCTTTGCTAATCACTTTCATTTACATCTACGCTGGGGTCGAATTCGGCGTCTGACTCCTAGAAGTGCATAACAATATTTTCAGAAACATCTTCAACTAATTCCTGAGATGGCAGACTCTTAAATTTTTGAATGGGAATTTCATTCGAATGTAGCACATGTCGTATTGCCGTGTCGAAATTTGGGTACTCGATGCGTTTATTTTTCTTAGTGAAGCCCGAAGTCTTGACAAAGCAGAAGAAGCAATCCGTCTCATGGTTAGTAGTCTCTCGCCATACCTGAAATTAAACTTAGGTAATTTACAGTACACAAATGACTAAGTTACGTAGTTTTATGAAATCATAAACTTACTCGGAACTACAAAAGGTATTTTGGCCTCCGAACTCTTCGTCCAATGTTGCAGTCTTTCAATGCATACAGTGTAAGCTTTATGTGGAACACACGATTTATCTTGATCCCCAAGTTTTATGCCAAAATAAGCTAAGTAAGCTCTTTTCCCGAAGTCCGTTATATTTCCTCGTTGATGTGGAAGTGTAAAATTTCCACATATGTAGCAAAATGAATCAGGAGTTATTGCATATGAATTTTCTAGTGCTTGAGGACATATATTACTTGATGGTTTTGTCAATTTGTAAAGGTATTTCAATTCCTTATTTTCAAAATCTGAAATATAAAAACAAACATTAGTTTAAATAGGTACTAATATATAATTATAATGTGCAACTGAAAAAAGACTTATTAGTAAGTATTGAGAAAATATCCTTTTTATTAAAATGATAAAAGAGGAAGTGTTGAACAAAAGCAGGACTTGATAGAGCAAAACTGAGTAAAAATTCGTGCTCAGCGCTCCCAAATTACGTATAATTAACTGTCAAATCTAAGTCAATAAACAAAAAGTTGAAATTTGTTCCAGTTATAACAATTAATGCAAAGCAACCGGTATATTGTAAATAATGCTATACCGCTAGTCAATAATTAACGCATCAATGCAAAACAAACAGTATATTTGTAAATAATGAAAAAAACATGAGGCAATGAAATCGCTGTGCTTCCAAGGTAAACACAAATTAGAAAACAGGTGCGAGGCGACCGTTTTGTTCGCGCGGCGATAAGGAAGATAACTGAAACACCTCTGCATACAAATAATGGGTTTGATAGATAGGAAAGTCTGACCCACCAGCGTTGACATGCCCCTCCCCCCCCCCAAAAAAAAAAAATTGTTACTACAAATATCGAACTGATAGATAAATATCGGCTGGCCCGTTCGGCCACCCGCGAGGTCCCAGATGTCGCCCCTCTGCCCCTTAGCGATTCCTACCCCATAATCAGGACGTATAACTTTCGTTTGTGGCAGAGTGTGTAGGATTCGTTCCTCTCTTCTAAATTGTCTCCTTATTAAACGCTCTGTCCGTCCCTGCTCCTCTAGCTCATAGCGACTCTGGTCTTGGGAGGTTGGGCTTTACCGGTTGCGAATTGGGCACACGCGACTCACACATGGCGATTTAGTTTTGGGTGGACGAGCTGCTCTTGGTTGTCCCTTTTGCGGTGGCGAGTTGTCTGTGGCTCACATCTTACATCTTAGTAGTTTGTCCCCACCTTGCTTCTCTTCGAAATTCTTGCTTTCCTACACATTCTGGCGTCGCCTCCCCTTCTCGACTTCGCTTTCTTTTAACAGAGGAGTCCCTTCGGGCGTCCTCCCTCCTTACATTTCTATCACGAAGTGGCGTTTTATCCCCTTTATAAATTGTCTTTCCATTTTTGTGTTTAGGTTTATTGTTTTACCTTGTTTTGCGACCTCCCGTGCGGCTGGCGCATGTCATTTGTTTATTGCCCCATACGCCCTTGTTTTTAGAAGGTGTTGTATGCCTGTAATTTAAGTGTGCATTGTGCTATTTTCTATTAATCCTTTGCTTTTCCCCTTAAGAGGTGGATATCTTTCTTGAGTAATTGATTCGGTTTTTATGAAATATATAATTTGATCTCTTTTCCACCTTCATATCAGAGTAAACGGACATTTAGGTGATTTATTTACTAAGTTTAACGCCCCTCTCCATTTAAGTGTAGTAATTACTTAGTTAAATTGTGGGAGGTCAGGTGAAAATGGAGGATGCGAAAGAACTTGCCAAGGTAACGAATTTTTTGCTCTTGGGTCTAACGTAGCACAGAAGGGCACGCAGCGTCATGGCGGACGACATCCTTTCAGTTTAGCAATGAAGAACGTTTTTGCTATAGTTTCATTTAAATGTTGCAATTATTGAACAGTTAGGTATGCACTAACTATTTGTTTATTAATGAAGAGCTCATATTGAATAACTCTTCACACTCCACCAAATACAAAGCATAAGCATTTGATGTTGGAGACTACATCAATATTTCTTCAGCTATTGTGAAAGATTCTCAAGAGCCAAAACTCAAGTAGGCCCACTGCGGACAGAACAAGGAACAGCAACAGAGGACCCAAGGGAAACATGTCGATTGCTAATGCAACAATACAAGTGTTTTTAGCATGCCGAGATCACAATCAGTCGTCGAAGATCCTGAAGCATTCTTTGTAGAGGACACACCAGAGCAATCCCATCTCACTGACATGCAATTCACACCAGAAGACATCAGGAAGGCCATAGCCAAACTTCGATCAAATGCTCTTCTTCTCCTGAAGTGTAGGGAGACCCTAGCAAAAACACATCAGCAAGCTGTGGCACTGCTCATTGGACAAAGGAATTGTCCCTACCCTACTCAAACAGGCTATTGTAAGCCCCATATACAAGGGTGGTGACAAGAGCCTTGCCAAAAATTATAGGCCGGTCGCTCTCACTTCATCAAGGTTTTTGAAAAGTGCATTAGAAACCGCATCACCACCTACATGGAAGAAAACAACTTCAACACAAATCAGCATGGATTTAGAAAAGGAAGATCCTGCCTCTACAAACTCTTGGCTCACCACGACCGGCTCCTGCAAAGCCTATCCGAGGGAAAGAATTTGGATGTTTTGTTCTTAGACTTTGCCAAAGCTTTTGACAAGGTTGACAATGGGATCCTACTCCACAAGATCAAATCCCTCGGAATCAAAGGCAAACTAGGAATATGGCTCCACAGCTTCCTTGAGGGAAAGTCTCAATCAGTTGCAGTGGATGGCGAAAAGTCAGACAATGCTCCAGTCTTAAGCGGAGTGCCACAAGGCTCCGTCCTGGGTCCCCTCCTCTTCCTAATAAACCTCGGCGACATCAATACTGATGTCAGCTCCTCTCTCCTCACATCATTCGCAGACGATACAAACATGAGCCACACCAACACCAGTGAGGAAGATGTGCATTGTCTGCAGGACCTCAACACCGTGTATGGTTGAGCTGCAGAAAACAGTATGCAGTTCAATGGTGATAAATTTAAATTTTTGAGGTATGGCGCAGACCAAACACTAAAAGAGGAAACCACACCGAAGGAGGTCAGGACATAAACCCACAACCGCATGTCAAATGCCTCGGAGTGCACCTCAACGACGACGCCTGCTTTCACTACCACATCACTGAAGCAGTTAATAAAGCCAAAATGATAGCGGGCTGGGTGCTGAGAACGTTTGCATCCAGGGAACAGAAAGTAATGCTAACCCTCTAGCTTAGAAAACAAAAGCATAGACAACTTGAATAAAATTAGGAACAATTTAAACAAATCTAGGAGCATTTTTTGTCTTCTAAAAACATTGACAATACAAAATAAGTTCAAATGGAAGATTTGGTACATAAAAAATTTCAGTTCGTCACCTTTAACGAAGCGAGGAGAGAATTGGGTACAGGTTTTTAGCACCGATCTCCTTTCATTTAAGATACCTTCTATAGCTTAGTGTGGACCTACTGTTAAACGTGTGCTCCGAAACACGGGTATCTACAGCGTATGACACCCACCGCGAAAGACACCAGAAACGGGAATCCATTTCATCAATTTGCCACACATGGTGTGTCCGAGACTGAAAGAGCATTTTGGGGGGAAGACAGTCCTCGGGTTCTGTTACAGCCGGAGTTTGAGTCTAGCGATGTATATTTGTAGAGATTGAGCCGAGCAACTGTAATTTGGATGTTGGGCGAGTATTGTAATGTCATCTATGTAACTGTATAGCATAGTGCTTAAGTCGCGAGTGTGGAGGAAAAGGTTGAAGAGGATTGGAAAGAGTACGGATCCATCTGGGCCTCGAGTGTGTATGTGGTATGTTTGTGATATTTAGCGTTTCAGGATGTGAAGTAGTTAGCAATAATAGGAACTAAAAGACAGAGGAGACTGGACAGTAGGAACTAACCAAGGATAGAATTACGACCAGGGTTGGACTGCCCAGTTTGCCACATAATGTTCAGGGCCCGGCTGGGGCTATACATCTACAGTCGCTACATTAAACACACCAGTCATCACTGACGGACGTGGGACCCCAATCTTCTGGAAAGAAGTAGAGCCAACGACGAATGAACATTTTTACTCGGCGGCCTCCTTACCTCTCTTCTGTGAGGCGAGCGGGCCCCATGAATGCCACTACGTCCCGGGATGGGGGGTCCATAAGTCCCGAGGGAGGAAATAGTGTGTATTCCGCGGTTAGATGAGGTTGGGGCAATCAGGAGGGGGTTAATGTCTTCTGGGCTTTTATCGCACCCGGTGCATGTTGGTGTTTGGGTGAAGTTTATTCTGTGTTTGTACTGTTATGGAATGGGTGAGTGTCCCGATCGTAGTTGGAAAAAGATTACTCTTATGTGGGAGGGGAGATTGTTTAGCTGTCTGCTGGTGTGGGTCGTGTGAATGTTAAGTTGTGTCTGGGTAGTGTCGAAGACTTAGCTTATGTATATGATCACCATATCGGACGTGTGTGACATTGCAGTTTTAAAGAAAGCTTCCTGTGTGAGCTGATGTAGGCGAGTACCATGCTTGTTGAGAACACTGGGCGGAATCTATGGTAAGAAGAGGCTAGGGGGATGTGGGGGTTGATATTTTTATGCTAGGTACTCATGATGTCTTGGGTCTGCGGGTAGTGTGTAATAAACTTATCGGAGATAAAATGGTTGAAGATAACATTGCGTTCATCACTTTTTCTTCACTTTATCCGAGACTGTGTATTTTTCATAATTCTTGTTCGGGTCGTACGGTTCCCATCGACTGGCAGGAAATATATGTTTATTTCTCTCGTACCAACACCTCATCACGACTTTTCCTGAAAAACAAAGAGAAGACATTTAGGATGGAAAAAAAAGGGTGTGTGAACCCGAATACCACTTTTGATTCCACTTATCTTGAGTACAGACCCACAAGACGAAAGGTATAAGGAAAGTCGCCAACACAAAATAGCCAGGAGATTGGGTTGAAATTTGTGCTCTTTAGCGAACTCAAAGTCCCCAACACAAGATAGCTAGGCGATTTGGTTTAACTTTGTGCTCTTTAGCAAACTGATATATGAAGAACCGGTTTAGCTCAGGACTATTATTCTCTTTGATCTTTTCCCTCATCGATAACTCTCACTATGGCTGAAAGAGGGTGCTAAGAACCTTGAAAAGGAGACAAACGAGAAAAAAAAAGCAATATAATTGGAGTAGGAATATTACTAAGGTAGTGTCAGCTGCGTGTCAAGGAAGACGAGCAAATGTGACCGCACCCATAGGCGGAATGGATGGGAGGTGGGATTGGAACTCGTTCTTGTCTTTGATTGGGACAGGTGTCAGCTAGGCAGAAGAGGGGCTCTTCAATCAGGACGAACGGAAATGCTTTGAATCAAGGGAGGAAAGGAAAAAGAGGCGGTGTGGGGAGCACAGAAAAAAAAGATGTTTTATTTGTCCATCGAAGTCTATTCTCTCTTTTTGCGACCGCCAGCGAGGGCACAGCCCTCCCCCCCAAAGGGGGTAAAAAAATCAACAATAAAAATGCGGTTCATCGAGAACAATCAACAACGAATAAAAATATACAAGCCAAGCGCAGGTGGCGGAGGAAGGACCGGCTCCCTCAGGAGCTTGAGTATGCACTCACTCCTAAGGACTCGGGGACAGGCGGTAGCGACCCCCACCGTCAATGTAGTGGGGCAGGTAGAGCTCACAGTCATCCCTCAGAGTAGGACATTCAAACAAAAGGTGTCTCACCGTCTGGGGACCCCGAGGATCCTGTAATCTTGAAGGAAAGGTTCAGTTTTTTCCATTTAACGAGTTCATACTGGCGATTGCCTTCATGGGCAGGAGTCGACGCAATCAAAAGAGCCCCCCCCCCAACAAAAGCCAAGAAAATCCCCCCAAAAATAGAGTAAAGAAAAAAAATTAAAAAGCCTAACCCGCGTCAGAGGTCAGAGGGAGGCCCGCTTCACCCCGGCAGCCAACATCAAATGGGGAAGGCCAGTCTCCTCCCAAAGTCATACAGGCCGCGAGTATCTGTACACGAACCCGTCCCGAGAACAAGGCACAAGCGGTTGCGACCCCGCTCGTCCCGGTATCGGAACGGGTAACGTCAGCGAAGATACCCCAGACTGCAACATTCAACAAGAATGTGCCAAACAGTCTAAGGGACGACGTAGTCGGCGCGGAAGAACACTTCACCAAATGGCAATGTGTCCCGCGAGTGCACCCAATTTATCATGTAATTAATGCCTTTGAGAAATTTGACCAGATTAAGGCTTGACCCAACTTGGAACGTGTGCAAATTCGATTAGTATGGCGAGTTTTAGGGCGGCAGCGATCGATTCTAGTCTGCCTGCCTGCTTTAGGGGCCGTGTCCTGTGAAAGAAGAGGGATGACCGCTGATGGCGGAGAGAGTGAGTCGCCCAGACTTCAAATAACGGGGTGAGGGGAAGCCAACTCTCGTAATCATGGGAGATGGGTAAACAGCCTCTCCGGTACAAGAAGGTTGGAGGGGCCCCTACCTTTTTGAGGTGGATGTGCCTGAGGGCGGCCCCAAAGATGAAAAGGGAAAGCCCATTTGCCGCATGTAAATGGTAAGGAGAGCCCCTCTGCCGGTCGAGGGTGCGTCTAGGGAGGGCTAGGTCGCGCTTGGAGGCGGATCTAAACGCACCTGCGGTCGCCCACTATTTTCTTCTATTGTACGAAGGGCGGTCAATAAGTTTTGTAATTCGGATATAAGGAAACGAGATATGAGGAAAAGTGCTTTATTATCTTTCAATATAACTACCCTCGACTTCAATGCACTTGCGCCACTTGTCCCTGAGGCTTCGAATTCCCGACAACCATAAATCTCCCGAATGCTGTTCAATACACTCCTGGACGGCGAGCTGGACATCTTCATCGTCCCCAAACCGGCGTCCACGCAGTGCAGCCTTGAGCTGGCGGAATAAAAAGTAGTCGATAGGGGCCAGATCTGGACTGTAGGGGGGATGGTTGAGCTTCTCGAATCCGCACTCGCGCAGGGTAGCTTATGCAACTCTGGCCTTGTGGACTTTGACAACGTTGAAGTCGATCATGGGGCGTGAGGTTTCTAGGAACCCAACGGGCAGAGACCTTGGTCAAGGCCAAATTGTCGTGGATGATGTTAACTTTCATGTGATATTCCAAGTTCTCGCTCGATTTCTTCGACCTTCACCCGTCAATTTTCGAGGATACACTCCACATGGGCCACATTGTCCTCGTTGGTCACGTCTGACGGGCGTCCTCTACGGGGGTCATCTTCAAGGGACTCACGACCATGGCGGAACTCCCTATTCCAGCGAGCAATGGTTGCATAGGAAGGGGCGGTGTCGGTGTACACTGCAACCATGCGTTCATGGAAAGTGCGAGCGCTGGGCATAGACGGAAAAGTAGCCGGGTGGATCGAGAACTGGCTAAGTGGCAGACGGCAACGGGTGGTGGTGAATGGACAGGCTTCTAAGTGGGTGCCCGTTACTAGCGGGGTGCCTCAAGGTTCTGTCCTGGGACCACTACTATTCATCATCTACGTCAACGACATGGACGGTGACATGGTTGCCAAGATTTCCAAATTTGCCGACGATACCAAGCTTGGTATGAACGTTGCAAAGGATGGAAATACTGCCCGCCTGCAGGAAGATCTTGGGAAGATTGGGGAGTGGTCGGACACGTGGCAAATGCCTTTTAACGTGAACAAATGCAAAGTAATGCATATCGGCCACAGAAACTCCCAATCTCAGTATATCCTTAAGGGCACTGCTCTTGAATCGAGTGACACTGAGAAGGACTTGGGTGTAACTATCACTAGCGACCTCAAGTTTTCGAAACAGTGCATTGAGGCAGAGAAGAAATCCCAAAGGATGTTAGGCTACATAAAGCGCCAGTTTGGATACCGTAACAAGGAGATAGTACTTTGTCTGTACAACTCCCTGGTTCGGCCGCACCTGGAGTATGCCGTACAATTTTGGAGTCCTTCGTTTCGAAAGGATATCGCAAGGTTGGAACGCGTACAAGCCAGGGCAACCAAGCTGATTCCCTCTATCCGACATAAAAGTTATGAGGATAGACTAAGGGAATTAAATCTGTTCTCGCTGGAAACCCGTAGACTGCGTGGTCAGCTCATCGAAGTTTTCAAAATACTTCGAGGGTTCGGGATATTTTCACACTGAGTGAGAACAGAACGCGCAATCACGGCTTCAAACTTGAACTGAAGCGTTACAACCGCAATATGTGTGGAAATTTTTTCACCTACAGTATCTGCGGTAAGTGGAACGCACTTCCAGTGGAAGTTGTCAACAGTGAATCTGTTGACCAGTTTAAGTCAAGACTAGACAAAGTCTTGAAAAGCGGCCGTTCAGGGACGCAAACCAATTGAGCAGCCATGTGCCTGTTCGATTGCAAGTCCAAAGGTACCCTCTTTGAATGGACCGTAAGGTCTCCTAGGGTACTTACTTTCCTTGTTACTCTTTTGCATTCTTGACTTCCTTGGTTAAAAAATTGATCACTGCGCGCTGCTCAACCTTCTTCATTGCTGAAAATTTTGAGAAAAACAAAGCAAAAAGAGTTACAGGAAAGATAGATAATGACCCCACAATGCCTCCATAAGATAAAAAAAAATCCAGAATGTGATCATTTATACAAACTCGGCCTTCAGGAACGAGTTAATTTGGCCTTGACAACCCTGCCAGCATAGCCACCTTATATCTGTACTGGAAGGCGGTGAGCAGTCTAAGGCTCAGCACATCTTGTACCTAATACTTCCCTCAGCCAGCGGGCTTTCGGCCCTCGCAGTAGGTTGGGACCTCACGGGGTACTCTGCCACTTGACTAAGGTCTGGTAAGAGGATGAAAGTGCGCCGGGCAGCCAGAACTTCTGTGGATGGAAGAGCAAGTTCGGAATGGGGTAGGTGGGTATGTAATAAAGAGAATTAGAGAGAGGCGGGTCCGCTAACGAGTAACCTGGGTGATCACCTATTATTATCATACCCAGGAAGTTTAAAAGCGCACAAACGAAAGGGTAGAGAAAGTGACGGACTAAAAATGGTGGATGGAAGGATGAATGCAGGGTGAAAGAGAGTTGGCACAAAAATACGAGGGAAATGTTAGCGGATGGAGGAGGAGAGGCTAAGTTGGGGCCGGAAGGAATGCTGAAAGGGAGCGAGGAGGAAGCTCACCAACAACTTATCCAGGCCAAGGCAGAGTTCAATTCAACCCATGACAACGCTTCACTACTTTGCACTTAGGCTGGTACCGCCCTGCGGGCTGAAGTAGAGCGCAACTTTCGGAAGCCGCACTGTGTACGGCAGGAGGCCTCCGCTGTCCAGGAAAAAGACAAATCTAAGATTACTAATTTCTCCAATAACTTGCACACGTAGGTTAGAGAAATTAGGCGCAAATCATCCGGGGTTGAGTGATCTCTCCCATTTGCGAAAAGCGAGCACAGTAGCAAGGAGTCTAGGAGGATACCCTCTGTCCAGATTGTGTCGAACAAATATAGCAAAAAATCAATGCCTCACTGAGCTAGGTGTCGAAGCATCGCTTATGGGACATCGTGGGCATCAGGAGTGGTGTCCGCATAGGAAATGAGAGCGGAACGCAACTTACTCAGCGTAAACCTGTCGTTGAAGGGTTTTCTCATCACACGTTCAACCTTTACCGCTCTTTAGTCGGCCAGCTCTTCAGTGATGTCTTACAAGGAGTATTCCACGAGTTGCCTCACATAAACCACCCTTCTCGCATAATTCATAGTAGAGTGCCACGTCACCTACACGGGCAAGCCATTGAGTTTCCGAAGAACACTAATAAAGGCCGCCTGGAAAGACTCCGCCGAATAGGTCAGATGACTCCTGTCCGAGAAAGGGGTAACCTTCGGTATCTACAAGTCAATTAAGTTAATGCTATCCTCTGATGGAACATGTATCCTTTGTCTAACATGCTGCCAATTGTGTAAAAGCATTACCAAACGTTTGAAGCCAGCGGGCTCAAAAACAGCAGGTAAGTCTTTAATGAGGGGCCCGACGTGCGAGGTTCACTCACCACACTTTGGTCTTTGTATGGTTCCCATGCCCGAGGGCGCCTCGGGACCAGACGTACCTGTCTTAGCCTGACCATTAGCCGAAACCTTATAAGAACAGTCCGTTCCCTCAGCCCACACGGAGGGAGAGGAAGCCCTTGTTATTTGTTCCTTTTCTATTTTTGGAAAAGAATGGGAAAGTCTCAAAATTTCACCCAATTTTATACATTTAATAGGGGCCTTATTAAGGTTAATAGGTGGTATATAAGTACCTTTACCAACTTCAGCCATGTCCTCCGAAAAAGAGAAGGTAATGGACGGACGGACTAGCTTCAACCAAGTACTCCGGAATGGAGAAGGTCATAGTCGGTAAGGGGGCACCAGGCGGGCGAGGAGATCCCCTCATCTTATAAGTCTTCGGTGGGCCGTGCCGTCTCAGGAGGACCTTAATATCTGGGTTGGAGACACCTTCGGGATCATCACTTCAGCAGGGGTCTCAGTGTCTTGTGTCTTGGCGCTTTAATCTATTAAACATGGCACCAGAGTAGCTACCTCGTATGTGCACTGAAGCGGTAAAGATTCGGCAACCTAAGCACACCCACAAATAATACCTCCCCTGGTCGAAAAATGCTTGAGAGTAGAGAGGAGGTGTAAACATGCAAATGATGAGAGAATACAAACGATACGAAAGCGCCTATGCAACGTTCCGAATCTGTGAGAAAGAAAAGTACAGTATCGTTTCTCTCTACAAGAAACAACATAAGCGTTCTCATCATTGTAGACACTTTAATTTTTGTAGCAAGATGCTTGAAAGTAGACATAAAGAGATAGGAAGTGTAAACATGCAAATGATGAGATAGATACAAACAATTCGAAACAACATATGCAACATGCCCTTGTGCTCGGCCCTCACCTGCATGTGATTCCTCCTTCTCGACGGAGGCGTCATTCGTTAATCTCACGTCATCGCGTACATCAAAATGGAAGAGCGGACCGCTCTTCCCTCGTGCCTGCAACACAGAAAGTCAAAAATAGCGCTGGACGTTGGCGTGTGGCAATGGTTTGAAAATCAAAATGTAATCGTCACTGCAAGCCTTCCCAAAAAGAGGGTATAGGCATGCTTCAACACCAAGGGATTCACCCCTTTTATGCCTTGTAGTCTGCTACATTGCATGGATGAAGTGCCGAGAGATTCATCCCTTTATGCCTTGGATAAATATGGTTGAGAGTATAGATGAAGATAAACAAAATTTCACCCAATTTTATACATTTAATAGGGGCCTTATTAAGGTTAATAGGTGGTATATAAGTACCTTTACCCAGTGGTATAGGAAAGGGGGAAATCCGCCCCTCTAATTTGAGAAATTGGGAGTGCGTTCTGAGAAAGTAGAGGGGCATGGTTATCTCTCCATTAGAGCGGGCGCCACTTGGTGCAATTCCCCAGAACAAGGTAGAGGGAAAAACCCATTTACCCACAGACTTAAGAGAGGGAGAAACCTCCTCAACCTCATGAGAATTTTGGAGTGACCCTGGGATAGAGTAGGGGAGGAATGGGCATCTCCCGACTAGAGAGGGAGTGCTAGGGCAAAGCCCCTTTACCCGTTGAGCTAGGTGAAGGGGGAACCCCCGGAATCGGAAGATTGGTTGTATTTTTTTGTTTGTTTTTATTTATTATTGAGCATCGAGACCATTTTTTATATTCAGGGGACGCAAACTCTAAACACCCTCCAGAGAGAACGCATAGGGTACAGGCCGAACTCCCTCAGCGCCATTCGGGGCCACCGTCCAGGGGCCAAACATTCTGTGGTGTGGTACACCACTGTGACTTGGGCGTAAAAGGATAATAGAGAAAAGAAAAAAGGATGGGAGCAGTAGAATGGGTAAAGGGAGAGAGTAGAGTGCATGTCAAAAAAAACTATCCCTAACAGAGACTATGAGGCAAGAGGGTTGAACTCCCTTTCTCTTCCCGATCAGGGATGAGTCGATGAATTCTGGTCGGCGACTAGCCTGCAAAAAAAGCAATCATCCAAGAGGGATAGGCGACAAAGGTTGTGAAGAAAGTGGCGAGAAAAAAGTAAAATAGAAAAGTCTGCAGCCCAGGTATTCTCTATTTTGTACGAGACTACTGAGGGCACTGGCCGGAAGGGAAGGTCGCTCCTCCAGACTAAATAGGCTATCCTCTAGATGTCAGCTGCAGCATGCTGGCCCATGCTACATTTGGCACCCTTTTAGAGGGTGTACACGAAACAAAGATGACATGCCATTTTTCTGGGTTTGAGAGGTATCGGGGGGGGGGGGGGCTTTCCATTTTCTCTAAAGCCTCATGCATTTCATTCGACTCGGACAAATGGTACTACAGTCTGTGCGCGCTCACCTTATTCACAATGAAGTCATAGAAGGTATTGTGATGTGGAATGATTAGATCTTCCTTGATATACATTAGGTGGTCCCCCGTGGTACAGCGAAGCTCGTTAAACTCTTTCCGAAGCACCTCGAGCGCCTTTTGCAAGAACTGGTAGATAGTATTACCTGAGGAAGAATCGCATCATAATATGTCAACACTTTTAAATGACTTTCTGCATTAAATTGTTCAAAAGAAAACAAAGATCACTTCAAAACATGGAGGTTTTTACCTTTCTTCATTCGTACTGATCGTCGATGGCCAGAACCATCCCAATAACTAAATGTGATTTCAATCTCTTCTAACTTGATTGCCTCCTGCTTTGCTTCCCACTCCTGACAAAAGCAAGAGATCAAATGGTGCAATATTTAAATTAGGTATTAAATTCCCTTAGTGAGAATTAAGATACTCAAAGCTTCATCACCCTCAAGAGGGAACAGAATCACTGCATCAACACATTGCTTCCCCCACCACCCCACATTGTAAATTTATGTAAGTCTAGTTGGACAGTTATAAAAAATAATTATTTTTGAGCTTCTTGTTTTAATTAGGGCAATCAGCCACATGGTGTGGAATATAAAAAAACACAATACTACGCAGACACCTTGCCCTCCTCTGGTGTTTTTGTGCTTACCAAGTATGGTCATGCTGATCTTTATGAGAATTTCATTATCAAGTAGTCTTTAGGAAGAGTGGGCTGCAAAAAATAATCCAAACACAGCTGTGTATTTACTAGGGCAAATGTGTTTTAATGTTATTCATGCAGTGGGTCACTCATGTAGTCCTATACATGAGTGCAAAATAAGAGAATGATTTTCTTTTAATATTTATAAAAATATGCTGAGTAGATAAATGAAACTTCTATGGTACATAAAGGCCTGCATTTAATATATTTTAGGAAGATTTCATGATATAATCGGATATTCAAGAAGTATACAAAATGAACTAACAAAATAAAATACTGACAGGTGCAAAATAAGAGAATGATCATTCGCATAATTGCTTAGCAAGCAAATAAACTAGAAACAAAACAAGATTTGGCAAGGAAACTTAAAGCACTTAAGATGAGGTGTTAAAGCCTTTGTTTTTTACTACTTTGGCACAAAGACCTCATCAGTTTCTTGCAAAATTCTTGTGTTATTTTGTTCCATTCTTGCTCAATTTTCATCCATAAATCTGGCACAGTTAAAGGCTGCTGGTCTCAAGCTTTGTATCCAATGATCCTCCAGAAGTTCTCAAATGGGTTCAGGTCTGCGCTCTGAGCATATCACTTCATTAATTCAAAATATTCTTATTTAAAATCATTTTTTTCTCACTTTGCAGTATGGCATGGCACATTATCCTGCATAAATACTGCTGGCTGGTTCAGAGATGCTCGGAGTGAAGGAATAACATGTTGTATGAGGTGTAGGTACACATTCACATTTACTGTTCCAATTATTCACACTAGTGGACCAACTCTTTCAGACAAAAACATCCCCCATAACATGATGCTGCATCCTCCATGCTGACCAGACACATTTAGGGTTAAGCCTGTCACCTACAGCGAATCTAGCAAGGCACCAGCTATCAGATCCAACTAAATTCAAATTAATTTCATCAATGAAATGAATTCTCTCCCAATCTTCATCCCTCCAAACAATATGAGCTTTAGCATATTCGAATCTCGCCTTCTGGTTCTTCTTACTGATAATGGGTTTGGTTTCTGGAGAACGAGATTTTAAACCAGATGCATTGAGCCGATGGGACACTGTGAAATGGCTCACTTCTTTGCCTCTAATGGTCTTAATTTTTATTTTTTGAGAAATTCCTGCTGCAGTCTTGAAGGGATCCTTCACAGAGAAGTGCCTAATAGCTGTCTTCTCGGAAGGTATTTATGTGGGTGGACTGAATTTTGCAGGGGACTTCTAGATTCTTTTTTTCATTTTATAATTTCATAATGTGCGATATCACACTATTGGACCTTTTGTTAGTTTATTTAGTATAATTTCTTGAATATATGATTGTATCATATGAAATCCTCATAATGTATATTAAATGCATGCCTTTATTTACTTACTCATTATAATTTGAAAATAATTTAATAAAGGAAAATCATTCTCTTATTTTGCAAAGTAGTGTAGTTAGATATGGTTACATCTGGCAACTGAGACTGGGGTGTACCTCCAACCTCACATTATATGCACAGTCACCTTTCTCAAGAGAAAAAAGCATAAATTATTGCATGTAAGCAAAAAATATACATTACTGAAATTGCTAGACATATGAAACACTCTTAATCATTCATCCATGCTCTTCTGGTGATAGATGAAGGCCTCCCTCCCACCTATCATAAACTAATGCCTAAGAGGACTACTGATGTGATCTTCAACCTTATGAGAAGAGAATTACTTAAAATCTCTCAATCTCTGTGGAATCATTAAAGAAAAGCCACACAACCCTGTTGATTTTTTTTTTTAAATGGCCTCAACTGGTAGAGGCATAGCTGCCAAAATTAAAGTCTAACCTAATCTTGGGGTATCTTAGCAACTATGAAACAGGAACAATAAAAAAAATCAATAACCCATACAATACAAAAAACAAAATCCAATTAAGACAAAAAAAAAAAGAAAAAGGAAAAGGCAAACTCATGAGCTGAAGGAAGGCCCAAGCATGCACTCAAAACCTGAAAGCTAACTACTATGGAGGCAGCCTCCTCTAAAAACTCAATTAGTTGACAAACAGGAGTGCACGACTCTATCCCAAGTACAAGGGACAAGCGGTAGCCCCCAGACTGGAACATTCAACAAGAATGTGCCAAACAGTCTGAGGGAGCCAAGCAGTTGTCACAATAAGGTTCAGATTATACACAATTCAGAGGCAACAGAAAATGACCTGAAGGCATGAGGGGGGGGGGGTCTACAAGAAAATATGCTGTACAATTTTTTAGGGGGGGACCCATCTGACAACTACCGTAATCAAAATTAACCTTTCATTAGGCTAATTAAAAAAAACAAAATAATTCACACAAAACAAAAAAAATGCTCACACTATAAAACAAAGCAAACGAAATCAAAGCCAAGAAAAAAGGCAAGAGGAAAGCAAGGAGAAGAAAGAGGCATACTAAGGTGTCAGAAGAGGCCTGCTCCCTATGGCACCGGAGCATGGGATCAACACCAAAGAGTGTTAAATTAAATCAAGGAGATCAGCATCCTCCATAAAGTCCATGAGTCTGTGTGCACAAACCCATACCGAACACAAGGGACAAACGGTAATGACACTGCCCATCCCAGCAGGTAATGTGCGTGAAGATCACCCAGACTGGAACATTCAGCAAGAATGGGCCGAACAGACTGAGTGACAACGGAGTCGTCGAAGTAAGGTGCAGGGGAGCGCTCCCTCAAATAGCGGTGTGTTCTGCAAGTGTGTCCAATTTGAGGATGAGAGAAAGTAACCTAAAGCCATCGCAGCATTAGGGGGGAGGGGGGAAGTCCATGGAAACAATCGCGGTGCAATGACACCCAACTTTAAGTTCCCCTCGGGCGTCTAGTATTTTCTTTACCAGGCAAATCTAGCATAAAGGCAATGCCTCTCACCTAGTTGTCAAAGCATGGCATACAGGACAACGTTCGGACCAGGAGAGGTGTCTACGTATGAAGATAAATGGAAGCAACTCACTCAGCATAAACCTATCTCTGCAGGTAAAGTCTAGTCGGCGGCAGCTACATCATGACGTGCAGTGAATGCTGGCAGAACAGCTTCGTGGATAGAGAATGTGGAGAAAGCGATCGTGAAGGATTCTGCAACAGGAGTCTTATAGATAATTCAAGACTAGTGTATGCTCCCCGCCCCCCTAAGAGAGCGGCGTGTGTATTTCAAGCTCTACTGGAACTTAGCCCCAGCTCAACGAAATTCATAGAAACTGAAATGTTTGGGCAGCACTTATAATGAAGATAAGCATATCACTTCTGTCTAAGGGCCATCTTACAGCCAGACGCTCTTGGAATAATAGGGAGGCACACGGCGATGAGATAGCCAGAGAAGTTAACGGCCTCACTAACCACCTAAACTACTCGATTGGGACAGAGAAATCAGTTATTTCCTGAAATGCATACCACCGAGCCTGCTCCAAGCACCACCAAGGCGGTTTCTCAGATGGTAGCAGCTCATTAAATGATAGTTGAATGGGAAAGTGGTCACTACCATGAAGGTCAGTGGCGGTTTTTAATATGGGCCACATGGGCAATTGCCCAGGGCATAATTCTCTAGAGGGCGCCACGAGGAGAAAATAATAATAATTCCTATTTATTTGGCTCAGCACGCCTTTGCGCGTCAGATCATGCTGTGTGGCAATGGGCACCCTCTACACCTGGGACACCATATGTTCACATGAAGTGGATGAAACCAAACCAATAAGGAGGGGGAAGGGGATGATTTCACAGTTAGCTTAGCCTTCAGGTTAATTAGAAGGTTAAAAGTTAATTAAAACACAAATTGCTTACAAATAATGTGCATTTCATTCATAATTTTGTATATATCACAGGCCAAGATTCTCACATAAATGTTATTTCAGTGCGAAAATGTTTAATAATAAAAACAAGCAAATCTGCGAACCAAGATGAATTGGTTTAGTCCTGACTGCTAGTTGGGGTGTCATGGAATGAGGGTAATGTTGAAAGTTGATTGTCAAATGCCAAACATAGAAAAGGTCAAAGCCATCAGGTGCACAATTTTGAAAAAAAAGAGAAAAGAAGAAGAGAAACTGGCAAAAGATAAAGGTATGGAGCCATGTCATCTCCTTAGGTAGACCATATTATGAGTGGATGTGCTGAAATAATTAACGTTATTTGGTATAACTCAGCTGTTCATTTGTTTTTGCTACTGAAAGTTTTAGTTATGTAATTAATATATTGTATTTTCAATGCAATTTAAGGGGCATTCTGAAATATTTTGGATCATCTTCTGTGGCTAGTCAGGATGAGGAGCCATCTAAGTCTTCCTCAGTCACACAGGCCACCACAGACATTATTTTGGACTCTCAGGATGAGTAGTCGTCCATCTCCACAGAGCCTGCCTCTCCAGGGCAGGACAATTCAGATGTGTGTGCATGTGGCATATATGGAAAATAATTTCATTTAAATTTAATTTTTAATTTAATTTCATTATCTATGTGAATGTGTGATGTTTTTCAGATGGTGTGAATAATAATTATGGCCATTTTTTTCTCTAACAGAAATACCTGAAGCAGAATTCCTGACAAATCCTCCTGCTGAGAATGAATCACTGGTCAGTTCTCTGTTAGCTGGCCTTTGGTTCTGACTGACAGATTTGGAATGCATCTGGTTTACAGAGGATCAAATGTGGTACCACCAAACTACGTTTTCCTTGGAATGAGGGTAATGGAAGAAGTTGCCACCCCCAATATTTCAGGAAATCATTAAGTAGTGTTGAAAATATTCCAAGAATTTGGTTTGTATATTCACAGGAAAACAACAGCCTTTTCTGTTTTTGCCTTAAATTATTTTCCAAGAGGAAGATTAATTTACCAAGCTCTGGAATGAACGACTGGAAACATGCAAGTTCTTTGCTCACCTCACATGACAATAGTCCAGAACATATCCATTGCATGAAAAGATAGAAAGAACTGGCAGTCAGGATTACAAAAGGGGCAAACAATTGACAAGCAGGAGATGGAACTTCTGGTGGCTAAGATGGAGAGAGGTACTGAAACATTTCAGTGTTATTGTGAAGTTTCTAGCAGTTAAGGAATTTGGCACCAAGAGGACATACAGAGACGTTGTTCTAACCATCAAATGGGGATTTTCTCAAAGAAGTTGAACTAATGGCACAGTTCAACTCTATAATGCAAGAACATCTTACCAGAGTCCAAAAAGGAATCTCCAGCCATACCGGATACCTTGGTCACCACAGGCAAAATGAACTGATAGATTTAATGAGCAGCAAGATAATTTCAGTGATGGTGAATGACATCAAGCAGGCAAAGTTTTTTTCCATCATGCTCAATTGCACTCCAGATATCAGGTACACTGAACAGTTGTCAGTAGTGATTTGAGTGGTCTCACTGGAAGACAAGCCCCATATAAAAGAACATTTTATGCGTTATTTGGAGGCAGATGACTGATTCTGAGGAGACTTCAGGAGCTAAAAGTCCCTTTTGCACAATACAAAGAACAAGCATATGATACATGGAGCCAACATGTGTGGAAGAAACAAGGGAGTTCAGGCCAAGCTTCAGAAATCAATCCCAATACACTGAATGTGGTTGTGGCTGCTGCAACTAAAGGATCTAATGATGCCACAAATTACTTTGACATTTTGCAGAAACTGTATACTTTGTTTTCGGCCTCGAGAGAAAGCTGGGCCATCTTGAAAAAAATGTAAACATCACTTTGTAGATGTGGACTGAAACAAGATGGGAAAGCACAGTGAAGAGTGTTGAGCCCCTGAGATACAAGGCGGCTACAGAGAGAGAGATGCAGTGAATGAGATCAGAGACCACACAAAAGACCCTCTCATAAAGATTAAGGTGCAGTCCCTTTCAGAGGAGGTGGGATCATACTTCTTCAGCATTTGCATAGTGGTGTGGTATGATATCTTGAGCCAGATCAAACATGTAAGCAAGCTGTTGCAGTCTCTAAACATGCATGTTGATATAGCAGTTGGCCTTCTCAAAAGACAGAGAGTGATCTCTGCAATTACAGGGCAACAGATTTTGTGATTCCACAAATGTATGCCAAAGACATGTGTGATGAAATGAATGTAGAGGCTGTTATACAACAAAAAAAACCTGAGGTCCACTAAGTGGCACTTCTAGTAATTATTTGAAGGGCCTTTCAGTGACACTCTTAAGAAGCTGGAAGTGGAATTTTTCAATGTTGTTGATGATGATGATGATGCAACATCAGCACTTCAAGAGAGATTTTTCACATTGGGAAATGTGGCAGAGAAGTTTGGGATTTTATCAAATTTCCAAAGTCAATCAGATGAGGAGCTGGCAGAACAGCATGAGGCTCTTAGTGCTACATTGCACTTTAAAGGACACTCTGACTTGGACGGCAGATAGCTTGTACAGGAGCTGAAGTACCTGCCTGACCTTCCAACAAATGCCATGTCTCTGCTTGAGATGCTGAATTTTATTCATGAAAGGGGGCTCTCAGAAATATACACAAATTTGTGGACTACACCAAGACTGAAAGACAGCTTTTACCATCAGGTTACCAGGCTCCTTAACTCAATATAAGCTGTTTGAGACATTGTACTACCTCATATTTGACACACATTTTAGACTGTCAGTGTTACAATGGATACTGCACATGTATATTAGACAAATTTGTTATTTTATCATTTATGTTTCTTCTACATTTGATACTTCTGTTTACATTTATATTCATTGTTTTTTAGTGTTGTGAATAGTGAGTTAATTGGATCTTGTCGAAAGCATTTCATTGTTGTTGACCTTCATATGACAAATAAATGAATCTTTACAGTCGTGTGTGTATTGGGGGAAGGTATGCTGAGGAGAGGGTTGGGTGGGGGCGCCAGGGAGGCGTCCACACAGGGCATCATGCAACCCATGCCCGCCACTGATGAAGGTCGTCGACCAGCTCGCACCCCAAATAAGGCTGTGCTTCCAGAGAGCACAGGGGCAAATCAAGGCAGGAAAAAGAAGAGGCTTTCCCTCGGACAGTGATGCGTACACTCATCCATATTTAGGACAACGATCTTCACTTCGTCGATCAGGACGTGACTCATCAGATTGATTGTGTAGTGCCCCCTCCCCCTCCCAACTGGGTGGCTATAGTTCAGATCCTCGAGGAGGATAAACGACATCGCCAACCATGGGACGAGGCGTTGGAGTCCCCCGTATCGAAGTCAGCTGTCGGTGGAATGTACTACACATAAATAACAGTATACGTCCTACCCAGGTGTAGCGAAAATGACACTTTCTAAAAGGAGGTATTTATTAGCGCGCATCTTCCTGCCTCCCCTCCCATGATGGTGGGGTCATAAAGCCCTTATATCACGGGAGGGTGGGCAGGGGGAACCCCAGAATCTACGGCAATTCCATTGGAAGAATATACTCTTTAGGCCCATTTCGATGAGAAGACCCTCTCGGGAATGGCCGTGTTTCGCAGAGGCATAACTTCAGGGTATGTTGGCCGTACAAGGCGCTGTCGCCTTCCAGGACATATCGGGGAAGGTTGGGCTCGCCAACAGTCCTCTACTCCCTCCGCCTCCTCGAAACATTTTGCGGGCGGGGTTCCTCTTTTGGAATGGCCTGTGGCCTTGGGTGGGCGGCGGGAGCGAAAGCTCCCTTGATGCTGTCCTCTTTCCGGGAAACATCTTTAAGACCCCTTCCCCACGAAGACAGTCTCACGGCCACCTTCGGGTGGTTTACCTCTTGTGAGTCTAACTCGGTGGAGGTGCGCGTCCTTTTCGACTTACGGGAAACGGTTATGCCAGGGAGAGGGAGGGTGGGGGGCAGAAAAAAGGGGTTTCAAATGGGCGTGGAAGCGACCGTGCTCGGAGGCCTAGAGGGGCCAGGAGCAGAGGGTGCCTTTTACAGAATTGAGGCATAAGACTAGCCATATTGCTTCGAGAAAGCAGGATGCGGCTCTCCGCAATTGACACACTTGGACGAACACGATAAGGACTTATCGTGTACGCTCTTGGAGCAATTCACACATATTTTGGATAAACACGATATCTACACGAGCAGTAGTAACAGCTCCGCATCAGTGGCTTGAATGACTTGACATGGTAGCGATACTAACCGGTACGAACTCAAAGAGCCTGTCACAATCGTGCCCAAAAGTGTAGGGGTGGTTCTGGAGCCACCCAACCCAGATTTCTCATGACACGTTCGACCTTGACCGCTCCCTGGTCGCCAGCTTTTCAGTGGTCTTCCAAAGAGTGGTACACGAGTTCCCTCGCATACACCTCTCACCGTCCACAAAATTTTGCGGCATTCGTCACAAGGGTCCCGTCCGATTTTTTTATTATTTATTTAAATTTTAGGAGCCCATCTGCCGAATGCCTACTTGGGCACAAGTCGCCGTACTCACGACAGCCTAGTACTAACTAGGCTAAATTAAAATAACACTATGCAGAAAAAAGCAAAAAAAAATAAAAAATAAAAAAAGGAAAAACGAAACGGGCAGCAAGCACGCTCGAGCGTCGAGGGGAGGCCCTGGCGCAGAAACGTGTGACCTACAAAAGAAACACAACAGCAAAACAGATAAGGTGGAGGAGGCCACTCTCATCCAAAAAGTGCACAAATAAGTATGCACGAAACTATCTCGAGTACAAGGGACAAGCGCTAGCGACCCTACTCATCCCAGTACCGGGACAGGTAACGTGCGCTTTAAGACCACGCAGACTGGGACATTCAACGAGAATTTGCCAAACAGTCTGGGAGACAACGCATTCGTCATAATAAGGCACAAGCAAACGCTCCATTAAATGGCGGTGCGACCCACGAGTGTGTTAAATTCGGAGACGACAGAAATCAACCTGAAGCCGTCGCAGCATTGGGGGGCATATTCATGGGAACAGTCACGGCGCAAGGACACGCAACTTTAGATTACCCTCGACCGTCTCCCATCTTCTTTGCCAAGCAGCCCGGAGAGCTGCCTGTATTCCTGCAATGTAATCGGCGTGAGGAAGAGCGTAACGCTGGTCTGGTCGCCCAGTCTTCGCGGACTCTTTGGAGCCCTCATTCCTATATGTCCAGGAACACTGCACAAGATAATCTCACCATCAGCCCGGCTCGCCGAAATAGTAGAGTCACAAATATCACGAACCAGGAGATGCGGAGATTCCAATGCCCCGAGAGCACTGAGGGCCTTTTGTGAGTCGCTATAAATCACAATCTAGTCTCAGAACCGGCAAGTCGCATTATCACCAGTACCGAGTGGTGTATTGACACCAGCTATCGGCCGTGAAGACAGACGCAGCGCCTGGCAGAGTCCCCGCTGACTTCAAACAGAGGGGATACGGCGTGGAAGCCGACCCCCTCTTGGGACTTGAAACCAACCGTATAAACTGGCAAGGTTCCAGCGTGTCACGAAGTGTGGTCCAAAAAGGCCGAACGCAATACTCTTGGCGCTGTACAAGCTTTGGGGGCAGAGGCGTGGCGACAAATGGTCAAAGGGTGATACCCTCAGGGTGACGTCCTGGGCAGAACTGGGGGCGCCACCGGCCCGAGAGCTATACCTACCTGATTCCCGAACCGGGCACGTCACATTACCTCCCGTACCGAGCGGTGTATTGCAACCAGCTCGGCCGTGAAGACAGACGCAGCGCCTGGCAGAGCCCCGCTGACTTCAAAGCCGAATGGCTTAGAGTATGACTGGCATCTCTCGGCGGCATACGCACCGTCGCGATCAGCTGCGGATGCAGTGAGAGCTGTTGGTGACTGAGGGAAGCGCCGGACTCACGCGTACAGGCGAATAATGCACTGTGCACGGCGCAGAGCGAGTGGCATCTCCCCAGCATCGACAAGTAGGCTTTCAATGGGGGAAGTGCGGAAGGCACCGGTCGCCAGGCGAAGGCCGGTGTGGTGGATCGAGTCCACATTCCGCAGCACACGTTCGGCTGCGGATACATAAAATTCGCGTCCATAGTCGAGCTTCGAACGAACAAAGGATCGATAAAAAAGTAAGGCAGTAGCTCTATCAGCGCCCCAGATGCTAAACGTCACGGAACGGAGAATATCCATGGGGCGGGTGCAAGAGACGCTCAGGCTGCGAATATGAGCCTCCCAGGTGAGGCGTCGGTCGAATACAAGACCAAGGAAACGGTGCGAGTCCACCATTTACTGCCAGGTGCACCCCATTTAGAAACAAGCCTGGGTCAGGGTGGAGCTCTGGATGGCGACAGAAGTGCCTCACCTTATACTTGGCCAAGGAAAACCGAAGCCTGTGCACTTCGGCGTAACAAGAGACGCGGTTGAATGCCTGTTGGAGTCAACGCTCCAGGGTTGGCATCTGGGCCGCGCCAAGAGAGATTGAAAGGTCGTCCACGTAGAGGGTAGAGAACATCTTCCGGCAGCACCGAGGTAATGCCGTTGATGCTCAGGGTAAAAGAGTGTGACACTGAGGACACTTCCCTGCGGGACGCCTCTCCCTGCTCCATTGGGCCGGAGAGGGGTCTCCCTGACCCGTACGCGGAATCGACGATCTCGAACAAATTCAGATATAAACATTGGTAGGCATCTCATCAACCCCTATCGTTTGGAGAGTCTCCATGATACCGTATCACCATGCAGAATCATAAGCCTTCTCCAGATCGAAAAACACCGTGGCCTAGTGCTGTCTACCAAGGAACGAATCGTAGACGGCATTTTCCAGTCGGAGTAGAGCATCGGACGTCGAGTGGAACTTACGGAAGCCACACTGTGCAGAAGACAGATGGCCTCCACTGTCCAGGAAAAAGGCTAATCTAACATTTACCAATTTCTCCAACAACTTGCACATGCACGAGGTTAGAGATTGGGAGGAAACCGGCCGGGGTAGAGTGATCTCTCCGCGGTTTGCAAAAAGCGAGCACAGTAGCGATTCGCCAGGAATCTGAGAGGATACCCTTTGCCCAGATCCAGTTGAACAAATCTAACAGAAAAACCATGCCTCGCTCACCAAGGTGTCGAAGCATGGTGTACGGGACATCGGCGGACCAGGGGCGGTGTCTGCGCACTAAGCGAGAGCGGAGCGCAACTCACTCAGAGTAAACCTGTCGCTGAAAAGTCTAGTCGGCGGCCTTCCGCGACATCACGACGCGCATTGAATGCTGGCAGACCAGCATCCCTGCTAGAGAATGCGGAGAAAGCGGTCGCGGAGACAGAGATTGCGGTCCCATTCTCCTGGAGAACGGAAGGGGGGTCCTGCGAAAACTTGCCCCGAATCCTTTTGACTCGCTTCCACACCTCTGCTAAAGGGGTCTTCCCGTTAAGTGAAGACACGTATGCCCGCCAAGAGGAGCGGCGGACGTGCTTCGAAATATACCGGAACTTAGCTATAGCCCGGCGAAATTCACAGACTGTGAAATCGTTGGGGTGGCGCTTATAGTGCATGTAAGCATAACGCTTCTGTTTGAGAGCCGTCTCACACTGGGCTGACCACCACAGGAGTGGTCGGCGTGCAAAACGGCCAGAAGTTCTAGGAATATTGGTCGGGCCCACTGCGATGATGTTGCCGGGGAAGAACTCAACGGCCTCATCAATCGATCTAAACACCTCGACTGAGATAGAGAAATCAGTCATTTCCTGAAATGCGGACCACCGCCCCCGCGCCAAGCACCACCAGGGCTGGGTCTCGGGGGGCAGCGGCCCAGAAAATGATATTTGAATGGGAAAGTAATCAACCACCCCCCACCCAAAATCAGGCTGTGCATCCGGAGAGCACAAAGAGATCGAGGCAAACAAATGAGGTGGTTCTAGAGCAGTGATGGGTAGACTCATCCACATTTAGGACACCTAACTCCAGCTCGTCGATCAGGTTGGCAAGTCTTCCCAGATGGGTTGTCTATCGTTCAGATCTCTGAGCAAGAGAAAGGACTTGCCACTGCGCGGGAGAAGTCCCCCGCGTCGAAGTTGGCTGACGGTGGAATATACGCGGAAATAAATGTATACCTCCTATCCAGGTTCAGCTGCACAGCTATTTCCCGAAAGGAGTTTGATCTAAAGCAAAGAGAAGAACGGAAACATCATGCCAGGTGTAAATGACGCATCTCCCTGCCCAGACCCATCCCGTGGTGGTAGGGAGGCAAAACCCTTATACCCAAGAAGTGGGCAGGGGGCACGCGCCCAGCATGTTCTCCTGCAAAAAGATACCTAACGGGAACCGGACGAGACGAGCCTCCGCAGCTTCTTCGAGTTGGCCTGGAGTCCGTGGCAATTCCATTGAAGTAATATGCCCTCCAGGCCTAGTTCGGAGGAGATGCGGGGGGCTTCTTCGAAGAGAAGACCCTCACGGGAACGGCCGTACGCTTCCCGGAAGCAGAACTCCGGGTGCTGTTGGCCAGACAATGCGCTGTCGCCTTTGATGGCTTACCGGGGGAGATTTGGCTTGTTATGCGAGTCTTTTCCTCCCTCCACCTCAAAACCTTAGGCAAGCACGGGGACTTCGGAGGCTGAGGTCACTCCTTTGGATGATCCACCATCTCCGCGCCACTGGGTGTGGGCGAAGGAGCCGAAGCTCCTTTAGTGTTGTAATCCTTTCCGGGGGCAGCTTTTGGAACCTCGGAGTATGGCCTCACGACCAACTTCAGGGGCATTGCCTTCTGCGAATCTAACTACTCGGTGGAGGCGCACGGCCGTTCCGCCTTACGGGAAACGATCACGCTGGGGGAAGGGAGGGGAGACCTGGTTTTAGCTTGAGCTGAGAGTGAACCCTTTGTAACGCCAGCTTTACCAGGGGAGTGCCCAGGATGTGTAGAACCCGCAGAAGGGTTCCTAATGGGTGCAGAAACGAACGTGCTCGTAGGTCTGGAGGGGCCAGGAGCAGAGGTTGCATTTCTTAGCATTGAGGCATAAGACGATCCAGGCCGAGACCAGCGCACCAGGGGCAAGTCCTTAGGCTCGCGAAATGAGAGACGATCCTGGGCCTGAACGGCCAGGGTTTCCTTCTCAAGGAGATAGGCACCAAACTGCTTCGAGGAAGTGGGGTGCGGCTCTCTGCAATTGACACACTTGGTCACACACGACTTGGACTTATCGTGTGCCGCCTTGAAGCAACTTACACATACTTCAGGTAACCGACTTTGCGTGCCTACAAGAGCGTTTATTATGGCCAAAGCGGTGACAGTAATAGCACCTCCGCGGCAGTGGCACGAATGCCTTCACGTGGTAGCGATACCAACAGGCACACACTGACTCAGGGAGCTTATCACAGTCGAACGTGACAATGAGTGTAGGGGTGGGTCTTGAGGCACCTTTTTTTTCTCATCACACGTTCGACCTTGACCGCCCCATGGTCGGCCAGCTCTAAGGTGATGTAATCTATGGAGTAGTCCACGAGTTCCCTCGCATAAACTACTCCTTTGACGAAGTTCATGATAGAGTGCGGCGTCACACTCCCCGGCGTGCCATCTAGTGTCCGAAGGGCACTAATCATGGCCACCTCAGAGGGATTTGACGGATTCGTCAGAAGTCTACCATCCGAGAAACGGGTCATCTTCGGCTCTCTACTAATAACGCTAGCTAAGGCTCTCCTCTGATGGATCATGTTGCCCTTAAAAAAATGCTGCCATCAGTGGAGCATATGACAAGGAAGCGTTTGTAGCCAGCAGGCTCGAAAACGACAGGCAGCCTCTGAATGAGGGGCCCCGACATAATCGAGGCTCCGCTCTGTGCAGTTCTGGTCTTTGTGAGGGACTCTGCACCCAGGGAAGCAACGGGGCCAGACGTACCGTTCTTGGCGTGGTTGCATACCAAAATAGCACACCCATATATATATATATATTTTTTTTTTCCCATTAACAGATATTCCATTAAATGGTGAACAGGAAGTGGAAGATCCGGAAGACCCAGTTGCCCCTCCAATCATGACTACTGAGAATGAACCTGAATTAGAGGTAGCTGATGAACCAGAACACCCAAGTGCTGTGCCTGAACCTGTAGCACCAAACATGACTCGGAACCTGTTCAGGCCAGGTAGTTCACCCCAAGAAATAATTCCCTTGCCAAAGTTGGCCACAACTACACAAAAGAAGAGGCCCAGGTCTAAAAGGTGAGCTCTTATTATGACAGCATCCCCATATAAGAAAGAGCTAGAGTCAGAAATTCAGAAGAAAAATGAAAAAGAACTCACTCTAGCAAAGAGAGAGAAGCAAAAAAACCCAGAAACTCTAGAGCATCCCAAAAATGACCTAACAAAAGCATGATAAAACAAAAAACAACAGAGCAAGCAAAAGCTAGACCATCCTAGGTTCATAAAAGTGAGAGTGAGAGTGAGGGAGATTTAACTGTCTGTTTGTATTGCAATGACACATTTGGTAATTCTCTGAGAGGTGATGGGTGGGGTTCGTTGTGCCATTTGCAAGATAAGTGCACATCAACAATGGGCAGGAATGCAAGATGATGAAGAGGTTTTTGTGCGTGAAATATGCAGGTAATGATCAGTTTCTTTATGTTTTGGTATAGCGCTAAGAAGGACCCATACAGGAGTAAAATGGGCAATGTACAGGGGTACAGGATAATGAGGAAAATGGTTTTCTATGTCATTTGTGCCAGTAAAAATGTTTCTTTGTTTTCAAAGTTGAATATTATGACAAACATTTAGAGGGGTAAGATAGACCACTGGAGTCCATCTTACACCGTCAGAATTATTTTGGTGGCACTAAAATAGTTTTTTTTTAACATTCCATGTTTCAATATTTTTCCTCCAAAAACCATGACTAGGGTGCGTATTGTAATCATAACACACCAAAGCACCACCAGAACCCCTAAAACCTCACAAAATTATATAAATGTGGTTTATAAACTAGTTCTTTTGTTAAGTAGTCCATTTTACCCTACTTTGCCCTACTTGATAAAGCTTAGAAATTTTTAAATGTGAATCTGTTCCGCTGTAGATTTATCAATAGCTTTCTTCTCTATAAAATTAAATGAAAAGGAAAGTCAGAGACAATGAACAAATCATCCGAACCTTCCCCTCTTAAGAGTGGCCAAGACGAGGGGAGGGGGAGGTTTAGTGCTCATTTGTAGTCCTCCGCACCCTCATTGTCCAGATCCTAAGTAGAATCCAGGCAGTGTGGATATGGTAGGTAGGAGTGAGAGGGAGGAAAATAGGTAGTCATGGGACCTACGGCTTAATCTGAAACTCGAACCAGGATGTGTAGTATGTTAACTATTCTACTTAATTGCTATTTTGTTACCCCTGTCCACAATATTTGTTGTGAATTCCATGTGTGAGTGTGATAGGCCAGAATAAAAATGCTGAAATTTGATTGAAAGTAGAGATGTTAAAAGAGATGAATCTGTGTTTATTTGCGAAAGGTCTTTTTATCCTGGGCAATGTTGGGTACCAGTGCTAGTAGAACATAAATAGGAAGAAAATAAATGGAGGGAGGGAGTGGATAGCTGTCAGTAAACCAATAGAACACAGGTTGCATCGTGATGTTTCTTTTGTGATTGCGAATTCAAGTGATTTATTGACTGGAATTTCATGAGTGAAAATTTTATCAGGGCACACCATAGTATGAATGCTTAAGTGTGATGAGTTAAGTGAAAGGACTGAAGTGTTCGGCTTTGATTGACTCAGGATGCAAAAACTCGATATAGAGGGATGTTTATGAGAGCATTTGAAAGGGAGTATCTGTTGAAGATTGTGGAGCTAGTTTGATAAAAATTGAGAACTTGCATGTACCAGTGCTCTGAATAATGCTATGTCAGTTAGGATACTTGAGATGTGGATGAATTAATGTGAATTTTGTATAAGTGAAAAGGTGGGAAGTGAGTATGGAGTAACTCTTAGTATGATTTTATAAAGGGGAATAGAATGCTTGTGCATCCTCAAGAGAGTAACTTTGGTAGAGATGTTTATTGGGAATTTTATATGGGTGATGATGGTAAAATTTTGAGAAGCACTTTTCAGTGGAATTGAAGTGGTTGCAATACATTATGTGAAACTGAATGAGAACCAGACTGTTTACGGGTAAGTATAATGGGATGATTGATTAGAAATTGGTTTGGATGGATGTGATGTGTATGCGAATGGACAAAATGCAGGGTAAATTGGAATGAACCTCTATGTATGTATACATATGCTATATCAAAATTTTATTTGATTTAGTTAAAAAATAAAGTTACAAAGTAATTAAAACCATCAGTTAAACAGCTTGCCCTGTATTCATACTGCTCTATTTAGGGGTCTGCATCCTGCAAGTGAGTCTAAATCAATGACCGGGAAAATTACTTTATATCATCAAAGCTTTGTGGGATAAGGCAATGGAATTGTTGGGGAGAAATGGCATGGAACCTCAACTTCCTGGGAACATTCTTTGCTAAGCAGCTCACCGGGCTGTCTTGATCCCTGCCATATAGTAAGTGTATGCATGAGCGAAACGTTGGTCTGGGTGCTCAGTCTGTGAAGACAGCCTGGCTTCTTCATCAATGTGCTCCTACCCAGCAACCCCTAAGGCTGAAAATGTTCGCATGTCAGATGGGGAATCAGTCAAAAACAAGATAAAAGCACCTCTCCCACATAGTGACCAAGCATTATGCAGCACAGGGCATCACCGGAACTTAGGCATAAAAAGATAGGTAGATAGAAAAGAGGTAAAAGTGAGAAGTCTAGAAGAAATAAAGTCCAGGTAGTTTCAATCTACCAGGGACACAAGGTTGGGAGGGCTTGATGCTCTTCTAAATGCCAGGTGGAACAGTCTAAACAGGGTTTACTCGTGTGGGGCAACTAAGTATGAGCGGATAGAAGCTGGTAGGCGACTAGCCTGCAAAACTAGCAGTTAGCCAAGAAAATAGGCAAGAGGGGCTTGTAAAGAAAGACCCCCCCCCCCCCGAAATGATGTCTAAAAGGAAAGAAACTCAGGGAGTGTGTGTCTTTGTGCCAGGTGTGTGTTTACAATGGGTCCTCTCTTTGCAGAAGAGTATTTGGTGCGGCATCCAGTGTATGAATTGTATGGAAAGAAATACATCAATCTCACTCTTCTTTGCCCAACTAATGATTATGGATATACATTCTTTTGCATGAAGAAAGTGATGCCTAATGTGGCAGACACAATAAAGGGCCAATTTGGCAAGAAAAAAAAGGGTGTTTTTGTGTTTGATAGAGCATAAAATTATGGGAGGTGGGGTAGTTTTTAGTGAGGTTATGCATCAATCCCACTTTGAGAGAAAGTGGTTAATGCTGAAGTAAAATTATTATCTACTTTACTGCTTTTGGAACTAGCTCAGAGAATTTCAGGCATTTAATCAGACCACAACTTTGTGATTGGTGAATGAGGGAGAAACTTTCACTCATACCAAGCGAAGTTCTTCCCTTAGTCGATTGTCTTCTTCTTCCCTTTGTCGATCAGGTAGGAAGCTGGTGTCAACATCAGGGTTCTTGATCATCCTTAAGGGAGTGAAACTAATGGTTTTAAACTCTTCCTCTCCCTCTCCATGTTCTCCTTCTTCTTCTGATGTGTCTCTACCATTTTCATCAGAATCCTCACCATCAATAAAAGTGAAGCTGAGTTTAGCAATCTGAAAAGAAAAATCACTGAATGTCAATAGTTTTAAACTCCTTTGTCAAGAAGAATTTCAAAATACAAAGTACAGGGTAGGCTGTTTAACTGTTATGGTTTGAATATTAATAGCTTTATAATATTTTTTTTAGGAGGGGAGGAGTTTCATCAATAAAATAAAATTTAATCAACATAGGTACATATGATTTTTTTTCCCTTGGATATACATTTAATTATTTTATAAAGGCATATTGTTAAGTTATAAACTTATAGGTGATTTCCATACTTTGTTTTATCAGAAAATAAGGAGTGAAAGTAAGGATAATTTGTTGGGTTTGTATCTTTGGTAGGTTTTGAATGGATATGGGTGGTGTCTAGGCTAGAGCAGTGTTATGCAGATGAATCATGTATAGAATGTTGTATTTCTTGGTGTTGTCTATAGTTGGTGTTTGTGAGCGTTAAGCTTGGATATGGCCTTGGAGATAATGGGGGGGGGGATGTTTAGTGAAGATCATGTCATATGTAGGTTTAGGATGAAAACCAGTAGTGTGGTTACATTTGAGTGGAAGAGTTTGGATGTGAAGCAGAATGTGTGGGTATTGGTTATGATTCATAATTGCCAAAGGTAGAAGGTGAATTTTAATATGGGGTTGAGGGAAACATTCTGTCCAACATAAAATAGTTTTGGAGGTGTTGTAGGTAGGTACCTGTTTATGTTTTTAGAGGCTGTGCATACATTGGTGGATGGGATGTGATGGAGGTCATTGGGTAGATGTTTAGACAGTTTGCGTCGTGGGAAGGGGTATGTCATGCATGAAGAGGTTGAAGAAGGTGGGAGAGAGGATGACACCTTGCAGGGCCCCATTGGAAAGCCTTTTTCTTAAGCATGGACCCTGTTTTTGAGAACTTGGTCATGTCTATTGGAGAGGAAGTATGGTTATCATTTCTTAGTGTGGGTGTCTGGTATTTCTTTGAATCAGGATGTGGCCTAGGAAGAATGTCAAAGGTCTTGCTGGTCAATTGTGGCCAATTTTGGTTAAAGCCTTCTAAAATGTGTGTTGTTATGGTTGCTAGTAGTGTCGATGTGGTGTGTCAAAAAAAACTAATAAAACCCCAAATAATAGCAATCATCAACAATGGCTACATCTGTAAAAGGCTTCTTAGGTGATATTTTTATTATAATCCTTCTGCAAACAGCCAACAAGGGTAGCCACTGCAATCATGGACAAGCCTATTTTAAGGCTACCCAAAACATAAAATGATTGCAAATAAAAAAACAGGCAATAAACTAAATCCACAAAAAAGAAGCGTTAAAGAACAAAAAAAAAAGGGACAGTGGTACTGGAGGGTAACCCAACCTGCATGGAGCCAGCAGTTCAATGACTAAATACTATGGAGGAGGCCCACCTCCTTCACGAACCCAATCACACCACAGTGCAGGTCTTTCTCCTAAGGACTCATGACAGCTACTAAGACCCTGCCTGTTGTAGTTCTGGTAGAGGTACAAATCACAAAGGACCGAGCAATCTTGACAAGGGTTCATGGGAATGGTCATTTAAATTAGCCAGAATTCAGTGTGTCCCCAATCCAGAAGTGACAAAAAGAAATGACTTGGTATCATTGAGGAATTGAAGGGCAGATCCGCAGAAAATTTAGGGTGCAATGGCACCCTTCTGCTTGACCATGCAAGCAGAAGGGAGGTCCTGATTCCTGCCATGTAGTCTGAGTAGGGAAGAGCAAAACATTGGGCTATTCACTGTCTGTGCAGACACCCTGGCACCATCATACATATGCTTATTTCCTGCAACCCCTGCAATGTCCAGGAAACCAGCAGAAGACAATCTCAACAGCAATGGTGGCACAGGTAATGTGAACTAAGGGATGCAGAGATATCAATGCCTCAAGGGCACTTAGTGAACACTGAGTCACTAAAGAAATTAAAAATCAATCTCCAGGCATGGCATGCAATCCCCATAAAGAGCAGTGCATCACAACCAGCTCAGCTATGAAGAGAGAGAAAGGCACTGCCAAGAAGAGCCACAATGGCTCAAAAAACATGGTAGGGGGAGATAACATGGAAGCCAACTCACACTTCAGATTTGAAGCCATCCATGTAGACTAGCAGAGTTCTAGTGATACATGTGCTCCAAGAAATATGAACACAATACTCCTGGTGCTGTTGAAACTTTGGTGGCAGAAGTGTGGTGACAATTGTTCAGAAGTGATATCCACCAGGGTGGCATCTTGGGTAGAACCAATGGTGTCAGTGACCCACGAGTCACACCAAACTCTGTTTCCTAGCACTAGACCCGAAAGGTTTATGGCATGATTGGCATACACACCATCAAGACTGGTGAAGATGTTGAACCCACAAGTAGAAGCAGATAATGTGAAATGTGCATAAGTAAAGCGAACAGCATCTCCATAGCATCAACAAGAAGGCTCTCTATGGGAGACTTGCCAAAGGCACCAGTTGCCAGGTGGAGACTAGTGTGATAAATTAAGTCCAACTTCCACAATGGATGCTCAGCTGTGGATGAGTTGAAAAACATTTGTAGAGCAAACAAAGGAGCAGAAAAACATTATGAGTACCCCAATCAGCACTCCAAGTGCTGAATGCCATTGACCAATGAATATCCATGGCGTGGGTACATGAGAACATAAAGATACAAATGTGCTAATTTACCATATACAAGCGAGCCCGATTTAGAAGCAGGTCTGGATCCTAATCAAGTTGTGGAGGGAGGCAGAAGTGCCTCACTTTAATCTTGTTGAGAGAAAACCAAAACCTGTACTCATCCGCATGCATTTCAGAGCCTGATGGAGTCCGCAATCCAAGGTATGAATATGAGCTGCAGCAAAAGAGATGAAAAAGTGAACTTCATAGAGTGTGGTAAAAACATCTGTTGATGCTAGTGGCAAATAGAGTGACACTCCAAACACTTCCTTCCTGGAAATAATCTTCCAGCCCTACTGGATTGGAGAGCTCATCCTATCTGAATAGAGAATCAACAATCTGTGTAGGAAGAATGGGAGGTGTCCCCTTGTCCCCAGATAATGTAACACTATGCAGAATCATAGGCCATCTCTAAATCAAAGAACACCATGGTGAAATGCTGGCCATGAAGGATGGCCTCACAGATAGCATTTTCCAGCAGGAGTAGAACTTGCAAGAGCTGCTTGTGCATGATCAAATGATGTACACTGTCCAGTAAATAAGCTAGCCTAATATTAACCACTTTCTCCAACTTGGAACATGTGAGAGGTTAAGAGAAATTGGGCAAAACTGGTGGGTATAGAGTGATCTCTCCACAGCTTGTGAAAAGCAAGCATGGTAGCTAATCACCAGGAATCTGGGAAGATATTCTCCATCCGGATCTTGTTGAACAAAGCCAACAAAAAAGCCATACCTGCTCATCCATGAGGATAAGCATGGTGTACAAGATATTGTCCAGACTAGGTACAGTATCCACACATAAAGCAAAGGTAGAGCACACCTCTAGAGGTGAAGCCCAGTAAGCAGCCATCAGCATTCAGTGATGTGTTTTAACACTTTAATGGATGGCGTAAACAAACAGCCTATTTCTAGGCTACTTTACAAAATTTGAACAGAAAACAACAATAAAAAGAAATAACAATTAGGAAGCAATAACAAAACAATAACAAAAACAACAACTAAACCTAGTTAAATGAAAGGGAGAAGGCCGGCCTCCCCCAAAAGTCAACAAGTCCACCAGTCAATGTGCACACACTCGTCCAGAGTACAAGGGACAGGCGGTAGCGACCTCACCCATCCCGGTACCGGGACAGATAACTTGTGCGAAGATCACCCAGACTGGGACATTCGACAAGAATGTGCCCAACAGTCTGGGGAACGACGCATTCGTCACAATAGGGCGCAGGCGAGCGTTCCATCAAATAGCGATGCGTCACACGAGTGTGCCCGATTCGGAGATGACAGAAAGCAACCAGAAGCCGCCGCTGCGGCATTGGGGGATAGGTCCATGGGAACAGTCGCGGCGCAATGGCACGCAACTTTAAGTTCCCTTCGACCGTCTCCCATCTTCTTTGCCAAGCAGTCCGAAGAGCTGCACGTATTCCTGCCATGTAGTCGGTGTGAGGAAGAGCGAAACGCTGGTCCGGTCGCAGAGTCCTCGCGGACTCTTTGGCGCCCTCATCGGCGTGCTCATTCCCCGCAATTCCTACATGTCCAGGAACCCAGCAGAAGATAATCTCGACATCTGCCCGGCTCGCCAAAACATTGGTGGTGTCAAGGATATCGCGAACCAGGGGATGCGGAGATTCCAATGCTCCGAGAGCACTCAGGGCGCTTTGTGAGTCACTATAGATCACAATCCGGTCTCCGAACCAGGCACGTGGCGTAATCTCCCGTACCGAGTGGTGTATTGCCACCAGCTATCGGCCGTGAAGACAGACGCAGCGCCTGGCAGAGCCCCGCTGACTTCAAACGGAGGAGATACGGCGTGGAAGCCGACCCCTTCTTCGGACTTGGAGCCATCCGTATACACTGGCACGGTTCCAGCGTGACACGATGTGTGCTCCAAAAAGGTCGAACGCAATACTCCCGGCGCAGTACAAGCTTTGGGAGCAGAGGCGTGGCGACAAATAGCAAAATGTGGTACCCTCCAGGGTGGCGTCCTGGGCAGAACCAGGAGCGCCACCGGCCCGAGAGCTATATCTACCTCTCGAAGGAGTTTCCTGGCCCTAAACCCAAAGGGCTTAGGGTATGACTGGCGTCTCTCGGCGGCATAGGCACCGTCGAGATCGGCTGCGGATGCAGTGAAAGCTGTTGGCGACTGAGGGAGGCGCCGGGCTCGAGTGTACAGGCGAGCGATGCACTGCACGCGGGGCAGAGCGAGTGGAATCTCCCCAGCATCGACCAACAGGCTCTAAATCGGGAAAGTGCGGAAGGCACCGGTCGCAAGGCGAAGGCCGGTGTGGTGGATTGAATCTACCTTCCACAATAAACGCTCGGCTGCGGATGCATAAAACTCGCATCCGTAGTCGAGCTTCGAACGAAAGGATCGATAAAAAAGTAGGGCAGTAGCCCTATCAGCGCCCCAAGCGCTGAACATCACGGAACGGAGAATCTCCATGGCGCGGGTACAAGAGACCCTAAGGCTGCGAATATGAGCCTCCCAGGTGGGGCGTCGGTCGAACAAGACCGAGGAAACGGTGCGACTCAACCACATCCAGGCGCACCCCATTAAGAAACAAATCTGGGTCGGGGTGGAGCCGTGGATGGCGGCAGAAGTGCACCACCTTAGTCTTGGCCAAAGAAAACCAAAACCTGTGCGCTTCGGCATAGCGAGAGACGCGGTTCAATGCCTGTTGGAGTCGACGCTCCAGAGTTGGCATCTGGGCCGCGCCAAAAGAGATCGAAAGGTCGTCCACGTAGAGCAAAGCGAGAACATCTTCCGGCAGCACCGAGGTGAGGCCGTTGATGCTCAGGGCAAAGAGTGCAACAATGAGGACACTTCTCTGCGGGACACCCTCTTCCTGCTCCTTTGGGCCGGAGAGAGCTCCCCCCACCCGTACGCGGAAACGACAATCTCGCAAAAATTCAGATATAAAGACTGGGAGGCGTCCCCTCGCCCCCATCGTGTGGAGAGTATCCATGATACCGTATCGCCATGCGGTATGATAGGGCTTCTCCAGATCGAAAAAGAACCTGGCGTAGTGCTGTCTACGAAGGAAAGCCTTGCAGACGGCATTTTTCAGTCGAAGCAGAGCATCCGACGTGTAGTGGAACTTGCGGAAGCCGCACTCTGCAGAAAACAGATGGCCTCCGCTGTCCAGGAAAAAGGCTAATCTAACCTTTACCAATTTCTCCATCAACTTGCACACGCAAGAGGTTAGAGAGATTGGGCGGAAACCGGTCGGAGTAGAGTGATCTCTCCACGGTTTGCGAAAGGCGAGCACAGTAGCGATTCGCCAGGAGTCTGGGAGAAGACCTTCCACCCAGATCCTGTTGAACAAATCTAAGAGAAAGGCCATGCTGTAGCGGGCCGAAAAATTTAGACTAACCCCAATCGATCCAACCCGCTTCCTACACTAATCCGGACGTGAGAAATCGAAGGAGAATGAAACGGATTGTATGTACAGTCCTTTACTAACAAAAAAAATACAATATTTACAAAAAATATGGGTAAATATGCACCCAATGAGCCTATTTATATATATACTAAAACAATCCTATCTTGGAACCCAATCAATCAAAAAAAATATATATTAATACTAAGAGTCAGCATATACAAAAGGGGACAACCAAAACAAGAGACAACAAAAGGAGGAGTTTTCTTACGTGGTACCACGGTTTACGATTTGCCGGCCTCCCTGGGGGAAAATCTTGTCGGCAGTCACTCTTGTGACAAAATTGGGTGTGCAGGGCTTATGGTGCCTGCCACCTCGGAGCTCAGTTTTCTTTAAGATCGAGTCAAGTACTATTAGAAGACTTCTTATATCTTCTTTAAATATCTCCAAAATATTTTCGTTAAAGTCGCTCTTGCAAAATGCAGGCAATGTTTTTGTTTGTTTTGTTCTTTTTTGTTTTTTGTTTTTTTATTCTGGTACTTGAACGCTGTCCCATAAAATCTTTAACAATGCCTCGCTCACCAAGGTGTCAAAGCATGGCGGACGCGACATCGTCCGGATCACGGGCAGTGTCCGAGCATGAAGCAAGAGCGGAATGCAACTAACTCAGAGTAAACCTGTCGATGAAGGGTTTTCCGCCTCTCAAGGTAAAGTCCAGCCGGCGGCCTTCCGCAACATCATGACGTGCATTGAATGCTGGCGAAGCAGCATCCCGGCTAGAGAATGCGGTTGTGACGGATTCCGCCACGGACGCGGGGTCCGAGATTGCGGTCCGATTCTCAGCGAGAACTTGCCCCGAATCCTTTCGACTCGCTTCCAAACCTCTGCTAGAGGGGTCTTCCCGTTAAGTGAAGACACGTATGCCCGCCAAAAAGAGCGGCGGGCGTGCTTCGAAATATACTGGAACCTAGCCCTAGCCCGACGAAATTCACTGACAGTGAAATTGTTCGGGCGGCGCTTATAGCACATGTAGGCATAACGCTTCTGTTTGAAGGCCGTCTCACACTCGGTCGACCACCACGGAAGCGGTCGGCGTGCAAAACGACCAGACATTCTGATAATAGTAGTCAGGCCCGCGGAGATTAGGTTACGGGAGAAGAACTCAACGGCCTCATCTACCGACCTAAACTCCTCAACTGAGATAGAGAATTAAGTAATTTCCTAAAATGCAGGCCACCGCGCCCGTGCCAAGCACCACTGAAGTGGGCTCTCAGGCGGCAGTTGCCCTGAAAATGATATTTGAATGGGAAAGTGAACACTACCATGGAGGTCATCGACCACCACCCAATCAAAATCAGGCTGTGCATTAGAAGAGCACAAAGATAGATCAAGGCAAGAAAATGAAAGGGCCTCGGCAACCGTGCCACGATGCGGCGGAAGTCCCCCCGCGTCGAAGTCAGCTGACGGTGGAATGTACGCAGAAATGATATTATACCTCCTATCCAGGTGAAGCTGCACAGCCACTGCCTGAAAGGAGGTATCTAAAGTGAAAAGAATAATGGAGACATCATGCTGGGTGTAAACCGCGCATCTCCCAGAACGGCCCCCATCTCGTGGTGGTGGAATCGCAAAACCCTTATACCCCAGGAGGGTAGGCATGGGGTATGTGCCTAGCATGGTCTCCTGCAGAAAAATAGCTAACGGGGAACGGGACAAGATGAGCCTCCGCAGCTCTTCCCAGTTGGCCCGTAGTCCACAGCAATTCCATTGAAGGAATATGCCCTCCAGGCCTAGCTTGGAGAAGACAGAAGACCCTCACGGGAATGGCTGTATGCTTCCCAGAGTCAGAACCCTGGGCGCTGTTGGCCGGACAATGTGCTGAAGGCGCTGTCGCCTTCGAGGACTTATTGCAGGAGGTTGGGCTCGCCATGCAAGTCTTTTCCTCCCTCCACCTCGAAACCGCAGGCATTGCGGCTTTGGAGGCGAGGGGCCTTCTTTTCGAGGATCCACCATCTCTGAGCCACTCAGCCCACCATTAGGTGTGGGCAAAGGAGCCGAAGCTCCTTTCTTGCTGTCCTCCTTTCAGGGGACAGCTTTAGAAACCCCAGAAGATGGCCTGGCAACCAACTTCAGGGGTGTTGCCTCCTGTGAGTCTAATGACTCAGTGGAGGCACGTGGCCATTTTGCCTTACAGGAAACGGTCACGCTGAGGGAAGGCAAGGGGGAGCCCTGGTTTTAGTCGGGGCTGGGTAGGAACCCTTTTTGCCACCAGCTTTACCAGGGGAGCGCCCGGGTTGAGTAGAGCCTGCCGAAGGGTTCCGAATGGGTGCAGAAACAACCGTGCTTGTTGGTATGGATGGGCCAGAATCAGAGGGTGTCTTTCTAACCATTGAGGCATAAGACATCCCAGGCAGAGCCAGGTGCGCCAGGACCAAGTCCTTAGCCTCGCATACTGAGAGTCAATCCTGGGCCTGAACAACCAGGATTTCTTTCTCAAGGAGATATGCACCACATTGCTTCAAAGAAGCAGGGTGCGGTTCTCTGCAATTGACAAGTCTTGGCCAAAAAACACAATTTGGACTTATCGTTTGCCTCCTTGGAGCAATTTGCCATACTTCTGGTGACCCCGACTTTGCATGTCTACATAAGCCATTCATATAGCCGAAGTGGTAACAGTAATAGCACCACCACAGCAGTGGGACAAATGCCTTCACGTGGTAGCGATACCAACCGGTATGCACCGACTCAGGGAGCTTGTGACAGTCAAATGTGACGAAGAGTGTAGGGGTGGATCTCAAGGACCCTCCCTGTTTTCTCATCACACGTTCGACCTTGACTGCCCCATGGTTGGCCAGCTCTAAGGTGATGTCCTCTAAGGAGTATTCCACCAGTTCCCTCGCATAAACTACTCCTTTCACAAAGTTCATGGTAGAGTGCAGCGTCACACTCACCAGGGTGCCATCAAGTGTCCAAAGAGCACTTATCTTGGCCACCTCGGAGGGATTCGCTGTATTCGCCTGAAGGCTCCCATCTGACAAACGGGTCACCTTCGGCTCCCTACCAATTACAGTAGCTAAAGCTCTCCTCTGATGGATCATGTTGCCATTGGCCAACATGCTGCCATCAGTGGAGCGAATAACAAGGAACCGCTGGAAGCCAGCGGGCTCAAAAATGCCAGGTAACCTCTGAATGAGGGGCCCCAATGTTATCGAGGCTCCGCCCTGCGCACTTTTGGTCATAGTCAGGGGCTCCCCACCTGGGGGGGGAAGCAGGGGGGCCGGATGTGCCAATCTTGGCTTAGTAACTTACTGAAGTGGCAGCAGACCCATCCATCCCTGCAGCCCCCGCGGATGGAGAGGAGCCCCCCAGAGTCTTTCCTTTTTTTTTTCTTTTTTTTTAAGAAAGGAGGGCAGGGAATGAACCCGCTTTTTCCCTCCACCGGCATGAGCCCCCAGGCCAGATGGACCGGCCTCAGTCAGGTCCTTCTCCGAGATAGAGAAGTTCCTTGCAGTCGCAGGGGCATGGGTCGGAGGAGATCCCTTCCCTCCTTGTACTGCCTTGGAAACCCTAGCCGTTTGAGGAGGACCTTGCATAGGGGTGGATTCTGGTTCGGTGCTTGGCGCCGAGCCCGGATTGCCCCCCATGGAAGGCCCTACTGTCTGAGGCTGGTTGCCTCAAGGACCTTGTCTATCTCAGGAGGGGCCTCCAGCAGCCCCCCTTCCCCAGGACATTGCAGGTCCCATTGGCAGCATTGTCACAAGTCATGTGTTGGGAGGCACTGGCCTTGACCCCGGCAAGGTTTAATATTCTTGCCAGCAGGTCTTTTGAGGGAAGTGACTGAAGGGGCCTGGCTTCCCTCTCCCCCCTAAGGGGGTTTACCTACCAAGCCGCTTCAATGGGGAGCGGTTGGCTATGGGCTGCCTGCTGGCTTTCTTTGCAGTCCCCTTGGAAAGAAAAGGGGGGACTGCGGCTGGAAAGAGGGAGTTGCTCAAAAGCACCTCCAGAGAAGGGGGTGAGGGGAAGTCCCCTACACCCGTAGGTGAAGGAGAGGAGTAAGCCTCCTCTCTGGTTAGAGAAATTTGTAGAGTCCCCTGTGCAAGCACAGGGAGGGGAGGGACCTCCATTTGTTCTGTGGAGCTGCCCGAGGGTGGTTCCATCGATGGACAAGGGAAAATTGAGGGTAGATTTTTAATTTTCACATCATTGGGCATGGTGATCCTAAATTTTTCACAGGATGCAATAGCTCATCACCCTTTGCAGTAGCCTGCCCTGCAAGGGGTGCATACAGGCCTGACAGAGCCAGGTGCCGCCATTCAGGACCACCCCTCCCACCTGGTGGCCTGGCAGTCACTCGGCATGGTGGCTCCACCTTGGACACGGCGTAAAAAAAAAATTGTGAAGTGAGAAGGAAAGGGGATGTGAGGAAGGTATGGGAGGGAATGAAGCAGGCTGTTAAAAACCCACCAACTCCAACCAGATCTCAGGGGTTAGGGAACATTGTCCCCTCCCCCCTCAGCCCCGATCCAGGATGGTTGGCTGAGAAGGTCAGCATCTACCCTGTGAAATTAGAGGCTGACCAGAGAAAGTTGTGGGAGAGGTTGTATGAAAAGCGAGGAAACCGGGGGGAAAACACAAGTGTTTTGGAGGAAAGAGAAGAGGCTAAGCTGGGGTCGGACGGGGTGCTGAATCCTGTCAGCATGGCGACCAGGATGGCAAATCGCCACGCCCCTTACAGGGTGGGGATGAAGCAGTTTGTTAAAAAAAACACCATCCCAAACCGGAGCTCAGGGATTAGCGAACTTTGTCCCCTCCCCCTTCAGCCCCAATCTGGGACGGTTGGCTGAGAAGGTCAGCATCTACCCTGTGAAATTAGAGGCTGACCAGAGAAAGTTGTGGGAGGTTGTAGGAAAAGCGACGAAGTAGGGGAAAAATACAGGTTGTCTGAAAGAAGGAGAAGAGGTTAAGCTGGGGTTGGACGGGGTGCTGAGTCCCATCAGCTCGGCAGCCAGGATGGCAAATCACCACGCCCCTTACGGAGGAGGGGGGAAGGCTCTGTTAATGAATTCTTCTTCTCTATTTCTGCTAAAAATGTCCATCAGCTTTCATACAATGTGGTTATGGATGTGATGAGACAGATGAGAATAGCAGCAGCACAAAGATGGAGGGATAGAAAGCATTCCCAAACACTCAGAAATGCATACAGAAAAGTATGAGGGAAAAAGGGAAAAATTAAAGGGGGACAATAGTTTATTTATCTTTAGAAATTTAAAGAAAAAGAAATACAGCTATTATAATATTAGTCAAAATTTACCCCAAATGGTTTAATAAAAGTTTCCCTTTAACACATTTGCATACCTTCTCCTTCTGTTGCTTCTTTTCTGCATTTTTGGCTTCTATTTCTCGCTTCTTCTGTCTTTCTTTTTCCTTTTGCTTCCTTGCAAGTTCTTTCTCTCTCTCTTTGACAACATCTTCTTGCTTAGCTTTCATTTCATTTAATGTAACCAAACCAATAGTAGAACTCTGAAATATTGGGATAGCTTTTATTATTCCAAAAAGACTAAATTTAGTGGTGGTAAGCAATTAAATAGAGAAGACCAGAAGCAAAACGCATCTATGGAGGTATATTATTCATCTATGGAGATATATCATTCATAAACAAATAAAAGCTAACATATATATATAAATAAAAAAAGTATTAAACACCATCATTCAAGTTTTAACATATTAAGTATTAAATATCTTTTTTAAATAAAGAGTGAGCTTAATATTTGAATAGTAACTTTCCCCAAACCCATTTATATTGAATGAAAATGCCAAGTTATTCACCAAATAGATTCAAAATTTGGGTGGATTTGAAGTGGACTGCCATATGCTATAGTGGCTGTGTTTGGAAACTACATTAAACAGTAGATTTCCTCTGAGATAGACATCAAACAGGGTGAATTGGAAGTAGACAAACAAAAACAACACATTTTGAATCTTGCAAGGGCAACCAAAGCCAGTCCCAGTGCTTTGTGCCCCATTGGGAGTCAGAGCATTCTTGTGGCAGTTAGCCCATGGCTTCATCTTCTTAGGGGGAGATCTTACAAAATCTATTGGCAGGCAGACACACCCATGTGACATTTGCTGGTTATGTATCAAACATGAAAAACTTTACAGTGTCCTCCAAGGGTTTGTACTGTGCCCCATTCTCTTTAACCCATATATGCATGGCATACCTACACTACTCACCCAAGATACATGGATGATGCAACTCTCACATGCATGAATCAAGGTAGAGACACCGTTACTCATCTTTTCCAATCCTACCTTAACACTACACAATTGGTTCATCACAAACAGATTCAAAATGGCCCTAATCAAATATTCAGCTACTATCTTCATCAGTGATAAATGGGGTTGGGAGGGCATGCAGATCCTCCAGGTATGAGTTGTAATAATCACACAGGGCATCCCCTTGCAGGGTACAAGCAATTCATATGTGCAGTAATGGACTATCCAAGCCCAACTTCAGTACCTAATCTTAAGATTCTTCAACACTTTAACCATGCCAAACAAAGCCCTAAAAAAAAATTACAGACTGCACAGCTACAACACTCAACTTAAAGTCTGAACAAAAAGCCATCAAGGTGAAGAATCACCTTGTCATCAGAGATAAATATTAGCTGCAGCCTCCATAAATCCAGAGCACCCATTACACTATATGGTGGAACCACCCATTACACTACATGGTGGAACATCTACTCCCACAATGGAATATTAAAATAGCACCCCATATATACTAGATTAGGGATAAGCTGTCAACTCTCCCTCATCACAATTTATAACAATGCATAATGTGATGCCAACAATAGCGTGTCGTGGAAGGAGCTAAACAAAACTCCAACACTCCTGGGAATACACTCAATGATCTTGCTCTTCATATAACTAAAAAGTTACAAAGAAACTCAACACCTAAAGCACTAGCAAACATCACTTGTAGACAACAGAGGGAATCACTAATCAGACTATAAAACAATTCTTCAATATCTCATCACTTATGCAGTACCAGCACTACCCAAAAACAATGCCGACAGCTCCAAACAGTACTAAAAATTATCACAGGATGAACACAAACTAACTATATACCATATACACTCAAACCAAATATCCTACCAATGGGAGTACACCTTACATTATAGAAACACCAATTCAACAGAGCACTAATTAAACCAATCCCAATTCAACAAACACCAACACTGAGAATCAAAAAAGTATCCCAGGCACAATACTACCAAGTTGACTGCAATAACCTATCCCTCCCTAAAACCACAACCTGATAAAACAAATTATTAGTACCCTACCCAAAGACTAACTCAAAGACAACAAAGGAACTACAAAACCAAGAATACTTAAAAGCGATAGGCCTGATCACCAGGCTCTAGCATCTCTTTGCACCCTTCCACACTTCCACTGGTTTACTTTCCACTATCTGTCCACACACCCTTACTCTATCCCCTACCTACATCTACTCTTACAACAACCATACCCAAAACAACCTTCCAAAATAGACAAAGAGATCAGTAGCAAAGGTAGGCAAAGTGAATCAAATGTGGGCATATTCATGTAGAAAGTAAGAAGAGATCTGAAAAAGTGAAGGTAGACAAAGATAAAATAGTAGAAGATATATAGCCACAATCCTTCTTGCAGACATCGAGGCCAGGAGGGTGCACAAATGAGGACACTGGGACTGGGATAGTGTGCCAGTTAGGAAAATGAAAGCAGTTTTGTTAGGGTCAAGTTCATTCCTCAGGGTAGATATAGATCTGTAATGAAAGAGTTAATTTTTGCCTACCTTCAATTGTTGTTCAATAGCATCATAATGAACAGCAAATTTATTTTCTATTTTATTTATTTTTAAAGTTTCTTCCAATTTTCTCTTCTTTTGTTCTAATTCTTCTTGCTCTCTTTCTCTCCTCTTTTTTATCTGCATTGCTCGCCCAGCTTCACTCGCTGCACCTTTGTACTGGGCCATTTTGGAGGGTTACTCAATTTTTTTAACTATTTAATTTTCTAATGCCAATTATAACTAACAAAGAAAATACAATTAAAGATTAATAAAAGAGGCCTAAAAATGCACACATCTTAATATATTTTATAATGGCTCCCAGCTTTAACTCACTAATGTATAAGTATAAAAGCTATTAATAAAAAATCCAGTGAGGAATTATAACTATCAATGTAATTTTTATGGTTTGGGAAGACTTGGCAATATTTTGCAATAGCTTTAGGGGAAGATAATTATCTTTTGTATATACTAGAGCAGTGGTTGGGGAACAAGGGTAAATTACCCCAAATGGGGTAATTTAGAAAAATTTGGGGGTAATGGATGTGGATGTGCTAAGTGAGGGAAACGAATATGAAAGTTGGAGAAAAAGAATGCATTGAGGAGCCTGTCTTCTATTTTTCGGTAAAATCTGGCAACATTTCTCCTAATTAAATGGAATTTTGCAATGTTTTGAACATGCCTCTTTCAGAGTAGTTGATGAATTAGTAGAGCTGATCAAGTGATATAATAATTATTTACATAAGGTGAGTTATGATATAATCTATACTATTTACGTTTCGGTATAGAATGTTGTGATTAAAATTCAACAAAATTTAAATATATAAATATAAGATTAGTTTAGACTTTAGGATATTTTAGTTTATTTGTAAGGGGCCTAATTGTCTCATCAGCTGTTTAGTTGCCATTTCTCACTTTTTTAGGGGTAACTATTATATTATTCATTTATTTTTATTTTAATGAATTATTTTATATTAAAAGTAAGTTTTTTAATGAGCTTAACTCTATTTAAGAAGATTTCATGCAGCCCCTACAGATGTAATGCTCACTCTTTTTAAGTCTTATTGTTTGAATTTTTATGGTTGTGAATTGTGGTTTGATTTTATGTTATTTTAAGTTTTAATTTAAACTCTTAAATTCATCACTAAATAATTTTTTATTTTTCAAAAATAGAAGTCAAAAGACCTTAAAAAAGTGATAGATTTGTCTTTCATTTTCAGATGGCATCAGCAAGGAAAAGGACATATCAGGCAGAGTTCCTTAATTATGGCTTCACAGAAATAGAGGACAAAGTACAAATGAAACCTCAATGTGTCGTCTGTATAAAAGTACTGACTGCCGAGTCTTTAAAAAAGAATCAAATGAAGAAACACTTGAACAAGGTTCATTCACAACTGTCTTGCAAACCACAGGAATACTTTGAAAATCTGGAAAAAACAGTCAAAAGACAGAGATTGGAAAATAACAAGAGTGCAACGTTTGACCAATGTTCAGCAGCAATAGCTAGTTTTGAAGTAGCATGGTTGGTTGCTTGAAACAAGAAACCACATACTATTGGTAAAGACTTAATCAAACTGGCAGCTGTAAAAATGGCAGAAATAATGTGTGGGCAGAAAGTAGCTAAACAACTGAATACAGTTCCTTTGTCTGCAAGAGTTATTAAAGAAAGAATTTCCATCTTGGCAGAAAATATGAGAGAACAAGTGATTTCTTCAGTAAAAAAGAGTAAAGAGTTTGCCATTCAACTTGATGAGACTACAGATGTCAGTAGCAATTTGCAGTTGATGATATACGTTCGATACAGGGGTTCTGATGAAATTGAAGAAGAAATGTTGTTATGTTCTCCTCTTGAGTTGAGAACTCGTGGTATTGATATGTTCAATAAGGTTGATGCATACTTCAAAAAACAAAGTGTTGATTTAAAGTGGGAAGATTGTATTGCAGTATCAGTTGATGGAGCTCCTGCCATGCTTGGTGAAGTCACTGGTTTTGTGGCTTTGGTCAAACAACAGAATCCAAATATTCAGGTCATCCATTGTATGATACATCGTCAGGCATTAGTTGTGAAGAATTTGGAACCAGAAGTGGAAGCTGTGTTGAATGATGTAATTAAGATTGTCAATGTTGTAAAAGGGCAAGCACTAAACACGAAGATGTTTTGTGATTTATGTGAGGATGGAGAGGCTGAATATTCAACTCTTCTTTTCCATATGGAAGTGAGGTGGCTTTCACGTGGAAATGTCATGAATAGAGTGTGGGCTCTTAAAACCAAACTTGAAATATTTCTGACTGATCAAAAACACACACTTGCAGAGAAGTTCAGAAAATCAACCTGGCTAGCTCTTCTTGCATACTTAGCTAACATTTTTGGGTATGTAAATGCGCTGAACAAGGAATTGCAAGGAAAGAAAATCAATCTCATCTTAGCAAGGAAAAAAATTTCAGCATTTGTATCAAAGCTTCAGTATTGGAACCAAAGAGTAAATTCCAATAAGATTGCTGTCTTTCCAAACCTGGCAGAGTTTTTGGAAGAATGTGAAGCCTGCAGTTTTAGGGACATGAAGGAATCAGTCACAAGGCACCTGACCAAACTTAGGAATAGGTTCTGTAACTACTTTCCAGAGCTTGATTCACAAACTGTCAGCTGGGTTGTAAATCTCTTCAAATGTGAACTGGCTGATTTGCCTGAAGAGCCTGAAGGATTGGCAGAAGAGCTTATTGAACTGCGTTCCAACGGTGAAACAAGCATGGAATTTGAGACCAAGGATGACCTCTCAAGTTTTTGGATGTCAAAAGCTGCAAAAGCTTATAAACTGCACATTTGGAAGCAACTAAAATGCTGCTACCTTTTGCAACAACCAACCTTTGCGAACAAGGTCTTCTACCCTTGTAAATCTAAAAACAAAATACAGAAACCGGTTGGATCCTGAAGACAGCATCAAAGTAGCAATGAAATCAAAAATCCCTGATATTGAAATTGTTGTATCAAAGATGAAACTATCATTTTTCCAAAGCCTGAGGGAGCTGATATATTCAAGTTTTCAATAATTTTTTCATTAGTTTTATTTGTGTATCATTCTCATGCCAGAAAGGGTAAACATTTTTTCCCCATAATAGTGAATTCAATAACATTTTCCTATTTTTGTTTTTGTACTGATTTTAAATACATGATAGTGACATAGTCAATAATTTTGCTTGTGTTCCATGTAATGCTAAAAAGTGACTGTTTTATTTCTCTTTATAAATAAATAATTTCCTACAATTTTTTCTTGCGTGCTATTTCCATGTCAAAAAGATGGACTTTTATTTCCTAATGATAGATGAAATAAAAAATTAAACATTATCCCAATATAAATTTTTTTGTCTTTATTATCCATGATTTTTATAAGTAAATTGGTTTGTCCCCCAGAGTACTTCAGAGTCAGGGGTAAATTCATTTTACTACAAATTCTTTTGGGGTAACACCCCAAAAAGTTACGCAACCCCTGTACTAGAGTATTGTACAAATTTTCATGATTAACTTTTATATATATAAGATAGGGGGTTATACTCAGTATACACAGATATTTGGGGGAATGGGTTGAAATTAATGCAGTTTTGAAAAATGTAACCTTACAGGAAGCCTACACTCTCATGGCACAATTGGTATAGGGTTGCTTTTTTTTAACAGGCCCATCTGGCAACTGTCTACAAGAGCATGTCACAATAGTTAAAATTTCAGCCTAGCGCCAGGCTAATTTAAAATTAACAAAACCATACCAAACAAAGAAAACCAACACAACAAAAACAAAAATGAAACACAATCTGGCTTAGGGGCCTGGCCAGTTATCCCCTAGAACAGGAACATGAGACCAATACCAAAGAGAGTCAAATAAAATGGAGTAGGCCAGCCTCCTCCAAAAAGGAGGATACTTCACAAGTATGTGTGCACAAACCAGTCCTGAGTATAAGGGACAAAAAGTAGCGACCCCACCCATCCTGGTACTGGGACAAGTAATGTTCACTAAAATCACAAAGTCAATGACATTCAACAAGAATGTGCTGAGTAGTCTGGAGGACAATGCAGAAAGGTGCAGGAGAGCACCCCATCAAAAGACAGATGCAGTGAGAGCTGTTGGTGACTGAGGGAAGCACTGGGCTCATACATACAGGTTCAGAGCGAGTGGCATCTCCCCAGCATTTACAAGCTCTCAATGGGAGACACGCAGAAAATGGCACCAGTCACTAGGCAGAGACAAGTGCAGTGGATCAATTCAATAGCTCAAGAGAAGTTGTATACTAGGTCACTGGAATATGGAAAAATAACCAATGATTGGAAGAGAGCGAATGTAGTCCCCATTTTCAAGAAGGGTAGTAAAGAGGATCCAAATAACTTTAGACCGGTTAGCCTAACTCCTGTAGTCTGTAAAATTCTTGAGAAAATAGTTAAAAAAGGCATTTACCAACATCTAGAGAGGGAGGGGTTAATCAGCAATTCTCAGCATGGGTTTAGATCAGGTAGATCATGTTTGACTAATTTACTAGACTTTCTGGAGTTCGTAACAAATCAAGTAGATAAGGGAGAGAATGTAGATGTAATTTACTTAGATTTTAGTAAAGCATTTGATAAGGTACCACATAGGAGACTAGTTCATAAATTAAAAATGATTGGGATATGTGGGGGGGTTTCAAATTGGATAGCTGAGTGGCTGAAAGACAGGAAGCAAAGGGTAGTGCTAAATGGTGTAAAGTCAGAGTGGAGGGATGTTATCAGTGGGGTTCCTCAGGGATCAGTTCTCGGTCCATTATTATTTGTCATCTATATAAATGATCTTGAGGAGGCAGTTAATAATAAAGTGTCAATTTTTGCAAATGATACCAAATTAGCAGCTGTAGTTAAAGATATTGATGATAATTTTAAAGTGCAGGGGGATTTAAATAAATTGTTATCCTGGGCACATAAGTGGCAAATGACTTTCAACCTTGATAAGCGCAAAGTTATTAACATGAGAAAAGATAATAGAGAATTTAACTATGAAATGGATGGGCATTGACTGAGCTCAGTAGAGGATGAGAAAGATCTAGGAGTAGTAATAGATAAGTCATTAAGGTTTTCTAAGCAGTGTATTGAAGCAAGAAATAGGGCAAATAGAGTGCTGGGTTTCATTAAGAGAAATGTCAGTCACAAAAGTAAGGAGGTTATTCTTAAACTCTATAACTCTTATGTTAGGCCAAATCTAGACTACTGTATACAGGCATGGTCCCCACATTTTAGACACGATATTAACCTTCTCGAGTCAGTGCAATGGAGGGCAACAAATATTATTCCTTCCCTGAGGCACCTTGAATATATAGATAGACTGAGGGTATTAAATATGTTCTCGTTCCAAAGGAGGTGTGTGAGAGGGGATATGATTGAGCTCTTTAAATTTTTTTCTGGGATAGATAAATTGGATGTTAGCAAGTTTTTTGAGTTAGATGATGGAAATTGGACTAGAGGTCACCACTTGAAAATTAAAAAGCAAGGGTGTAGGTTGGATTTAAGAAAATATTTTTTCACCAAGAAGAGTGGTAGACTTCTGGAACAAATTGCTGCGGAGGGTAGTAGGTAGTCCAAATTTAAATGTATTTAAGAGTAGGTTGGATGAGTTTATGGGGAGGGAAGGTTGTGATGGTTCCTAAGTTTTGTATATATTAATATAGTTTGTATATATCTGTGGAGAAATGGCTACATTAAGCATCCTGGAGGAGTATAGGTACATTAAAGCCCCCCCCCCCCTCATGAGGAGAAGCGTGGGAAAGGTAGCCGGCGAAAATGCTTACCATGTGTGATCTCCCCGCCGCTGTGGGCAGTTGGAGCTAACATATGTTTGAAGGCGACCACCTAAGGTCCTTAAATGACGCTCTAACGATCGAATTACCTATGAGACCCATAAACCCGTGGTTATGGAAAAAAAAGCGGTGCAAGTCAGAAGGCACGCCAAGTAGCGGTGCAAGTCAGAAGGCACGCCAAGTAGCGGTGCAAGTCAGAAGGCACGCCAAGTAGCGGTGCGGTTGCGAGCCTATAATTTGCGAGCTGACTTGGGCACCCCAGTGCCACCTCAGGAATTCTCGCTCTCCCCAGATGCTAACTCACCATTCGCTCTTCCCCCCCTTTGCCTCTGTGGCCTGGTCACTTACCCCTTTAGATCGGGCGGCAATCCGCCTATAAATAAGCCCCGCAAAGAAAGAGAACAGGATTATCTGAAGTCGATACACCAGAATAGGATTAGTTCGTGAAGATCGATCCATCGGCCAGACAAGAAGATTATTAGAAGTCGATTCGCCAGAAGAAAGATTAGTTTGTAAAGATCGATCTTTCAGCCAGACAAGAAGATTGAAAGTCGATACGCCTGAAGAAGGGTTAGTTCATGAAGATCGATCCTTCAGCCATACAAGACTATTTCCGTGAGAAACGATAGGATCAGATTGAGAAAATCGATCCCCCCCTTTCCGGGCGGTATTAACCTAAATAGTCAAGCTTTACATCGGTGCCATACCGAAGAAGCCTGTTCAGTCTGCAAAGAAGTCCGACTGAAGAAAAGCAAAGCCGCTCACACTCGAGCGACTCTCACATCTCAAGCTCCGTAAGAGTGAGAGGAGAAGAACCCAGCCCCAACGAGCTCCCGTTCTTTAATTACGTTGAAGAAGCAGCCCCCATCACAGGCGACAAGCATTCCCTTCCCGACGAAATTTCAACCAGCGGCCACACCACTTCAAAGCGAGAGATAAGTCCTCCAGCGACATCCGGCAATCCCTAATACCTACCTGTAAGTTAACAATAACATAAAAATCTCTATTGCGATAGTAAAGTTTAGTACATCCCACATTTTAAAGGAGAGTAGAAACCCTTGTTCTTGAACCTAGGTCATATGTGTTTGTAGATGAGAGTACGTTAATTTAATGTTTTATGCTAATCAAATAGGGTCGTGATAAAAATACTAATTGGCAATTGGTATGTTTACTGGAAGCCTATTTGTTTATGTTATGTCATTGAAAGATCTTTGAGGCCAAAGATAGAAATGTGTTTACTGTTGGTTTGTAATATTTAATTTAAAATACATGTTTATTTTGGTAGATTCTGGTGTTTCCTCTTATCCTTATGTGTTTAAAAATAGCTCTTCCTTAAGAACTAAACCACTAAAATAGCACTCTTAGAACAAAGCCTACTTCATCATAGAAGTAACTCACGCCCCTTAAAGCATACCGCTACTAAAAGGGTGTCAAAGAGTAGAGGGATCAAAACCAAGGGTCATTCTACGACATATAAAAGTGGTGTCAGGTCTAGAGGTTTTATATTAGAAAGAACCCAGCAGTGTCTATTTAAGGAAGAGCTAACACATAAAAGGAACACCAGGAATAATAGAATATTTGACGAGTGGGAAATTGGTAAAGTTAGAGGTGGATACCATCTAAAGGTAATTGTTAGGCCAAGTGGTAAGTTTCGGTGGTGGAATAGGTCAGGCTTGATTAAAAACAAGGTAGATGACTGACATAAGCGCGATGGCATTGTTTCACCTTTATCGGAAGCAAGGTCAAAGCCTCGGACTGCAAGGAACCGAGCTGAGTTCGTTTATTCAGGAGAAAGAGAAGAAAGAAGAGAAAAGATGAAAATGGAAGCAGAAAAGACGAAAATAGAAGCTGATGAAAGAGAGAAGATAAGGGCCCACGAAAGAGCTCTTAGTAAAGACCAGTTAGAGGTGCAGTCAGTGTCATCCAGAACAGGAGTGTCACCAGCGGCCAGCATGAAACTCCCGGAGTACAAGGACGAAGAAGATTTATGCTCATATCTCTCCCATTTTGAGAAAATATTTGAAGTCAATAATTGGGACCTAGAAGAAGATGGGGTCGCCAGACTGTTACGGCTACTCAATGGTGGGATGAGAGAGATATTCGTATCTTTACCCTCAGAAGCGACTGTGGACTATTCCACTCTCAAAGCCAAACTTCTCTCAGCAACAAACCTTAACCCGGAAGAATATAGGATGAAGTTCAGGCAGTCTCGTATAAGACCTGGACAAACATACAAACATTTTGGCTTTGAGCTTCGTCGAAGCCTACAGTTTTGGATGGAGTCAGAAGGGGTAGAGAACGAAGTCGCTGCGGTCGTCGACTTCATGCTTAGAGATCAGCTACTAAGTACACTACCCCAGGAAATCCGTGCATTCGTTAAGGACCAAAAAGCTTCTACCTTCAATGAGTGTCTGGATGAGGCTGACCTCCACGCGGTAAATCATCGGTTATATCCTAGGGAGTACAAGAGAAGGCTCCCTCCCCAAAGAAAAATGGGCCGCCACCCAGGCCTTTACAGAAGAAGCCCTTTAAGTTCTCAGCAGCAAAAGGAACTTATAAACCAAATTTTGGAGGAGAAAAAAATCAAAAAGAAGTTAGGATTCCACAAGGATCATACCCTAATACCGGCACGTATCCCAGGAAGCCCGTCACTTGTTATACCTGCGGGATAATAGGTCACCTGAGTTTCCAGTGCCCACAGAACTCCCGACTGAGGGAGACCTCGAGACAACAGGTGCAAAACCTGACTGCCGCGATCCCAGCAGGACAAGCTGATTCGTCCTACGTCCCCGCGCCAACATCCGAAGGGCCCCAGCAACAGGTAAACTTTCTATTCAACAAAAGTTCGCCAGGCGGCCTACAATTTGAAGAGGGCACTGTTAATGGGTGCCGAGTATCCACTTTAGTCAGAGACACAGGATGTACGTGCATAGTGGTATCCGACAAGTTGCTGCCCCCAGTAAACCCTGACCATAAGAAATTCGCAATCATCCACGACTTTTTAGGATGCGACAATCGATTCCCCGTCATGAGATGTCATATACAATGCAGATATTTCACCAGTTGGACAGACGTGGTAGTAGCCCCGATTAAGTTCTGCGCAGTACTAATCGGACAAAACCCCCTAATTCCCCAGCAAGAAGTGGCTCAACAAGTAGTCACCCGGGCACAAGAAGCCCAGAGGAAAGAGCAACCTGCTAAGTTGACCCTGAGGATTACCCTCGAAGACAATGGGTTCAAATTGACTTCCTTCGCCAGAGCTCAGAAGGAATGCCCCACTCTTAAACCTCTATGGGAGAAAGCTATTAAAGGTGAAATTCTCCAAGTGAAAGGAAAGAAGCCTATCCAGTATATCGTAGAAGACTCACTTCTCTACCGTACTATCAGCGAGGAGGATAAGGAGAACAAGAAAGCACTGTGTGTACCTCAAGAATACACGCAAAGAATTTTGAATACCGCGCATGATGGAATATTAGCCGGACACTTTGGGCACAACAAAACGGCGCAGCAGATATTCCGACACTTTTATTGGCCCCAGGCCGCCAGGGAAATTGTGGCCTATTGCCGATCATGCGGCGTGTGTCAGAAGGATCCCTCCAGAGGACGGGTACCTCCCGCTCCCTTACAAAAGGTGCCCGTTATAACCGAACCAATCTTTCGAGTGGCTATTGATTTGGTGGGACCAATTCACCCCCCTTCAAGTGGAGGACACTCCTACATCCTCACCCTAGTGGATTGTGCCACCCGGTTCCCAGATGCCGTGGCCCTACGGAAGATTGACACTATTTCCTGCGCGGAAGCATTAATTTCAATTTTTGCACGAGTAGGCCTGCCTAAAGAAATTCTATCGGATAGAGGACGCCAATTCACCTCAGAATTGATGGAGTATTTTAACAAACTACTGTTAGTCAAGCCAATTTTTATGAGTCCATTTCATCCATCTGCTAACGGAATCTGCGAGAAATTAAACGGGACTCTCAAAAATATATTGAAGAAGTTGTGTCAAAACAACCCTACACAGTGGCACAGATACCTGCCTGCAGCCCTTTTTGCCTGCCGAGAAATACCTCATGGGACGTTGGGATTCTCGCCCTTTGAGCTATTATACGGGAGAAATGTGCGAGGTCCTATGAGTATTCTTAAGGAATTATTTTCCAACGCGAAGCTCGAGCAAGAAATCAAATCGTCTTACGCCTACGTGATGGATATGCGCGAGCGCCTAGAATATTGCTCTGGCTTAGCTCGAGAGAACGCCGAGAAAAATTTAGCCAAATACCGGGACTATTTCGATATGAAAGCAAAGGCTCGAAAATTAAAGGCAGGAGATGAAGTCTTATTATTACTCCCGACCGAAAATAATAAGTTATGGGCCCAGTGGAAGGGACCGTTTGAAGTAATCGAGGCACGGGGTCCAGTCGATTACTTGATAGATACCCCAACAGGGCGAAGAACCTATCACATAAACATGCTAAAAAAATATCCCCGCCGCGCGTGCATAAAGAATATTACCCTTCTAGACGAAGAAGAACCGATGGATGCCGTTTACCCGGGTACGCCCCTGCAAGTCATACACACCGTGTGTGTGGAACAAGACGAGGAATACGAACTTCCCTCGCTCTCACCGACCCCGGAAGACCCTCGGGTGGATTTAAAGATAAATGCCCACTTAGAAATTCAACAAAAAGCGGAAATGTTGAACTTGCTCATGGAATTCACAGAAGTCATTTCTGAAAACCCAGGATGTGCCAAGGATTTTATCCATGAAATAAAACTAAAAACTAATTCAGTGGTTCGGAGCAAACCATATCCTTTACCGATCCACCTACGAGAAGCCTTCAATAAGGAAGTCCGGAATTTACTAAAATTGGGAATTTTAGAGCCATCGGAGTCCGATTATTGCTCCCCCATAGTAAAGGTTAAGAAACCTGATCAATCATTTCGGATGTGCGTGGACTTCCGAAAATTGAATTCAGTGACCGTTTTCGACGCCGAGCCCATCCCACTAATAGATCAAAATCTCCATTTATTTGAAGACGCTAAATTCATCACCGAATTGGATTTGTGTAAAGCGTACTATCAAATACCTCTCGCTAAGGAGTCCAAAAAACTGACGGCTTTTGCGACCGAGAGAGGTCTGTTACAGTTTACGAGGCTACCCTTCGGACTACTTACAGCCGGTAGCAATTATAATAGGATGATGAGGCGAATTATCGCTGGACTAAGTGACGTGTCGTTTTACTTAGACAACGTGTACGTAGCTACCCGTACATGGGAGTCACACTTACACGCCTTACGCTCATTGCTGGAGAAATTGAAGGAGCAAGGTCTAACCGCCGGGCCGACCAAGTGTTATTTTGCCTACGAATCCATTGACTACCTGGGATTCAAAATAGGACAAAAACACTTGACTACCCAGCAAGAAAAAGTGGACGCCATAGTCAAGATGCCCCGGCCGAAAACAAAGAAACAACTCCGATCGTTTATGGGAGCTGCCTCGTTCTATAGGCGTTTTGTACCACACTTCGCTTCCATTGCGGCCCCACTGAATGATTTGTTAAAAAAGACAGCGTCAGACCCTGTCACGTGGAACCCCCATGCAATAATTCAATTGGAGGTTCTAAAAGGAAAACTCGTAACTGCGTCCATTCTTCGCTTACCAAATCCCAACAAGATCTTCGGCCTTCGCACGGACGCTAGTCGGGACGGGTTAGGCGGAGTATTGCTTCAATACGAAGATGACGAAACAGCCTATCCCATAGCTTATGTCAGTAGGAAACTGTTGAGTAGAGAAAAAGCCTACGCTACTATCGAAATCGAAGCTTTGGCCATAATATGGTCCATAGGTAAATTCAAATATTATCTAATAGGGCGCGAGTTTAAGTTGGAATGCGACCATAAACCGTTGTCATACTTAGGTAAAAATAAGTGTAAGAATGGAAGACTCCTGAGATGGAGTTTACTCTTGATGGAGTACCAGTACTCCATTCACTATATAAAAGGGTCCAACAATTGTATGGCCGACTCGTTAAGTCGGAACCCTGTCGACGATTAAGGAGCAGCCCAACTATTGTATTATAGAAAAGTTAAGTGTAAATCAGTAGAATTGTAAGTAAGTAGGGGCGAGTAACCCCCTAGTGGTAGGTAAGAAAAACCTAAGTTGGCACAGTAATATAGGAATTAATGCAAGGTCAGGTGAAATGTTATCGAGGCATTCCCGAGTGAACTAGAATTTATTGTATAATATAATGTTCTTTAAGTTACCCATGTATATTATTGTAAGCGTCGAATTGGAACACCCCCCCCCCCGTTATTTTCTTAAGGAGGGAGGTAAATGTGGAGAAATGGCTACATTAAGCATCCTGGAGGAGTATAGGTACATTAAAGCCCCCCCCCCCCTCATGAGGAGAAACGTGGGAAAGGTAGCCGGCGAAAATGCTTACCATGTGTGATCTCCCCGCCGCTGTGGGCAGTTGGAGCTAACATATGTTTGAAGGCGACCACCTAAGGTCCTCAAACGATGCTCTAACGATCGAATTACCTACGAGACGCATAAACCCGTGGTTATGGAAAAAAAAGTGGTGTGAGTCAGAAGGCACGCCAAGTAGCGGTGCGGTTGCGAGCTGACTTGGGCACCCCAGTGCCACCTCAGGAATTCTCGCTCTCCCCAGATGCTAACTCACCATTCGCTCTTCCCCCCCTTTGCCTCTGTGGCCTGGTCACTTCCCCCTTTAGATCGGGCGGCAATCCGCCTATAAATAAGCCCCGCAAAGAAAGAGAACAGGATTATCTGAAGTCGATACGCCAGAATAGGATTAGTTCGTGAAGATCGATCCATCGGCCAGACAAGATTATTAGAAGTCGATTCGCCAGAGGAAAGATTAGTTCGTAAAGATCAATCTTTCAGCCAGACAAGAAGATTAAAAGTCGATACGCCTGAAGAAGGGTTAGTTCGTGAAGATCGATCCTTCAGCCATACAAGACTATTTCCGTGAGAAACGATAGGATCAGATTGAGAAAATCGATCCCCCCCTTTCCGGGCGGTATTAACCTAGTCAAGCTTTACATCGGTGCCATACCGAAAAAGTCTGTTCAGTCTGCAAAGAAGTCCGACTGAAGAAAAGCAAGGCCGCTCACACTCGAGCGACTCTCACATCTCAAGCTCCGTAAGAGTGAGAGGAGAAGAACCCAGCCCCAACGAGCCCCCATTCTTTAATTACGTTGAAGAAGCAGCCCCCATCACAGGCGACAAGCATTCCCTTCCCGACGAAATTTCAACCAGCGGCCACACCACTTCAAAGCGAGAGATAAGTCCTCCAGCGACATCCGGCAATCCCTAATACCTACCTGTAAGTTAACAATAACATTTATATCTCTATTGCGATAGTAGAAGTTTAGTACGTCCCACGTTTTAAAGGAGAATAGAAACCATTGTTCTTGAACCTAGGTCATATGTGTTTGTAGACGAGAGTACGTTAATTTAATGTTTAACGCTAATCAAATAGGGTCGTGATAAAAATACTAATTGGCAATTGGTATGTTTACTGGAAGCCTATTTGTTTATGTTTTGTCATTGAAAGATCTTTGAGGCCAAAGATAGAAATGTGTTTACTGTTGGTTTGTAATATTTAATTTAAAATACATGTTTATTTTGGTAGATTCTGGTGTTTCCTCTTATCCTTATGTGTTTAAAAATAGCTCTTCCTTAAGAACTAAACCACTAAAATAGCACTCTTAGAACAAAGCCTACTTCATCATAGAAGTAACTCACGCCCCTTAAAGCATACCGCTACTAAAAGGGTGTCAAAGAGTAGAGGGATCAAAACCAAGGGTCATTCTACGACAATATCTATAGCTGCATGATTTAGTTCTTGACAAACCTTGATTGGTGATACCCTTGTTTCTGGACACAATCCTCTGGATGTAGTTTTCTTGGGAGTTTGGGTGCCTTAAAAAAAGAGGCCCTTTGACTCGGATGACCTATGAAGGGCCCTTGTGGCTTTTGTCATCTGTTATATTATATTGTGAGGGACTTTGATTTTGTCTTCACCTGACGATGGTGCTTTTTGTGGGGGGGTTTTGACGGATGTGGATGACCTTTGATAGGCCCTTGTGGCTTTTGTCATCAGTGAAATTATGTTATGTTATGTTACTGCAATATACACTCAGCTGTGGATGCATAAAACTCAGAAGGATAGTCAAGCTTTGAACTAACAAAGGAGCAGTAGAAAAGCAAAGCAGTAGCCTGAATGAAGTATACTATGTGGGTACAAAAGACCCGAATATGAGCCTCCCAGGTGAGGCATCAGTCTAAACCAAGACCAAGAAAACTGTGCGACTCCACCACTTCCAGGCAAACCCTGTTTATGAACAAGTCTGGACCAGGGTGGAGCCATGGATGCCAGTAGAAATGTACTACCTAAGTCTTGGCCAAGGAAAACTAAACCTGTTTCAGAGTTGGCATCTGGGCTGCACCAAAGAAGATTGAAAGGTTATCAATGTAGAATGTAGCAAGAACATCCTCCAGCAGCACTGAGGTGATACCATTAATACTCATGGTAAAATGTGTTACAATGAGACACCCTCTTCCTGCTCCATTAGATCAAAGAGGGTTCCCTCAACCCCTACGCAGTGATCTCGCAGGAACTCAGAAATAAACATCGGTATGTATAGGGATCCAAAAAGCAAGAAGTATACAGTGGAACTTTGACTTACATTTTTTTTTTTTAAGATATTGTTTGTATCTCAAATTGGTCATGAATCAGATCCATTTTTCTATTAATGTAAAATTACGAGGGGTGGCCAATAAGTTTTGCGAATCAGTAAGGCAAAACAGAGGAAGGAGGATGGCTGTTTGTGGGGGTGTTAGGACAAGTTATGACAAATCAGGACATGCAGCTGCACACTCCTGCCTCATCTATTTAAGAAGCAGTAGCTGATCGAAGATCGTCAGTCACAAACTTTTCAACAATGGAGAAGGTTGAGCACCGCGCATTGATCAAATTTTTGACCAAGGAAGGCAAGAATGCAAAAGAGATTCATGAATGCGTGGTTGCAGTGTACATCGACACCGCCCCTTCCTATGCAACCATTGCTCACTGGAATAGGGAGTTCTGCCATGGTCGTGAGTCCCTTGAAGATGACCCCCATCCAGGACGCCCATCAGACATGACCACAGAGGAGAATGTGGCCCGTGTGGAGAGGATGATCCTCGAAAATCGACAGGTGAAGGTCGAAGAAATCGAGCGAGAACTTGGAATATCACATGGAAGTGTTAGCAACATAATCCACGACAATTTGGCCATGACCAAGGTCTCTGCCCGTTGGGTCCCTAGAAACCTCACGCCTCATGATCGACTTCAATGTCATCAAAGTCCACAAGGCCAGAGTTGCACAAGCTGCCCTGCACGAGTCCGGATTCGAGGAGCTCAACCATCCTCCCTACATTCCAGATCTGGGCCCTATCGACTACTTTTTACTCCGCCAACTCAAGGCTGCACTGCGTGGACGCCGGTTTGGGGATGATGGAGATGTCCAGTTCGCCGTCCAGGAGTGGATTGAACAGCAGTGGGGAGATTTCTGGTTATCAGGAACTCAAAGCCTCAGGGACAAGTGGCGCAAGGGCATTGAAGTCGAGGGTAGTTATATTGAAAAATAATAAAATACTTTTCCTGATATCTCATTTCCTTATATCTGAATTGCAAAACTTATTGACTGCCCCTCATAATTAATCCCTTCTAGTGCACAAGATAATTTAACTTTTAATGCTTTATAAGTTTATACAGTGCCCACAAAAAGTATCCAATCACCCTCAAAATTTGTATTTTAACATAAAAAATGTTTAATATTGACTAACCTCATATTAGTTTTTTGTCATCTTTCCTTTGGATTTGATGACTTGTTGTAGAGGCTTCAGCATGGATTTGATCAAGTTTAGACAAATTCCTACTGATATTTTGTTGCACCATACCTTTATGATGGCTTCTTTTAATTTTTCAATGGTGCCAGTGTCTTGGCCTTCAACTTTATTTTTTATTATTAGCCATAAATTTTCTATGGGATTGAGATCTGAGTATTACCAGGCCAATCCAAAATATTAAATTTATTATCAGCCATTTTGGCACAATTTTAGCCTTGTGACAAGGTGCCCCATCATGCATGAATGTTTTCATCTCATGGATTGTCACTACCCCTGGAAGTTTCTCCTGTAACATTGCTAAATCCAGTGCGCCATTTAGTTATATTCTTAGGAAGGAAATATATGCTTTCAGCCCTTGGGAAACTGAAACAACCTCAAATCATCACACTTGGAGGGTGTTTCATTGTCTTTTGGGTCTATTTAGGGTGCATTCTATTTGAGCTAATGGGCCACCAAACCTTTTTTTTTTCTGAATGTTAAAAATATTGACTCATCACTGAATAAAACTTATTTTCCACTCCTTAATAGTCCAAGGAAGGTATTTTTTACAAAATGCAACACATTTGTTACACATTTTTTCATCAATGAATATTTTCTTTGTAGCATGGCAAGATGATAATCAGAGTTCTTTTTGTAGCCGCTCCTGGATAGTTTGTTCAGATCAGATAATAAATTATTCATATTAAATTTTAGTTCTTTTGCAGTTATTGTTGGATTATTCACTACTAAATGTTTCATAAGCATGTCTATTTGCAAATTGGTTTTTCTCAACCTGCCAGATAGTTTTTTTTAGGTGCTAACATTGTTTTTAGCATGTGAAACCCATAAGTTAAATACTTTGGTCTATGTTTAATCCATTACCCCCCCTCCCTCCGTGGGATCTTTTCATCAGGGGTTGTTCCCAAAGAGGCTCTGGCCTTCTCATGGCGAGGGGGATCAGCTCTGGGCCCCTAGGGGTCCCATGGTGCTGCCAACAAGACTTTTAACATACCCCTCTTTCTTTCCCCCCTTATTACGTTCTTCCAATGCCCTTTATTTCCCCCACTTCCTTCACCTATCTAGTGGACCTTGTGGATACCCGACCTCTGCTCGTTTAATGGATTGATTCCGAATTGTTCTTTCATGAAGGTGGAAGAGGCTGGGCATCTCCACTGCCTTCGTCTACCGAATGCCCAAGGAGAAACCCATCATTGGCCCCTTTTCTCTGTGCATAGGAGAACTCAGGCAGCCTCTTAGGTTTCTAAAGATAGTGTGGTGGATCTGTATCCATTCTTCAAGAGGACATACCGGACATAACTGATTGTATAGTTGCAGTAGCACTGGGCCCTTGTAGGCCTCCATGGTGGGGATTCCTGAGGGAGAATGCGAAGTTTTTTTCTTTTTGCAATGGCTAGCCATAAACCAAAAACCTCCCCTTCTTGTAAGGGTTCTCATGCCAAACATTCCTTAGCTCCCCTTTCAGCCTTCCCTCGCTCATTGGACCCCTATTCCAACGAAATAGACCCAGATCTAGATTATCCTCGCTTTCTTGTCATGAATTCATCATCTGACATCCCACTTGCAAAAGTCGATGTGTTTGATGTCAATGAATCTTTTGAGTCCCGCTGTGGTGAACCCCGCCTGATGTGGTCAAGAGGTAGTGGTGATGTCGTAGTTGAGGTGTCATCCCACTCTCAACATAACCTTGTGCGAAATCTATCTTTGATAGCTGAAATTCCAATAACTGTCTCACCCCATCCGAGTCTGAATTTTGTCAAAGGTGTCATCCATTCAAACGAACCAAAGGACTACGACCCCACCCGCCTTCAGAGTAAGCTTAGTACCCACCGTGTTACACACGTACACAGGGTAACTAAAACATTAGGCGCCACTAGAGTCCCAACCGCCACACTGATTTTAACATTTGAACGACAAGAACTGCTGCAGTGTATTAAAGCTGGTTACCTTCATGTCCCTACATCGAACTACCCAGATGCTGCTTCAATTGCGATCAATTTCGACATGTTGGCCGTACCTATCGGCACCCTCGCTCCTGCATGAAATGTAGCTCTGACTACAATGGCCCTGAATGCACCAAAACACCCCGCTGTGCCAACTGCAGAGGTACCCACAGTGCTGCATCAAAACTCTGCTCTATATTTTTATATGAAAAGGAGGTGCTTGCTTTGCGCAACTCCCTACATCTAGATATAAGAGAGGCCCGCCAGCGTGCTTGAGCACAAACCTCACCACTCGGCTGGCTCTTCTCTGACGTTTTACGTGCCGCTGGACAAAACCGACCATCACACGCGAGTTTCAACCAGCCTCAAGCACTTCATCCTACATCTACTCGCAGCGTCGGAAATCACACCGAGATAACCAATGTAGCCCCCTCTCTCCAGCAGCTCTAGCTGGGAGAGACGCTCAGGGTGAGACACTTCAAGACATCAGATGCTATTTGAAAGAATCCTCGACATCATCAGTGAAGATTCATCCACCCGGCCCCGAGACCCAAAGCCCAGTGGTAAGAGGAAGGATTCCTCACCTGGGTCATCAACTACCATTAAGCGGGCAGCCTCTGGAGCAGACTCGGTCAAACCCCGAGAATCTTCAATGGACTCTTCCCCTATGGCTGAACATTCTATGCCCTTAAGTGCGTCCCACCCTTCACAGGACTTAGGCCCTGTCCCGATCCAAACGACGGCAGATATACACCCAGCTCCACACACCTCGCTCAGATCACCTGTCCGTTCCACTCACCCTTCTACCATTGATCTGATGAAAGCAGTTGATACTCCAACATTACCAATTGCGGCGGTTGGAGCAACCCCTCAGACACCGAAAATACCCTCGACCCATGAATTCCGATCTACCGGCTGAAAATCCCTTCTCGATCTTCCTTTTCCTCCAGGTTGTGAGCCCAAATTACAATCAAGGCCTTCAGTCGGTTCTCCAAAACCCAAGAAAAAATCCCCAGTTACTGCTCCATCTAGGATCTCTCCCCCTGCAAAAGCAGGATCCTCAAAATCTGCTCTCCATCTCCCAAGCTCTTTGGGACAAAGCTCAAATACAATAAGGGCCACAAAAGAGAAAAAGATATCCACAGTGGTATCTAATCGGCCCACATAATATCTTCCATTTTACAATGGAATTGCCAAGGCATTCTTCCAAAGTGGGAAGAACTCAAAATTCTTTTGACGACTATACACCCCGTAGTTATTTGTCTTCAGGAGAATAAACTGGGTATACGGCCCTTTCCGCCGGTATCCAGCTTTCTCACTTTCAACTCTATTGCTCCTGCTGGAAGCTCCTCTCATGGGGGGGGGTGTCAATCATGGTATCTTCATCCCAGCATGTTTCTCCCACCCCCTTACATACTACCATCCAAGCTGTTGCCGTGAGGGTTTTTCTTACTAAGCTTTTTACCGTTTGCTCTATTTACCTAGCCCCTTGTTTATCATTGTCAAGACCCGACCTTTTAGAACTTATAGATCAGTTGCCCCTCCCCATTCTTATTAATAGGAGATTTTAATGCCTGTCACCCATACTGGGGTAACATCACTTGAAATGACAAAGGCAGTGTGTTAGAGTCTCTTTCATTATCTGACTTTCTTTGTGTTTTAAATACTGGCGATTTTACCTCTTGTCTTGTCTGCCCTTCAAGTTAGCCCTCATACAACTATGCCCCTTAAGTGAGACATAGGTCATGCAGATTGGGAAGGTTTCTGATAGGCGTTCTACACAAGTACATCCTTGGAGACCTTCAATGGAGTGGATGCGGCAGTAGAATACTTTACATCGACTATCTACAATGCAACACAAACCATCCCACAGAGGCGACCTGCCGCGGGCCGCTAAACCGTGCCCTGGTGGACCTTGACGTGTGCAACAGCTATCAAAAATTACAAGTTAGCCCATGCTCAATTCCGAAAGAACCCAACTTTATGCAATAAGGTCGACCGAAACCAAGCTTGTGCGCTTCACCAAAGAAACCTTCATCAGGCTCGCCGAAATTCATGGCGCTGTTATGTTTCATCAATTTCCTCTATGACACCTACTGCTAAGATCTGGAAGAGTATTAATAAGATCGGGGGCCATTATGCTGTTCATCATACCCCCACACTCAACTTAGACAGTTCCTTGGTAAATGACAGCCTGGCGGTCAGCAATGCTTTTGCTGACCATTTCCCCGCCGTCAATAGTGTCAGCCATTAGGATAAGGCTTTTCAATCCTACAAATCAAAGGAAGAGTCTCATTCTCTCAACTTCACAACAAAATCTAACCTTCCATATAATGCTCTATTCAGCATCCATGAGTTGCATAGCGCTTTGTCCCTTTGCATAACATAACATAACATAATTTCACGGATGACAAAAGCCACAAGGGCCTATCAAAGGTCATCCGTATCCATCAAATCCACCCACATAAAGCATCCATAGGATTTTGTCAGATCATGCATCTACAATATACAATTTAACAATCCATAGGAATGTCCAACCATGCATCTACAATATATAATTTAAAGCCTCCATAGGAGTCTGTCAAAAACAAAATCAAAGTCCCCCAAAATATACAATAAAAAGAAACTACATCCACAGGAATGAGTCAAGAAACATATACACATACCGAAAGTAAGAAATTAACCCTTCATCCCCATATAATGATCCAATCTGCACTTGAAAACATTCAAGTTTGGGCTGTCTACAGTCTCAGGTGGCAAACCATTCCAACAATCCACCGCTCTGTTAGTGAAAAAAATATTTTCTAACATCCAGTCTGCACCTCTGTTTTTTAATCTTTAAGTGGTGGCCTCTAGTTCTATTACTACCTTCTAACTCAAATAACTTGCTGAAATCCAATCTATCCATCCCAGAAAAGATTTTAAAAAGCTCAATCATATCTCCCCTCACACACCTTCTTTCAAATGAAAACATATTTAATACCCTCAGTCTATCTTCATATTCAAGTTGCTTCAGGGATGGTATTATTTTTGTTGCCCTCCTTTGTACTGACTCTAATAAGTTTATATCATGTCTAAAATGTTGTGACCATGCCTGTATACAGTACTCTAAATGTGGCCTGACATAAAAGTTGTATAGTTTAAGGATGACCTCCTTACTCTTGTAGCTAACATTTCTTTTAATGTAACCTAGCACCCTATTTGCTCTATTTTTTGCCTCAATACACTGCTTTGAAAATTTCAGTGACCTATCTACTACTACTCCTAAGTCCTTTTCATCTTTAACTGAATTAAGCCAATACCCATCCATCTCATAGCTAAATTCCCTATTATCTCTCCCATGTTAATAACTTTGCATTTATTAAGGTTAAAAGTCATCTGCCACTTCTGAGCCCAAGCTAACAACTTATTTAAGTCACCCTGCACTTTAAAGCTACCCTCAACCTCTTTGACTACAGCTGCCAATTTAGTGTCGTCAGCAAAAATTGACACTTTGCTATTTACACCTTGCCCAAGATCATTTACATAGATTATAAATAATAAAGGGCCTAAAACTGATCCCTGAGGTACGCCACTAATAACATTCCTCCACTCTGACCTCACTCCATTCAGTACAACTCTCTGTTTCCTATTTTTCAGCCATTCAGTTATCCAATTTAAAACGTTCCCACATATCCCATGCAGCTTTAATTTATGAAGTAGTCTTCTATGTGGAACCTTATCAAAAGCTTTGCTGAAATCTAAGTAGATCACATCAACTTTCTCACCTCTATCTAATTCTTTAGTTACATAATCCATAAAATCCAGTAAATTAGTTAAACACGATCTACCTTTTCTAAAACCATGCTGAGCATCATTAAATAACCTGCTACTCTCTAGATGATCAGAAATTCCCTTCTTAACCATCTTCTCAATAATTTTACAGACTATAGAAGTTGAGCTTACCGGTCTAAAGTTATTTGGATCCTCTTTGCTTCCCTTTTTAAAAATTGGCACTACATTTGCCAATTTCTAATCATTTGGTATTTCTCCAGACTCTAGTGATCTAATAAATATCTTCTCGAGAGCTACTGCAATACTTTCTACACCTTCTTTGAGTATCCTAGAATGAATGTTGTCAGGGCCAGATGCCTTACTAGTATTTAACTGCATTATAAGCCCTTTAATTTCTTGTCTGTCTATATTAATAGAATTTATCACTACTTCCCTTGACCTAGAATTATCATCAATTAATCTAACTGGTTTCTCTTCTGTGAATACTGAAGCAAAATGATCATTAAAAACCTCTACTATTTCCTCATCAGATTCTTTCAAAACCCCTTCATATTTAATAGGCCCTATTTTATCACTGTTAGATTTATTATTGATTCTATAATAGCTAAAGAATTTTTTAGGATCTTTATTATTATTTTTAGCTAAATTAATTTCGGCTGTCCTTTTGGTCTTCTTAATAATCTTATTTAGTTAATTTCTGGTTGACCTATAATGGTTTAAATTATCTAAACTACTCTCACTTTGTAATCTCTGGTATGCCCTTTTTTTCTCTGAAACTTTATTAGCTATTTCTTGATTCCACCATAATGGTTTCCTACATTTCTTCCTAATAGACTTCATCAGGATACACTGTTCCTGAACCATGTTTAATATAGTCATAAAAATATACCACATCTCATAAGTATTCTTTCCATGGAATTCTATATCCCACCTAATCTGATTTAGCATGCTGCGTAATTTATCGTAATCTTCCCTATAAAAATTTGGAATTTTTGTGGAGTTTGTCGTTGTTCTACCCTTAACTATTTGCAAATTAAACCGAATCATCTGATGATCACTGTTTCCCAATGATTCCCCTACACTCAATCCTTGAACTAAGTGATCATCATTTGAAAGAATTAGATCTAATATATTGGCACCCCATTGTTGGCTTATTAACAAATTGGGTCAAAAAGTTATCCTCAAAACACTCCATAAACTTACAACTTGCTCTATCTCTTCCTATTATATTTTGCCAGTCTACAGAAGTTAAATTAAAGTCACCCAGAATAACTATATCTTCTTTGCATCCTTTACTTATTTCCCTAATCATTAACTAATCGATGCAATCAGTCTGTCCCGGTGGTCTATAAAAAGCTCCCAGGTGTATTTTCCTATTTTTACCAACCTTAATATCTATCCATAATGATTCGCCTTCTCCTTGCTTTATAGAGTTATTTAGATTGGAAGAAATGCTATTTCTAATATAAATAATCAACCCACCACCATTCCTATCTCTCCTTTGACTAATGTACATAGTATAACCTTCTAGTTCAAATTCACTGACATTATCATTAAATATGTTTTCATTAACACATGATTCAACTATACACATTATATCTATATCTTCATGAATGATATAACTAAATAATTCATCCCTCTTATTTCTAAGACTACGAGCATTTGTGTAAAGGCAACTCAGCCCACCTATCTCTGAAGCACCTGAGGGCCTATCTCCTTTCTCTCCTTCCCGACACTGTACTCTTGTATTTCCCTGACCACTATCACTACTCAAGTAATTTAACCCTAAAGCACTTCCATTAGCCTGCCTACCTTCTACACATCTGTGTTTGCTTCCTTTCCCTGCCTCACTTTGAGCCATTAAATTTTCCTGACCACTATCAAAACCTAGTTTCCCGTCTCTAAAGACCTAATAACACTATCTAATTCCCACCACAAAACCTCAACCCCATCTCGGCTCAGATGGAGTCCATCCATCGCATACAAACCCTTATTCCCATAAAACCCACTCCAAACATCTACAAACACCAATCCTGACTCCTCGCACAAACCTTTCACATATTCATTCAACCCCATTGCACGAGACAACCATTCCATCCCCACATCCATTCTCGGAAGCACACCTTGTGGTGGGGCGAATGTGAGTGTGTGTAAAAGGGCCATTCTCCCACCCCTTTTCTCAGTACCCTCTCCCTCCCTCTGTAAGAATGTGTGTGAATGGGAATGGGTTTGTTTTATTTTTGTTTATTTCATGTATAAAATGATTACCATGTTTTTCTTTCTTTCCAGGCGTTATTCTGGAAAGATAGTAGCTAATTTTGAGATATCACTATAATAATATTGTACTTTGCTTAAAATAAACTTTTATCAAAGCGTCATATTCTGGAAAGAGGTAAGCTAGTCGATGTATTTTTGGGTAATGCCCACTTATTAGTTTCGCCATCCATGTATAAATAAATGGGTCATAAAAGGAGGATATATCTCTTCTACAGAGAGTGGAAGTGTGGACTGGTAGCAAGAGGGGTTCTATAGACGAGTGCTCCACCCAGCCCTGAGAGGAGGGCTTTCGTGCCTCGCTAACCACCTGAACCGCCATACCCGCCTTCGTTGACAATCCTGCCTCCTTCTAAGTTAGCCAACTACCACCCACCTCCAGCAAGTGATAGCGCGTGCCCCCTTTTCGTTCGGTTGTGGTTGTGTTTTTTTTGTTTCGTGTAGAATATAAGTAAATTGTTGTATCCGCCGGTTATAAGATTCTCGTTTGGTATCGTATTTTGATTGGGGAATTTAGCCTCATTTTGAAGTGTGCACACTTCCCTAGTAAATATAAAATTGTTGTAAATATAAACTGTAACTATCATTGTATTTTTTTTGTAAGTAAAGGGACTGTATATACAATCCGTTTTATTCTCCCTCGATTTCTCACGTCCGGACAGTGTAGGAAGCGGATTGGATCGATTATCGATTGGGATTAGAGATCTATTCTCGGCCCGCTACATTTGGCGCCCGAATAGGGACGTGAGACTTCGAAACTGGGAGCGTGACTGGATTGGATTGCAGTCCATACCCAATTAGTGTGACAAGTAGTTTGATTGATTTTTCCCTTCTCCTATCTTTTTACTAACTTGGGAACAATGGCTGTAGCGGAAACATTGAATGAAGAAGTAGTGCGATTGAGACTGGAGTTGAGAAAGAAAGAAGAGGAGTGTGAAATGTTGCGGGGAATGATGGAGGGAATGGAGAATAAAATAAAAGGGATGAATGAAAAGACTGATAAGATGAAGAAGGAAATGGGAGACCGACAGGATCAGACGGACCGACGGATGCAGGACCTGTATAACATGATGACAGGGGCTGGATCAGTCCCAGGACCTACAACCCTGACCCCTGCTCCTACTGAAGGGACTCCGCTAAATGGAATGGATGGCAGTAGGATTGAGTCTAAAGAAGATACTGTGAGTGGTAGGAAAGGGGGTGAATGGAAGAGAGTGGAAAGTAAGAGAGGAAGTAAGCATGGTTCTAAGGTTAAGGATAGGAAGGCGAGAGGGAAGAGTGTGGATTCGCTATACTCAGATGAGGGAGAGAGTGATGATATGATTGGAATGAGTGAGACCGAGAGTAGCTCTTCGGAGAGTGAAGTGAATGTGGGGAAAGGAATTTTGATTAGGGAAGTGCCAATGATTGATAAGTTTAGATTGCATGGGGGAAAGAGTATGGATGAGTTCTTCGGGGATTTTGAGCGGTACTGCAAGCTCAAGTACCCGCAGAACAAGGGTCACTGGGTGAGTGTTCTGGGAGATTGTTTGGATGGGAAAGTGTTGGAGTTCTTGCGAGTGATAACGAGTGTGGGAGAGCCAAAGTACGATGTAGTGAAGAAGAGATTGATTGGGCAGGTGAAACGAATGAAAGAGAGTGTGAAGTATAAGAGGGTGAATGAATTTGAGAAGGCTCGAATGGGGAAGAGTGAAAGTGTGAATATGTATGCACATAGGCTTGAGAGTATGGCAAGAACGAGGTATGGTGATGATGATGTAAATGAATGTAAACCACTCATGAGGAAGTTTTTGGACACGATCCCGCGAAAGGTGAGTGAATGGCTGAGTGGAAAGAGAAAGGAGAGAGTGAGACTGACAGGTGAACGGTTGATGTGGGAGGATGTGTTGGAACTGTTAGAAGATGGACGATTTGATGATGAAAGCGATCTAGAAGAGGATGGATGGTACAGTGTGAATGTTGGGGGTAAGAAGCCCAGGAGCTTTCATCCACCCCAGCAGTTTGTCAGCTACAGGGATGCCCTGAAGGCTGCACCAGCTGGAGTGATGTCAAACTTCCTGGGCCGGCAGAATGGATGGGCAAATGGAGGGTGGTCGAATGAAGGGGGCAGATGAATTTCAAGCGTGGGAACGGATATATGAGAGAGAAACCGAGGTATGTCCCAGCAAATGAGAGACTGAGTGGTGGGAGAAAGATTGAGGAATGTCGTCGGTGTGGAAGGAAAGGTCATATGTTGGCAGAATGTAGGTGGACATCTGGTGCATGTTTTGGGTGTGGTAAGAAAGGGCATATGATAAAGGATTGCCAGGAAAGTGTGAAAGAGTGCTTCGAGTGTAAAGAAATAGGCCATTTGAAGAAAGATTGTCCGAGGTTGAATGGTGGAGCAACTGGTGGGGAAAGTATGAAATATGCATGTGGTAATTGTGGAAAGGGTGGTCATTATGCAAGGATGTGTCGTGACCAGAGGAATGTATGTAGCTATTGTGCGATGGAAGGACATTCAAGTGAAAAGTGTTGGATTAGACTGAGAGCGCAAGGTGTGAATGGAAAGTCTGAAGCGGGAAACTGAATGGTAAGAGGGTACCTGCTGAAGTATCCTCTGGGTGCATGAGTGTGAGTAATGTGTTGGTACGTCTGTCTAGTGTGAAAGTGCTGTCTGGTAGGAAGTATGAGTGTCTGAGTGTGAAGGTGGAGTTGAATGGAATTGAGTGTTTGGCTTTAATAGATTTTGGATGCAAGGCGAGCTTGGTGTATAAAGATGTGTATGACAAGTTTAGCGAGAAAGCCCTCCTGTCTGAGTGCAAGGGTAGTTTGGTAGGTATTGGTAATAGGAGAGTGCCTGTGATTGGAATGATAAGGTCAGCTGTTCGAATGCATGGTATGATGATGAATGAATGTGAATTTTCTGTGATTGATAAGGTGAGTAGTGAGTATGGTGTGATTTTGGGCTATGATTTTATGAAAATGAATCGTATGGTTGTGCATCCTGCGAGTGATCAGATTGAGAGAAAGATTGGTAAAAATGGGGTGTATAAGTTGTATGTAGGGAAAGATGGTAGCGTTTTGAGGAGTGTGTTTACTGGTATTGAGGTGACTGCTATGGAGAATGTAAGGCTTGTGAAGGGTGAAAGGGTGTCTGTTAGAGTGAGTTGGAGTAAGGATGTTAGTTTGAATGTGAGTGAGAACACTGTGATATTGGATGGAACAGATGCGTGTTATAAGGTAAGGCGTGTTGCTTGTGTGTTTGATGGCTTGATGAGAATGAATGATCCTTTTGTATGTGTGCAGGCGGACCCCAGTGTGAAAGGGCAGGTGAGGGGAATCCAAGTCGGAGATGTACTGGGCCACCTCTCCACTGTTGATGAGGTAGGTATGGATGATAGTACGGATATCAGGGTGAATGTTGCGAATGAAAAGACATGTGAATGGATGTATAATGAGGTGAAGGACATGGTGAAATTGGATGGATGTTTGACTGAGTATGAAAGGGAGGATGTGTATCAAATGATATTTGAGCGAAAGGGAGCCCTCAGTAAGGGTGATCTGGATTTCGGGGTTGCAAAGCTCCCAGAATTCAAGATTGTCCTGAAGGAGGACTCCCCAATCTATCAGCGACCGAGGCATTTCCCACGTCCGGTTGCTGATGAGATTGAGGAGCAGTGTTTGGAATTGGAGCAATTGGGGGTGATTGAAGAGAGCGAGAGTGCATGGAATAGTCCAATTGTACCTGTACGTAAGCCAGATGGAAGATTGCATCTGTGTGTGGATTATCGAAAGGTGAAAGAAAGGTTTCCGATGTGTGTGGTATCTGAGTGTGTGTATAGTATGCATGGGATGGAGTGGTTTACGAAGCTGGATCTGGTACGGGGGTATTACCAGATGCCCATTGCTGAGGAGAGCCGGCCAGTAACTGCCTTCTCTTCCTCAAAGAGGCATTACCAGTTCCGGAACCTCAGCTTTGGGTTGGCTAATGCTCCCGGAGCCTTCCAGCGGGCAATGAATGTTGTGTTGAGTAAGTTTGCGAGTAAGAATGTGATTGCGTTTATAGATGATATTTTGATTATGACTGAGACTTTTGAGGAGCATATGAGATTGGTGAATGATGTGTTGAGAACGTTGGAGAGTGTTGGTGTGAAGGTGAAAGTGGCGAAGTGTGAATGGTTTGCGAAAGAAGTGGAATTCCTTGGGCATATGGTGAGTGAGAATGGATTGCGAAAATCATCGAAGTATGTTGAGAAGGTGCGAATGTTTCCTAAACCGGTGACTGTGAAGCAACTGAAGTCATTTTTGGGTTTGATTGAGTTCCAGCAAAAGTTTATACGTGATTGTTCTGGTGTGAGTAAGCCTCTGACTGAGTGGATGGGCAAGAAAGGTAGTACGGTTGTCAAGTGGAATGATAAGATGAATGAGGCGTATGAGAGACTGAAAGAGGCAGCGGCTGAAGATGTTGAATTGGCTTACCCAGATTATAGTGTAAATGCTAAAATGCTTGAATTGTATACAGATGCGAGTGGGTATTGTATGGGAGGTTTTCTGATGCAAGAGCAGCGTTTGAATGGAGAGAATGTCAGGCGAATAATTGGGTATGTATCCAAGGCTATGAATGTTGCAGAACGAAAGTATTCGACTGTGGAACGAGAGCTGGCTGCGATAAGATATTGTTTGAAAGTATTGCGTCCATTTTTGTATGGTGTGAGGTTTGTGATAAAAACCGATCTTTAACCTCTTGTGTATCTGCAGCGTATGAAGTGGGCTGATAGTAGGATTGCAAGGACTTTGGAAGATTTGAGTGACTTTGACTATGTGATTGAGTATGTGCCTGGTGAACGGAATGGAGTGGCTGATTTGATGTCAAGGTATCCTGGTACGAATGATGAAAATGTGTGTGGAGTGAGTGATCCTGAGTATTTGCCGAAAGGGATTATGAATGGAAAAGAGAGTAAGGGTGGTGGTGATTCCTTGTTTGAGTGTATGGAATGGTTTGCAAGATTTGAAGAGTGATGGAGTAGATGTGAGAGTGCCCGATAGTGTAGATGATTTAAGGAAGGAGGTAATGAATGAAGTGTGTAGGAAGCCTGAAAGCATTGGTATGGCAAAGGTGCGGAACTTCATGAAAGAATTGAGAGCGATGTGTATGCAAGGGGTCCCGCCATTTCAGGAAGTGTTGATTGTAGTGAGTCGTTTGTATGGAGTGATTGTTTATGTGCACTTTGGTGGTGAGAGGCCGATTGTGTCCAAGGATGAGAAGATGAAGAGTTTGAATCCTAATGTGGTACATCTGCAATGTTTGAGCGGTGTGCACTACAATTGGGTAATTGAAAAGTGTTCATATATAAGAGAGAAGAATGATTGTCTGGATGAAGATGAGTGTGTGTTGAGTGATGATATGGGAGTTAATGACAGTGTGGAAATCAGTGCTGATGTTGGTGTGCTTGTTCCTTCGGTGTATTGCGAACATGGTGGACCTGATATGATGGAAGCGAGAGTGAAAGTTGGTGAAAGGTTGTTCTGTGGTTTGATTGATACTGGAGCGCAGGTGTCTTTAGTGAATGAGAAGATTCTGAGTAAGTATGATGAGTTTAAATGTTGCGAGCATAAACCTGTGAAGTTACGGATAAGTGGATTAGGGAATGGCTTGATAGTGGCATGGGAACAGGTTAGTCTGAAAGTGAGTTTGGGTAATGGTGTGAATGTGAGGCATGACTTTGTGATTCTGAAAGGTGAGCAAATGCCTTGTTGTTTCTTGCTTGGTGTAGACTTTATGAGATTGAATGATTTGTCTTTGGATGCTGATAAGGATCGTCTTATGAAAGGTGAATGTGAGGTGATGAAGTTGAATGAGTGTGCGAAGAATGTTGTCAAATTTTGTGGCATGATTGAGTTGGTCATGGATGATGAGAATGAGATTTTAAGTGATGATGATATTCTAGAGATGCAAGAGATGTGTCCTTTTGTTAGTGAGTTGAAGAAGTGTGTAATGATGCGTGTTGATTTGAATGAATGGCTAGAGTGTTTAAGTGATTTTAAAAAGTATGCTAAGGATTTTGTTGTTTGTATGGATGTTGTATATTTTGTGAGGCATGTGAAGGGTGGTGATGATATGTATGTACCTGTGATGTCCTTAGTTGGTATGATTGGTCTGGTGAAGGTTGTGCATGATAATTATGGGCATATGGGTAAATTTAAGCTGTGGGAGTGTATGAAGGAGCGTGTGTTCCACCCGTTTCTGAGAACTGTTGTGAATGATGTTGCAACTACGTGTGAAAGGTGCAAGGTGTGCAAGTGAAACCACTGATGTTGAAAGTTGATGCGAAAGAACCGTTTGAATTGGTAGTGATTGATTGTGTGTCTTTGCCGCGTACGAGTGCTGGGAATGTTGGTATGGTTGTGATGGTTGACCATAAAAGTAAGTTTGTGTATGCAGCGCCTGTGAGAGATAAAAGGAGTGTGACTGTTGCGCGTGTGGTTGAGCAGTTGTTCTTTCCTATGTGTGTATGGAAGCCTAGAAGATGTCTGAGTGATAATGGGCCTGAATTTGTAGGGGAAGTGTTTGAGCAAATGTTGAGAGAGAATGGTGTGGAGCATGTGAGAACAACTCCGTATGTACCGTCTTCAAATGGATTGGCTGAACGGACTATAAGAACCTTGTGTGAGATGTTGAGAATGATGAGTACGACAGTGAATGACTGGGATGTGTGTCTGGGGAGAGTGTTGTGGGCGTATAATTCAACTGTGCATAGTGCAACTGGAATGTCCCCATGTCAGTTTGTGATGAATTTTGAAAGGCGAGTGAAAGATAGGTTTCGTTTGAGTGAAAGTGAGCAGAGTGTATGGCGTGAGGCGCATGAAAGGTTCCATTCATTTGAATTAGGTACAAAAGTATTGAAGGTGAAAGAAGTAAAGGGTAGGTTGAATGTATCAAAGATGAGTGAGAAGTTTGATGGACCTTATAGAGTTGTGAGAGTTTGGGAAAATGGGGTAACGTATGTTTTGGAGAGTTTGAATGACGGCATGACTGAGAGAGTGCGGGCTCATCAGAGTCAGTTAAGGAGATGGAGAGAACCTCCTGACTACCTGGTGAGCCATCCGGTGTATGGACTGTGTAGAGAGAGAGGTAAAGTGCATGATGATGAGATTGAATGTGATAGTATGGATCTGTCTGGGAAAGAGCTAGTCTTAGTCTCGAGGAGTAGAAAGCGTACAAAGAAGAGTGAAAGGAAGAATGCAAGTACGAATGAAAGTAAGTCTGAGCAGAGTGTTTCTGGTATGGGGGATCTTGAAAGGGAGATTGAGTTTTTGCGTAAACAGGTGAGTGATCTGGCTGGTATAAGTAGACGAGTGAGTGAGCTGCCTGTGCCTGATTTTTCTGGTTTTGGGAACAGTATGAATGATAGTGTGTTTGAGCAGAATGAACCTAGTGTGGCTGATTTTTCGGGTTTTACGAATGGTAATAGTAGGGATGAGTTTGATGTAGTGAATGATGAAGTGGCTGATTTTTCAGGTTTCTGGTGGGAACCAGTCGAAGGGGTTTCTGGTATGCCTGTTGAGAATACAGGGGATGTGAGTGACCTGTCTGTTTCGCAAGAATGTACCTTGAGTTGGATGAGAGCTGTGAGTGAGGAGCTGATGAATGGGGGTATGAAGAGTGAGGGTTCTGAACGGAAGAGTATGAAAGAATTCTGTCGTGAGATGGGAGAACTGGTAATGAGGGCTAAGAGTATGGTTGATGAGATGATAAATAGTGATGATGAGACTGACAGGACGACTGACGAACAACCCCGACTAATTGCTACGCGTAGCCAGGGACCAGTAGAAGAGTGTGAATGGGTGCAGAAGGGTGCGATTGAGCACAAGTGGTACCATGGAGAGTGATTGAAAGGGTTTAGTGAGTGGCTGGTCGAATGGCTTAAGGAAGGAGGGGTGTGGTGGGGCGAATGTGAGTGTGTGTAAAAGGGCCATTCTCCCACCCCTTTTCTCAGTACCCTCTCCCTCCCTCTGTAAGAATGTGTGTGAATGGGAATGGGTTTGTTTTATTTTTGTTTATTTCATGTACAAAATGATTACCATGTTTTTCTTTCTTTCCAGGCGTTATTCTGGAAAGATAGTAGCTAATTTTGAGATATCACTATAATAATATTGTACTTTGCTTAAAATAAACTTTTATCAAAGCGTCATATTCTGGAAAGAGGTAAGCTAGTCGATGTATTTTCGGGTAATGCCCACTTATTAGTTTCGCCATCCATGTATAAATAAATGGGTCATAAAAGGAGGATATATCTCTTCTACAGAGAGTGGAAGTGTGGACTGGTAGCAAGAGGGGTTCTATAGACGAGTGCTCCACCCAGCCCTGAGAGGAGGGCTTTCGTGCCTCGCTAACCACCTGAACCGCCATACCCGCCTTCGTTGACAATCCTGCCTCCTTCTAAGTTAGCCAACTACCACCCACCTCCAGCAAGTGATAGTGTGTGCCCCCTTTTCGTTCGGTTGTGGTTGTGTTTTTTTTGTTTCGTGTAGAATATAAGTAAATTGTTGTATCCGCCGGTTATAAGATTCTCGTTTGGTATCGTATTTTGATTGGGGAATTTAGCCTCATTTTGAAGTGTGCACACTTCCCTAGTAAATATAAACTGTAACTATCATTGTATTTTTTTTGTAAGTAAAGGGACTGTATATACAATCCGTTTTATTCTCCCTCGATTTCTCACGTCTGGACAGTGTAGGAAGCGGGTTGGATCGATTATCGATTGGGATTAGAGATCTATTTTCGGCCCGCTACAACCTGAAACAACGCCTTTTACTCTACTTTCACACATTCTTTCAATCAGCCTTTTATACTGCTGTCGTAACTCACAAGTACCCACCTTCTTTACATCGTTTACTCCGACATGTGTAATCACAACTGCTTCCCTCTCACACCCAGACACCAACCTATCATACCTCTCACACACATCATTTACACCAGCACCCGGCAGACAAACTCTCACTCCCTTCCATTTACTTCCAGTCAACTTCCTATCTAAATACCTAATCTGAGAGTCACCCATCACAATTACTTCAGTCATTCTCCTATTCTCTCTAGGCCTAGTATTACCCTCCCTCCTGCTCTCACTCACTCGACCTCCTATTCTACTTTCAGGCACGGCCAAACCAGACAAATCACTTTCAAATTCTTCCTCTCTCAGGGCATCAAATCTGTTAGTTAGCCTAACAGGTTACATGTCCCTCTCATTCACACATCTAACCTGTCCTAACTTATCTATTCTGTTCACTTTCACCCACCACTCATCTTCACTTACTTCTTTCTCTCCAGTCCCTGTTCTAGTCCTAACTTCCTCCCTCCTGGTCTAATCTGACTCTTCAAACGTACACTTGCATCTCTTTTCACTTCAGACACTAAATCGTTCAGTCTCAAGCATTCTGCATGTAATCGACTCACCTCCTCAGTCAAAGCACATACACGGCACTCAGACACATTCACTCTCCTCTCTACACCACAGTCATCGCACACTACATACACACTACTTTCAAAAGGCATACTCTCTACATCCAAACAGTCAGCCATACTTAAACAAGAACAATAATAGAAACAAAAACTTACAAACAACAAGAATTTGACCCAAATTTGTGCATGTAAGTTTAAAACCTGCTAATCAAGATGGCCACCGAAGTAAACAAAAGTCACTTTCTCACCAAAACAAAATAACCACAATTAAACTTCGTTATATTAACCAAATATATGATCTAATAACTTAATATTTATGTTTATGTCACACACCAAAGTATATCAAATAATCAAAATATTCTGAGAGCTCTACGAAACACATGCTACCTGTTCTAAGGTCAGATCTACTTCCCCTGGTCTTGACGAGATAAGAACATAAGAAAAGAAGGAGACTGCAAAAGACCATTCATGGCCTACACTTGGCCGCTCCTGTTCCAGTCAACACACAAAAGATTTCTTACCAGAGAAAAGTCATCAACATTGTCACCCTTTACAGGAGTTTGTCAGATCTAATCTACAATATACATAAAATGCATCCAGAGGATTATGTCCATTCATGCAACCGCAAAATATAATCTCCCCACTCCTTAGAAAAATATAAGTTGCTGGAAAAAATCGTATTGGAGCGCCTAAACTGGTTCCTAGAAACCAAACACCTTCTCTCTCCATTTCAATGTGGCTTCCCCAAAGGTCATAGTACCCTTGAGCATGAGTGTTGGAATGTATGCATTGGTTGTGGTGTATTAGGTGAGGGGTTTACATATGTTGTATGTGGGCTGCGTGAATGCATTGTAGATTTAGAGGGGATGAGAATGCAGGATTTAGAACGGATATGTAGGCTGGAGGGGTTAGTTGCTGAGCTCAGGAGAGAACTTAGTGTTAGGCCTAGAGCTGAGAATAGGTTAGGTGGTGAGGTAGGCCAGTTAGATGTTTCAGGTGAAGGTAGAGGGCCGGTGGAGGAGGTAGGATATGATAGTTCTAGTGATAGTGAAGTTAGCCCCCTTAGATTAGTTAGAAATAGGCCTAGTGAGGATGGGGGACAGTGGAGAGTGGTTAGGAAACATGAAGCTAGGGAGGCTTCTCCTGTTCTTTGTGAGAATAGGGTTGCCTCTGTTGAGGTTGTTAGCCAGGGGGAGAATAGGTGTGTGAGTCAGAGGGACACAGAACCTATTAGCTTGACTAATAGATTCAGTGCCCTAAGAGAGGAAGTAACTGGAAGTAATATGACTGATGGGGGTGGGGGTGGAGTTCGAGTGACTGGTAGTTTGAATGAGAATAGGAGTGGGGATGGAGTTAGGTCTGTGGGGGTTAGGAATAGGAGTCTGAGTGAAGTTCTTGTTATGGGTGATTCGCGAGTTACATATTTAGATAGGAAGTTGAATGCAAGTAGATTGAATGGTTTGAGGGTGTGTTTGCCGGGTGCTGGAGTGAGAGATCTGTCTGATAGGTATGAGGAGCTGGTGTCTGGCTGTGCAAGGGATGCGGTTGTGATTACACATGTAGGAGTGAATGATGTGAAGAAAGTGGGTGCATGTGAGTTACGTGAGAGGTACAAGAGGTTGATTGAAAAGGTGAAAGAAAGTAGAATGAAAGGTGTTGTGACAGGTGTGCTTCCAAGAATGGATGTTGGGGTAGAATGGATGTCTCGTGCAATTGGGCTGAATGATTATGTGAGGAGGATGTGTGAGATGGAAGGTGTCATGTTTGTGGATGTGTGGGATAGGTTTGTTGGAATGAAAGAAATGTATGCGATGGATGGACTGCATTTGAGTAGGAGGGGGGTAGATGTGTTGTGGGAGGAGTAGGATCGTGTTATTAGGTCTTTGCGGGCGGGAAACTAGATACTAATAGTGGTCAGGGAATTATGAGAGGACATTATAGTACTGAAAGTAGAATGGACTTGGCAGATAACAGAAATAGGTTCCAAGGCGATAGAGGTGAGGTCATTCAGGTTTCAAGAGGTGCTTCAGGGATAGGGGGGTTAAATTGTTTCTATACAAATGCTCGTAGTCTTGGAAACAAGAAGGATGAGCTATTTAGTAAATTAGCAATGAGGATATGGATATATTATGCATTACTGAATCATGGTTTAATGAAATAGAATTTAGTGACACTATAAGTGAATTTGATTTACAGGGCTATAATATGTACATTAGTCAAAGGACAGATAGGATTAGTGGAGGAATAATTATCTATATAAAAAACAACATTGTTTCAAGTTTAAATACTTCAATAAAGCAGGATGGAGTTGAGTCACTGTGGATAGATATTAGGCTCAGTAAAAATAGAATGGTGCATTTGGGAGCTTTTTACAGGCCACCTGGGCAGACTGATGATATGGATGAACTAATGATAAGGGAAATAAATAAGGGATGTGAAACAGATGCAGTTATTATTGGGGACTTCAACTTAAACTCTGTGGACTGGGAAAATATGATAGGTAGGGCTAGAACAAGTGGCAGGTTCATAGAATGCTTTGAGGATAATTTTTTGAATCAATTTGTTAATGAGCCAACGAGGGGGGACAATATATTAGATTTAGTACTTTCTAACAGTGATCATTTTAGTTCAAGAATTGACTGTTGGGGAAGCATTGAGAAATAGTGACCATCAGATAGTTCGTTTTAACTTGGGAATTGAGAAGGGTAAAATAACCGAGAATGCTGAAAAAGTTCCAAATTTTCATAAGGAAGATTATGTAAAATTTCAAAGCTTGCTAAATTTGGTAGACTGGGATGTAGAATTCAGAGGTAAAAATGCTTATGGGATGTGGGATACTTTCAAGCATATAATAAATGTAGTCCAAGAACAATGTATCCCAATGAAGGCCATTAGGAACAAAAGTAGGAAACCATTATGGTGGAATCAGGAGATAGCTAGAAAAATTTCAGAGAAGAAAAGGGAATACAAAAAATTACAGGTACAAAATAATATTCATTATTTAAGTGATTATAGAAGGGCTAGGAATGAGTTAAATAAGATTATAAAGAAGAACAAAAGGGTGTCAGAAATTAAATTAGCTCAGGATAGCAACAAAGATCCTAGAAAGTTCTTTAGTTACTATAAAATTAATAACAAGTCTGGCAGAGTTAAAATAGGACCTATCAAATATGAAGGGGTTGTGAGAGAAACTGATGAGGAAATAGTTGAGGTACTAAATGGTCATTTTGCATCAGTATTTACAAAGGAGAAACTAAATAGTCTTATGTATAGTACTCATGGGTCAGGGAAAGAGGTGTTTACTAACATTAGTGTGGATGGGAGGATAATAAAAGGACTAATAGGTGAGTTAGATACTACCAAGGCCTCCGGCCCTGATAATATTCATTCTAGGATACTTAAAGAAGGGGTAGAAAGTATCTCAATAGCTCTCGATAAGTTATATACTAGGTCACTGGAATATGGAGAAATACCCGATGATTGGAAGAGAGCGAATGTAGTCCCCATTTTCAAGAAGGGTAGTAAAGAGGATCCAAATAACTTTAGACAGGTTAGCCTAACTCCTGTAGTCTGTAAAATTCTTGAGAAAATAGTTAAAAAAGGCATTTGCCAACATCTAGAGAGGGAGGGGTTAATCAGCGATTCTCAGCATGGGTTTAGATCAGGTAGATCATGTTTGACTAACTTACTAGACTTTCTGCAGTTTGTAACAGATCAAGTAGATAAGGGAGAGAATGTAGATATAATTTACTTAGATTTTAGTAAAGCATTTGATAAGGTACCACATAGGAGACTAGTTCATAAATTAAAAATGATTGGGATATGTGGGGGGGGTTTCAAATTAGATAGCTGAGTGGGGTTCCTCAGGGATCAGTTCTCGGTCCATTATTATTTGTCATCTATATAAATGATCTTGGGGAGGCAGTTAATAATAAGTGTCAATTTTTGCAAATGATACCAAATTAGCAGCTGTAGTTAAAGATATTGATGATAATTTTAAAGTGCAGGGGGAGTTAAATAAATTGTTATCCTGGGCACATAAGTGGCAAATGACTTTCAACCTTGATAAGTGCAAAGTTATTAACATGGGAAAAGATAATAGAGAATTTAACTATGAAATGGATGGGCATTGGCTGAGCTCAGTAGAGGATGAGAAAGATCTAGGAGTAGTAATAGATAAGTCATTAAGGTTTTCTAAGCAGTGTATTGAAGCAAGAAATAGGGCAAATAGAGTGCTGGGTTTTATTAAGAGAAATGTCAGTTACAAAAGTAAGGAGGTTATTCTTAAACTCTATAACTCTTATATTAGGCCACATCTAGAGTACTGTATACAGGCATGGTCCCCACATTTTAGACACGATATTAACCTTCTCGAGTCAGTGCAACAAAGATTATTCCTTCCCTGAGGCACCTTGAATATATAGATAGACTGAGGGTATTAAATATGTTCTCGTTCAAAAGGAGGTGTGTGAGAGGGAATATGATTGAGCTCTTTAAAAATTTCCCCGGGATAGATAAATTGGATGTTAGCAAGTTTTTGAGTTAGATGATGGAAATCGGACTAGAGGTCACCACTTGAAAATTAAAAAGCAAGGGTGTAGGTTGGATTTAAGAAAATATTTTATGGGAAGGAAAGGTTGTGATGGTTCCTAAGTTTTGTATATATTAATATTGTTTGTATATATCTATAGCTGCATGATTTAGTTCTTGACAAGCCTTGATTGGTGATACCTTTGTTTCTGGATGTAGTTTTCCTGGGAGTTTGGGTGCCTTAAAAAAGTTGCCGTTTTACTCGGATGACCTATTATTTTGTCATCTGTGATATTATATTGTGGGGTGACTTTGATTTTGTCCTTCCCTGGTGATGGTGCTTTTTGTGGGTGGGTTTTGACGGAGGCGGATGACCTTTGATAGGCCCTGGTGGCTTTTGTCATCCGTGTAATTATGTTATGTTATGTTAGTACGTTTCGAGGGATCGGTCCAGAAAGCTTTCTCATTAAAGCACCGAGTCCTGGCCATATTTTTCGATATTGAGATCCATTTTGATATGATTTGGCACCTACATCCACACTCTACTCTCTTCTTACTTGATTTGTACAACCTTATATAGGTGAAGGGCTTTTACCCCTCATCATGGCGCATTGGAATCATCCTTCCCTTTGTCAAACCGGGCAGAGACGGGTTGGACGCAGATCACTACCGCCCTATAGCTCTCACCAGCTGTTTAATTAGAATTAGATAGTGTTATTAGGTCTTTAGAGGCGGGAAACTAGGTTTTGATAGTGGTCAGGGAAATTTAATGGCTCAAAGTGAGGCAGGGAAAGGAAGCAAACACAGATTTGTAGAAGGTAGGCAGGCTAATGGAAGTGCTTTAGGGTTAAACTACTTGAGTAGTGAAAGTGGTCAGGGAAATACAAGAGTACAGGGTCGGGGAAAGAGAGAAAGGAGATGCAGAGGAGATAGGCCCTCAGGTGCTTCAGGGATAGGTGGGCTGAGTTGTCTTTACACAAATGCTCGTAGTCTTAGAAATAAGAAGGATGAATTATTTAGTTATATCATTCATGAAGATATAGATATAATATGTATAGTTGAATCATGGGTTAATGAAAATATATTTAATGATAATGTCAGTGAATTTGAACTAGAGGGTTATACTATGTACATTAGTCAAAGGAGAGATAGGACTGGTGGTGGGTTGATTATTTATATCAGAAATAGCATTTCTTCAAATCTAAATAACTCTATAAAGCAAGGAGAAGGTGAATCATTATGGATAGATATTAAGGTTGGTAAAAATAGGAAAATACACTTGGGAGCTTTTTATAGACCACCAGGACAGACTGATTGTATCGATGAGTTAATGATTAGGGAAATAAGTAAAGGATGCAAAGAAGATACAGTTATTCTTGGTGACTTTAATTTAACTTCTGTAGACTGGGAAAATATGATAGGAAGAGATAGAGCAAGTTGTAAGTTTATGGAGTGTTTTGAGGATAACTTTTTGATCCAATTTGTTAATAAGCCAACAAGGGGTGCCAATATATTAGATCTAATTCTTTCAAATGATGATCACTTAGTTCAAGGATTGAGTGTAGGGGAATCATTGGGAAACAGTGATCATCAGATGGTTCGGTTTAATTTGCAAATAGTTAAGGGTAGAACAACGACAAACTCCACGAAAATTCCAAATTTTTATAGAGGAGATTACGATAAATTACGCAGCATGCTAAATCAGATTAGGTGGGATATAGAATTCCATGGAAAGAATACTTATGAGATGTGGGATATTTTTAAGACTATATTAAACATGGTTCAGGAACAGTGTATTCCGATGAAGTCTATTAGGAAGAAATGTAGGAAACCATTATGGTGGAACCAAGAAATAGCTAATAAAGTTTCAGAGAAAAAAAGGGCATACCAGAGATTACAAAGTGAGAGTAGTTTAGATAATTTAAACCATTATAGGTCAACCAGAAATGAACTAAATAAGATTATTAAGAAGACCAAAAGGACAGCAGAAATTAATTTAGCTAAAAATAATAATAAAGATCCTAAAAAATTCTTTAGCTATTATAGAATCAATAATCAATCTAACAGTGATAAAATAGGGCCTATTAAATATGAAGGGGTTTTGAAAGAATCTGATGAGGAAATAGTAGAGGTCCTTAATGATCATTTTGCTTCAGTATTCACAGAAGAGAAACCAGTTAGATTAATTGATGATAATTCTAGGTCAAGGGAAGTAGTGATAAATTCTATTAATATAGACAGAGAAGAAATTAAAGGGCTTATAATTCAGTTAAATACTAGTAAGGCATCTGGCCCTGACAACATTCATTCTAGGATACTCAAAGAAGGTGTAGAAAGTATTGCAGTAGCTCTCGAGAAGATATTTATTAGATCACTAGAGTCTGGAGAAATACCAAATGATTGGAAATTGGCAAATGTAGTGCCAATTTTTAAAAAGGGAAGCAAAGAGGACCCAAATAACTTTAGACCAGTAAGCTTAACTTCTATAGTCTGTAAAATTCTTGAGAAGATGGTTAAGAAGGGAATTTCTGATCATCTAGAGAGCAGCAGGTTAATTAATGATGCTCAGCATGGTTTTAGAAAAGATAGATCGTGTTTAACTAATTTACTGGATTTTATGGATTATGTAACTAAAGAATTAGATAGGGGTGAGAAAGTTGATGTGATCTACTTAGATTTCAGCAAAGCTTTTGATAAGGTTCCACATAGAAGACTAGTTCATAAATTAAAGCTGCATGGGATATGTGGGAACGTTTTAAATTGGATAACTGAATGGCTGAAAAATAGGAAACAGAGAGTTGTACTGAATGGAGTGAGGTCAGAGTGGAGGAATGTTATTAGTGGCGTATCTCAGGGATCAGTTTTAGGCCCTTTATTATTTATAATCTATGTAAATGATCTTGGGCAAGGTGTAAATAGCAAAGTGTCAATTTTTGCTGATGACACTAAATTGGCAGCTGTAGTCAAAGAGGTTGAGGGTAGCTTTAAAGTGCAGGGTGACTTAGATAAGCTGTTAGCTTGGGCTCAGAAGTGGCAGATGACTTTTAACCTTAATAAATGCAAAGTTATTAACATGGGGAGAGATAATAGGGAATTTAGCTATGAGATGGATGGATATTGGCTTAATTCAGTTGAAGATGAGAAAGACTTAGGAGTGGTAGTAGATAGGTCACTGAAATTTTCAAAGCAGTGTATTGAGGCAAAAAATAGAGCAAATAGGGTGCTAGGTTACATTAAAAGAAACGTTAGCTACAAGAGTAAGGAGGTCATCCTTAAACTATACAACTCTTATGTCAGGCCACATTTAGAGTACTGTATACAGGCATGGTCACCACATTTTAGACATGATATAAACTTATTAGAGTCAGTACAAAGGAGGGCAACAAAAATAATACCATCCCTGAAGCACCTTCAATATGAAGATAGACTGAGGGTATTAAATATGTTTTCATTTGAAAGAAGGTGTGTGAGGGGAGATATGATTGAGCTTTTTAAAATCTTTTCTGGGATGGATAAATTAGATTTCAGCAAGTTATTTGAGTTAGAAGGTAGTAATAGAACTAGAGGCCACCACTTAAAGATTAAAAAACAGAGGTGCAGACTGGATGTTAGAAAATATTTTTTCACTAACAGAGTGGTGGATTATTGGAATAGTTTGCCACCTGAGACTGTAGACAGCCCAAACTTGAATGTTTTCAAGCGCAGATTGATGATTATATGGGGATGGAGGGTTAATTTCTTACTTTTTGGTATGTGGATATGTTTCTTGACTCATTCCTGTGGATGCAGTTTCTTTTTATTGTATATTTTGGGGGATTTTGATTTTGTTTTTGACAGACTCCTATGGAGGCTTTAAATTATATATTGTAGATGCATGGTTGGACATTCCTATGGATTGTTAAATTGTATATTGTAGCTGCATGATCTGACAAAATCCTATGGATGCATTATATGGGTGGGATTTGATGGATACGGATGACCTTTGATAGGCCCTTGTGGCTTTTGTCATCCGTTAAATTATGTTATGTTATGTTAAGTTGCTGGAAAAAATGGTATTGGAGCGCCTAAACTGGTTCCTAGAAACCAAACACCTTCTCTCTCTCCATTTCAATGTGGCTTCCACAAAGGTCATAGTACCCTTGACCTACTAGTACGTTTCGAGGGATCGGTCCAGAAAGCTTTCTCATTAAAGCACCGAGTCCTGGCCATATTTTTCAAAATGGAGAAAGCCTACGACACAAAATGGAGATCTGGCATCTTGAAGCAGCTATACGTCTGGGGGATGAGAGACCTTTTACCTTTACTTATTCAAAGTTTTTTGGCATCTCGATCCTTCAACACACATACTCTGACGTGCAACCCCAAGAGGAGGGAGTTCCTCAGGGCAGTGTTCTAAGTGTCTTATGTTTTATAATTGTCATCAATGATATTTTGTCTCTCCCAGAGGGTGTATCGGCAACTCTGTTTGTCGATGATTTAGCACCATACTGTTCCTCACCTCACCTTCCATCAGCAGCGCGTCGGATGCAACTGGCAGGCGATGCTGTATCTAAAAGAGCACAACTTAAGGGATTCCGCTTTTCCACAAACAAAACCAAAGCAATGTATTTCCACAGAGGAAGAGGGGTTCTTGTTCCACCATCTATCTCCCTACAAGGCGAAGATATAGAGTTTGTCTCCGAGTTTCAGTTCATCGGCGTAACTCTTGATCTAAGGTTATCCTGGTTACCACACCCACGGACTTCGAACAGGCTGTCTGCGGGCTCTAGACATTCTGAAAGTCCTCTCACACACTTCGTGGGGCAGTGACTGACAAACATTGTGGACATTATACACAGCCCTCGTTCGATCTAAATTGGATTATGGCTGTCAAATTTACTCATCGGCTTCCCCTTCAGCCCTCAAAATGCTGAACCCCATTCGAAACATTGGAGTTCGCCTTTCTAGTGGAGCCTTCCGTACTTCTCCTGTCAACAGCCTTTACTGCGAGAGTGTGGTACTCCCTTTGCCCTACCATAGACTTCAAATCTGCATGCGATACCTCTGCCGAGTACAGCAAGCCACTGTATCAGAGGTCTACAGATGCCTGTGTGCTGCCGAATCAACGGCAGCATATGATAAGTTGAAATCTTTACTCCGCCCCTTGAACCTTCACATAGGAGATCATCTCTCTCACCTGGGTGCTCCAAGGGTCCTTACCCTTCCATCCTTACTGACCCCTAGTTGGCGTGCTCCTCTCCCCACAGTATGTACCAACATGTGGAGCCTGGAGAAGTCCTCCATGGACCCTCACATCATTAAGAGCCTGTTCTTAGAGCATTCAACCTTACACAAACAATGCTGCCCACTATAACATAACATAACATAACATAATTTAACGGATGACAAAAGCCACAAGGGCCTATCAAAGGTCATCCGTATCCATCAAATCCCACCCATATAATGCATCCATAGGATTTTGTCAGATCATGCAGCTACAATATACAATTTAACAATCCATAGGAATGTCCAACCATGCATCTACAATATATAATTTAAAGCCTCCATAGGAGTCTGTCAAAAATAAAATCAAAATCCCCCAAAATATACAATAAAAAGAAACTGCATCCACAGGAATGAGTCAAGAAACATATCCACATACCAAAAAGTAAGAAATTAACCCTCCATCCCCATATAATCATCCAATCTGCGCTTGAAAACATTCAAGTTTGGGCTGTCTACAGTCTCAGGTGGCAAACTATTCCAATAATCTACCACTCTGTTAGTGAAAAAATATTTTCTAACATCCAGTCTGCACCTCTGTTTTTTAATCTTTAAGTGGTGGCCTCTAGTTCTATTACTACCTTCTAACTCAAATAACTTGCTGAAATCTAATTTATCCATCCCAGAAAAGATTTTAAAAAGCTCAATCATATCTCCCCTCACACACCTTCTTTCAAATGAAAACATATTTAATACCTTCAGTCTATCTTCATATTCAAGGTGCTTCAGGGATGGTATTATTTTTGTTGCCCTCCTTTGTACTGACTCTAATAAGTTTATATCATTTCTAAAATGTGGTGACCATGCCTGTATACAGTACTCTAAATGTGGCCTGACATAAGAGTTGTATAGTTTAAGGATGACCTCCTTACTCTTGTAGCTAACGTTTCTTTTAATGTAACCTAGCACCCTATTTGCTCTATTTTTTGCCGCAATACACTGCTTTGAAAATTTCAGTGACCTATCTACTACCACTCCTAAGTCTTTCTCATCTTCAACTGAATTAAGCCAATATCCATCCATCTCATAGCTAAATTCCCTATTATCTCTCCCCATGTTAATAACTTTGCATTTATTAAGGTTAAAAGTCATCTGCCACTTCTGAGCCCAAGCTAACAGCTTATCTAAGTCACCCTGCACTTTAAAGCTACCCTCAACCTCTTTGACTACAGCTGCCAATTTAGTGTCATCAGCAAAAATTGACACTTTGCTATTTACACCTTGCCCAAGATCATTTACATAGATTATAAATAATAAAGGGCCTAAAACTGATCCCTGAGGTACGCCACTAATAACATTCCTCCACTCTGACCTCACTCCATTCAGTACAACTCTCTGTTTCCTATTTTTCAGCCATTCAGTTATCCAATTTAAAACGTTCCCACATATCCCATGCAGCTTTAATTTATGAACTAGTCTTCTATGTGGAACCTTATCAAAAGCTTTGCTGAAATCTAAGTAGATCACATCAACTTTCTCACCCCTATCTAATTCTTTAGTTACATAATCCATAAAATCCTAAAAATTAGTTAAACACGATCTATCTTTTCTAAAACCATGCTGAGCATCATTAATTAACCTGCTACTCTCTAGATGATCAGAAATTCCCTTCTTAACCATCTTCTCAAGAATTTTACAGACTATAGAAGTTAAGCTTACTGGTCTAAAGTTATTTGGGTCCTCTTTGCTTCCCTTTTTAAAAATTGGCACTACATTTGCCAATTTCCAATCATTTGGTATTTCTCCAGACTCTAGTGATCTAATAAATATCTTCTCGAGAGCTACTGCAATACTTTCTACACCTTCTTTGAGTATCCTAGAATGAATGTTGTCAGGGCCAGATGCCTTACTAGTATTTAACTGAATTATAAGCCCTTTAATTTCTTCTCTGTCTATATTAATAGAATTTATCACTACTTCCCTTGACCTAGAATTATCATCAATTAATCTAACTGGTTTCTCTTCTGTGAATACTGAAGCAAAATGATCATTAAGGACCTCTACTATTTCCTCATCAGATTCTTTCAAAACCCCTTCATATTTAATAGGCCCTATTTTATCACTGTTAGATTGATTATTGATTCTATAATAGCTAAAGAATTTTTTAGGATCTTTATTATTATTTTTAGCTAAATTAATTTCTGCTGTCCTTTTGGTCTTCTTAATAATCTTATTTAGTTCATTTCTGGTTGACCTATAATGGTTTAAATTATCTAAACTACTCTCACTTTGTAATCTCTGGTATGCCCTTTTTTTCTCTGAAACTTTATTAGCTATTTCTTGGTTCCACCATAATGGTTTCCTACATTTCTTCCTAATAGACTTCATCGGAATACACTGTTCCTGAACCATGTTTAATATAGTCTTAAAAATATCCCACATCTCATAAGTATTCTTTCCATGGAATTCTATATCCCACCTAATCTGATTTAGCATGCTGCGTAATTTATCGTAATCTCCCCTATAAAAATTTGGAATTTTCGTGGAGTTTGTCGTTGTTCTACCCTTAACTATTTGCAAATTAAACCGAACCATCTGATGATCACTGTTTCCCAATGATTCCCCTACACTCAATCCTTGAACTAAGTGATCATCATTTGAAAGAATTAGATCTAATATATTGGCACCCCTTGTTGGCTTATTAACAAATTGGATCAAAAAGTTATCCTCAAAACACTCCATAAACTTACAACTTGCTCTATCTCTTCCTATCATATTTTCCCAGTCTACAGAAGTTAAATTAAAGTCACCAAGAATAACTGTATCTTCTTTGCATCCTTTACTTATTTCCCTAATCATTAACTCATCGATACAATCAGTCTGTCCTGGTAGTCTATAAAAAGCTCCCAAGTGTATTTTCCTATTTTTACCAACCTTAATATCTATCCATAATGATTCACCTTCTCCTTGCTTTATAGAGTTATTTAGATTTGAAGAAATGCTATTTCTGATATAAATAATCAACCCACCACCAGTCCTATCTCTCCTTTGACTAATGTACATAGTATAACCCTCTAGTTCAAATTCACTGACATTATCATTAAATATATTTTCATTAACCCATGATTCAACTATACATATTATATCTATATCTTCATGAATGATATAACTAAATAATTCATCCTTCTTATTTCTAAGACTACGAGCATTTGTGTAAAGACAACTCAGCCCACCTATCCCTGAAGCACCTGAGGGCCTATCTCCTCTGCATCTCCTTTCTCTCTTTCCCCGACCCTGTACTCTTGTATTTCCCTGACCACTATCACTACTCAAGTAGTTTAACCCTAAAGCACTTCCATTAGCCTGCCTACCTTCTACAAATCTGTGTTTGCTTCCTTTCCCTGCCTCACTTTGAGCCATTAAATTTCCCTGACCACTATCAAAACCTAGTTTCCCGCCTCTAAAGACCTAATAACACTATCTAATTATACACGGATAGCTCTAAGTAAGATGGTGGCGTGGGCACTGCAGCCATCTACCCAGGAGGAGAATTCCTAACTTACAAAGTGAGAGTAGTTTAGATAATTTAAACCATTATAGGTCAACCAGAAATGAACTAAATAAGATTATTAAGAAGACCAAAAGGACAGCAGAAATTAATTTAGCTAAAAATAATAATAAAGATCCTAAAAAATTCTTTAGCTATTATAGAATCAATAATCAATCTAACAGTGATAAAATAGGGCCTATTAAATATGAAGGGGTTTTGAAAGAATCTGATGAGGAAATAGTAGAGGTCCTTAATGATCATTTTGCTTCAGTATTCACAGAAGAGAAACCAGTTAGATTAATTGATGATAATTCTAGGTCAAGGGAAGTAGTGATAAATTCTATTAATATAGACAGAGAAGAAATTAAAGGGCTTATAATTCAGTTAAATACTAGTAAGGCATCTGGCCCTGACAACATTCATTCTAGGATACTCAAAGAAGGTGTAGAAAGTATTGCAGTAGCTCTCGAGAAGATATTTATTAGATCACTAGAGTCTGGAGAAATACCAAATGATTGGAAATTGGCAAATGTAGTGCCAATTTTTAAAAAGGGAAGCAAAGAGGACCCAAATAACTTTAGACCAGTAAGCTTAACTTCTATAGTCTGTAAAATTCTTGAGAAGATGGTTAAGAAGGGAATTTCTGATCATCTAGAGAGTAGCAGGTTAATTAATGATGCTCAGCATGGTTTTAGAAAAGATAGATCGTGTTTAACTAATTTTTAGGATTTTATGGATTATGTAACTAAAGAATTAGATAGGGGTGAGAAAGTTGATGTGATCTACTTAGATTTCAGCAAAGCTTTTGATAAGGTTCCACATAGAAGACTAGTTCATAAATTAAAGCTGCATGGGATATGTGGGAACGTTTTAAATTGGATAACTGAATGGCTGAAAAATAGGAAACAGAGAGTTGTACTGAATGGAGTGAGGTCAGAGTGGAGGAATGTTATTAGTGGCGTACCTCAGGGATCAGTTTTAGGCCCTTTATTATTTATAATCTATGTAAATGATCTTGGGCAAGGTGTAAATAGCAAAGTGTCAATTTTTGCTGATGACACTAAATTGGCAGCTGTAGTCAAAGAGGTTGAGGGTAGCTTTAAAGTGCAGGGTGACTTAGATAAGCTGTTAGCTTGGGCTCAGAAGTGGCAGATGACTTTTAACCTTAATAAATGCAAAGTTATTAACATGGGGAGAGATAATAGGGAATTTAGCTATGAGATGGATGGATATTGGCTTAATTCAGTTGAAGATGAGAAAGACTTAGGAGTGGTAGTAGATAGGTCACTGAAATTTTCAAAGCAGTGTATTGCGGCAAAAAATAGAGCAAATAGGGTGCTAGGTTACATTAAAAGAAACGTTAGCTACAAGAGTAAGGAGGTCATCCTTAAACTATACAAGTCTTATGTCAGGCCACATTTAGAGTACTGTATACAGGCATGGTCACCACATTTTAGACATGATATAAACTTATTAGTCAGTACAAAGGAGGGCAACAAAAATAATACCATCCCTGAAGCACCTTCAATATGAAGATAGACTGAGGGTATTAAATATGTTTTCATTTGAAAGAAGGTGTGTGAGGGGAGATATGATTGAGCTTTTTAAAATCTTTTCTGGGATGGATAAATTAGATTTCAGCAAGTTATTTGAGTTAGAAGGTAGTAATAGAACTAGAGGCCACCACTTAAAGATTAAAAAACAGAGGTGCAGACTGGATGTTAGAAAATATTTTTTCACTAACAGAGTGGTGGATTATTGGAATAGTTTGCCACCTGAGACTGTAGACAGCCCAAACTTGAATGTTTTCAAGAGCAGATTGGATGATTATATGGGGATGGAGGGTTAATTTCTTACTTTTTGGTATGTGGATATGTTTCTTGACTCATTCCTGTGGATGCAGTTTCTTTTTATTGTATATTTTGGGGGATTTTGATTTTGTTTTTGACAGACTCCTATGGAGGCTTTAAATTATATATTGTATATGCATGGTTGGACATTCCTATGGATTGTTAAATTGTATATTGTAGCTGCATGATCTGACAAAATCCTATGGATGCATTATATGGGTGGGATTTGATGGATACGGATGACCTTTGATAGGCCCTTGTGGCTTTTGTCATCCGTTAAATTATGTTATGTTATGTTATGTTAACTTTTCTTTGCCGCCAGCAGCATCCATTTTTAATGCTGAACTTTCAGCAATCCTTTTATCCTTTAGACTCATCCAAATTTTACCTTTTAGTGATTTTGTCATTTTTTTCTGACTCAAGGAATGTTGAACAGTCAATTAGATCTTTTAATGCATTTGTTTGTATATGTGGGAAATTGTAAGAGATGTTGTTTGAACCAGTGCGCTAAATGAAATCCGTTTCTCGTCGCGGGTTAATTGAATTATTAAAGGTTACATAAAATAATTGAATTGCAAAAAGTTATGAATAAAATAATGGAATGATTGAATTGACAACAGTTAAGTAAAATAAAGGAATGATTGAATTTTGACATAATATATATATTTAAGTTTCCCAGGACGATTTTATTATAGGAATTCCCAGAGGGCATATATATGTGTATATATATAAATATATATATATATATATATATATATATATATATATATATATATATATATATATATATATATATATATATATATATATATATATATATATATATGCCCTCTTGGGAATTCCTATAATAAAATCGTCCTGGGAAACTTAAATAAATATATTATGTATAAATTCAAATCATTCCTTTATTTTACTTAACTGTTGTCAATTCAATCATTCGATTATTTAATGCATAACTTTTTGCAATTTAATTATTTTATGTAACCTTTAATAATTTAATTAACCCATGACGAGAAATGGATTTCATATATATATATATATATATATATATATATATATGGCAATGATTGCCATAAAGTTTATATAAGGGAAACGGGGAGAAATCTAGACAAGAGATTGTATGAACACAAAAGAGATATTAGAGTGGGCAGCGAAAGCAGTAGAATATTCTGCCATGTTAGAGACTTGAATCATTCGATCGATTTCAATGGAAGTAAAATGGTATTCAAATCGGCTAACTATGTTAAGAGAACAATCGTAGAATCGAGCTTAATATCGTCAGTTCCTAATTTAAATCTATCTGAGGGTCAATTTTCTTTTAATCCTGTAATAAGAAAGCAAATGAACAAAATAGTAAAATGTCAGCCCTTCAATATGTTTAAGCCTAACCCCCCCTCCCAGATTAGCAACAAGTAGGGGATTGGGGAAAAAAAGAGGGAATCTTTCACGACCTGACCCTGTGTTATTATGTTTGTATTCACTTTTCTTATATTTTCTATCCAGTGTCAGTTGAAAAAGGGTGTGAGATACACCGAAACTGTTCTGAATTAAATTGTCTTCGGAGAATGCGGTTTAATTCCTCATATATATATATATATTTATACATATATATATATATATATATATATATATATATATATATATATATATATATATATTATTTCGTTAAAATACAGATTATATTCATTGGCCATAATATCCAATTAAATAACCGTATTATCCAATTCAATAATTAAGCCATATTGCATTGTTATTTGTTAGTTCAATAAATCTTGCTAAATTTATGCGTCAGTACTTTTGAAACCTTCCCGGCTGAATTAGTTATCCTCTCTCACCTTTTCTTTTTAAACGCATTTTTATCTTTAAATTCATATACCAAGGTTTAATGTCTGCTATCTAAGCAAATTTGTCATTAAACCAATTACCACACAAGCTATACCTTCACAAACTTGAGCGAATTCTTCCGAGGAAATTTGGAGAGGTTACTTTTACATTTGGGAGATTGGGGATGTGACTTATTAGGGTCTTTGGGGTATAGATGGTCGCTTGATTCGTGTACACCCGCTTCTTCTATACATTACTTGAAAGAAGGCATGCGTCTGTCATTCACGAATGCGCTGATTTCAGAGGGTAGTGCAGCTATCAACTGCTCCCGTAAAACGAAATCAAATAGAGACTCATAGTAACGGTTGACTTGAGCTGAATCCAACCAGAATTGGAAAGTCCTTTGGGGGGTGAATCCAAATGGCGGTAGGTCTGGCCAGGAAGTATCCTCGCCTGGCGGAACTTTGACCTATAGTAATTGGGATTCATATTAACAGCAGATAATAATTCCGACTTGAGGGTGGAGTATTCGAGAGTACCCTCTGCCGGGAGCGAAATAAAATTTTATCGAAGGTAGGTATTAAGAAGAGGAAGTAGTCGAGTGATTCCATCAGCTTCAATATCCCAGTGGTTCACTTTGAAAATTTTCTTAAAGTAAGTGAAGGAGGCACTGAAATCATCGCCGTCCTTAAACACTGGCAACTTTAACGATGGGGATTGGGGGGGAATTCATTTTTTGAGCTAACAGAAAGGGTTTCCAAATGATTCCTTTTAAGCTCACCTTCCTGCTGACGAATTCTTTCCCTTTGTTCTTTTTCTCTTCTCTCTTCAGCTTCTCTTTGTTCTTTTAGTCTTCTCTCTTTAGCTTCGCTTTGTTCTTTTTCTCTTCAACTTCTCTTTGTTCTCATTTTACTGCCCTTTCATTTCTTTCTTCCTCTTGAATATAAGCAACTAGATCCTTGCCTGACAACCTAAGGATCTCTCCTTGTTGACGGAAACGCTCAAGTGACGAAATCTTGCTGGTGTAAATGCGCGTCTGGCTGCTCGGCGCGTCCAAGGAACTTACGGAAAATATTATGAATCTCTGACGATCGTATCAAAATTTTAACGGAGATTTTATTCCACAAAGATTGTACGCAATAAAGAAAATAAAATAATTAATAATTCAAAACTTAATTTTTATGTGACCAATGATTATAAGCATTTAAACCTGCACCGGGATTAGTAGAGGGTTTTAGGGGAGATCGTCCTCCCTCCCAAAAAAACACACACAACCATAGGTTTTAGATGTGTATTGTGGCAATATCCTCGATAGCTATTGTAGCGGGCCGAAAAATTTAGACTAACCCCAATCGATCCAACCCGCTTCCTACACTAATCCGGACGTGAGAAATCGAAGGAGAATTAAACGGATTGTATGTACAGTCCTTTACTAACACGAAAAAAATACAATATTTACAAAAATATGGGTAAATATGCACCCAATGAGCCTATATATATATATATATATATATATATATATATATATATATATATATATATATATATATACATGTGGAAGATATTGGAAGGCAGAGTGCCAAATGTGGCCATAGTCACCAACCAACACCCAAGGAAAGGGAGACTCAGTTACGTCAAGGGAGTACAGGGCACCGTACAGCGAGTAAGAAACCTGGCCCACAACTCCTTCACGTACAATGGGCCCCGCTTATTCAACTGTCTCCCGCAAGAACTAGGAGACCTGAGTGGAATTAGCCCTGAAGCCTTCAAAAATAATCTGGATAAGTGGCTTCAAGGACTAGAAGACAATCCACCAACACCAGGATACCCCAGCCGTCACCACAACACCTTGCCAGAAGTAATTCAAACTCTGGAAAGGGAGGAGAATGTGGGATCAAGCGGGTTAGGCGGAAGCCGACTTCAGCCTTGCCATTAACAGGCAGAATTCACCGAAAGTATACCAAAGGTAAGTAATCCTATCTTGGAACCAAATCAATCAAAAAATATATATTAATACTAAGAGTGCATATACAAAAGGGGACAACCAAAACAAGAGACAACAAAAGAGGAGTTTTCTTACGTGGTACCACGGTTTATTATTTGCCGGCTTCCCCGGGGTAAAATCTTGTTGGTAGTCACTCTTGTGACAAAATTGGGTGTGCAGGGCTTATGGTGCCTGCCACCTCGGAGCTCAGTTGACTTTAAGGTCTACTCAAGTACTCTTAGAAGACTTCTTTAAATATCTTCAAAATATTTTTCGTTACCGTCGCTCTTGCAAAAATGCAGGCAATGTTTTTGTTTGTTGTTTTTTTTTCTTCTATTCTGGTACTTTAACGCTGTCTCATAAAATCTTTAACATTTAGTAGCTAATAAAAAAAACATGAGATGTTAAATAACCTTATACATACAACATACAATCAAATACATATGTACAAAAGAAAATATAATAAAAAAACCCCCTTCCCACTCACACACACATTCTTACAGAAGGAGGGAGAGGGTACTTAGAAAAGGGGTGGGAGAATGGCCCTTTTACACACACTCACATTCGCTCCACCACACCCCTCCTTCCTTAAGCCATTAGACCAGCCACTCACTAAACCCTTTCAATCACTCTTCACGGTACCACTTGTGCTCAATCGCACCCTTCTGCACCCATTCACACTCTTCTACCGGTCCCTGGCTACGCGTAGCAATTAGTCGGGGTTGTTCGTCAGTCGTCCTGTCAGTCTCATCGTCACTATTTATCATCTCATCAACCATACTCTTAGCCCTCATTACCAGTTCTCCCATCTCACGACAGAATTCTTTCATACTCTTCCGTTCAGAACCCTCACTCTTCATACCCCCATTCATCAGCTCCTCACTCACAGCTCTCATCCAACTCAAGGTACATTCTTGCGAAACAGACAGGTCACTCACATCCCCTGTATTCTCAACAGGCATACCAGAAACCCCTTCGACTGGTTCCCACCAGAAACCTGAAAAATCAGCCACTTCATCATTCACTACAACAAACTCACCCCTACTATTACCATTCATAAAACCCGAAAAATCAGCCACACTAGGTTCGTTCTGCCCAAACACACTATCATTCATACTGTTCCCAAAACCAGAAAAATCAGGCACAGGCAGCTCACTCACTCGTCTACTTATACCAGCCAAATCACTCACCTGTTTACGCAAAAACTCAATCTCCCTTTCAAGATCCCCCATACCAGAAACACTCTGCTCAGACTTACTTTCATTCGTACTTGCATTCTTCCTTTCACTCTTCTTTGTACGCTTTCTACTCCTCGAGACTAAGACTAGCTCTTTCCCAGACAGATCCATACTATCACATTCAATCTCATCATCATGCACTTTACCTCTCTCTCTACACAGTCCATACACCGGATGGCTCACCAGGTAGTCAGGAGGTTCTCTCCATCTCCTTAACTGACTCTGATGAGCCCGCACTCTCTCAGTCATGCCGTCATTCAAACTCTCCAAAACATACGTTACCCCATTTTCCCAAACTCTCACAACTCTATAAGGTCCATCAAACTTCTCACTCATCTTTGATACATTCAACCTACCCTTCACTTCTTTCACCTTCAATACTTTTGTACCTAATTCAAATGAACGGAACCTTTCATGCGCTTCACGCCATACAATCTGCTCACTTTCACTCAAACGAAACCTATCTTTCACTCGCCTTTCAAAATTCATCACAAACTGACATGGGGACATTCCAGTTGCACTATGCACAGTTGAATTATACGCCCACAACACTCTCCCCAGACACACATCCCAGTCATTCACTGTCGTACTCATCATTCTCAACATCTCACACAAGGTTCTTATAGTCCGTTCAGCCAATCCATTTGAAGACGGTAAATACGGAGTTGTTCTCACATGCTCCACACCATTCTCTCTCAACATTTGCTCAAACACTTGCCCTACAAATTCAGGCCCATTATCACTCAGACATCTTCTGGGCTTCCATACACACATAGGAAAAAACAACTGCTCAACCACACGCGCAACAGTCACACTCCTTTTATCTCTCACAGGCGCTGCATACACAAACTTACTTTTATGGTCAACCATCACAACCATACCAACATTCCCAGCACTCGTACGCGGCAAAGACACACAATCAATCACTACCAATTCAAACGGTTCTTTCGCATCAACTTTCAACATCGGTGGTTTCACTTGCACACCTTGCACCTTTCGCTTCTGACACCTTTCACACGTAGTTGCAACATCATTCACAACAGTTCTCAGAAAAGGATGGAACACACGCTCCTTCATACACTCCCACAGCTTAAACTTACCCATATGCCCATAATTATCATGCACAACCTTCACCAGACCAATCATACCAACTAAGGACATCACAGGTACATACATATCATCACCACCTTTCCCATGCCTCAAAAAATATACAACATCCATACAAACAACAAAATCCTTAGCATACCTTTTAAAATCACTTAAACACTCTGGCCATTCATTCAAATCAACACGCATCATTACACACCTCTTCAACTCACTAACAAAAGGACACATCTCTTGCATCTCTAGAATATCATCATCACTTAAAATCTCATTCTCATCATCCATGACCAACTCAATCATACCGCAAAACTTGACAACATTCTTTGCACACTCATTCAACCTCATCACCTCACATTCACCTTTCATAAGACAATCCTTATCAGCATCCAAAGACAAATCATTCAATCTCATAAAGTCTACACCAAGCAAGAAACAACAAGGCATTTGCTCACCTTTCAGAATCACAAAGTCATGCTTCACATTCACACCATTACCCAAACTCACTTTCAGACTAACCTGTTCCCATGCCACTATCAAGCCATTCCCTAATCCACTTATCCGTAACTTCACAGGTTTATGCTCGCAACATTTAAACTCATCATACTTACTCAGAATCCTCTCATTCACTAAAGACACCTGCGCTCCAGTATCAATCAAACCACAGAACAACCTTTCACCAAATTTCACTCTCACTTCCATCATATCAGGTCCACCATGTTCGCAATACACTGAAGGAACAAGCACACCAACATCAGCACTTATATCCACACTGTCATTAACTCCCATATCATCACTCACCACACGACGCTCATCTTCATCCAGACAATGTACAAAATGATTACCATGTTTTTCTTTCTTTCCAGGCGTTATTCTGGAAAGATAGTAGCTAATTTTGAGATATCACTATAATAATATTGTACTTTGCTTAAAATAAACTTTTATCAAAGCGTCATATTCTGGAAAGAGGTAAGCTAGTCGATGTATTTTCGGGTAATGCCCACTTATTAGTTTCGCCATCCATGTATAAATAAATGGGTCATAAAAGGAGGATATATCTCTTCTACAGAGAGTGGAAGTGTGGACTGGTAGCAAGAGGGGTTCTATAGACGAGTGCTCCACCCAGCCCTGAGAGGAGGGCTTTCGTGCCTCGCTAACCACCTGAACCGCCATACCCGCCTTCGTTGACAATCCTGCCTCCTTCTAAGTTAGCCAACTACCACCCACCTCCAGCAAGTGATAGTGTGTGCCCCCTTTTCGTTCGGTTGTGGTTGTGTTTTTTTTGTTTCGTGTAGAATATAAGTAAATTGTTGTATCCGCCGGTTATAAGATTCTCGTTTGGTATCGTATTTTGATTGGGGAATTTAGCCTCATTTTGAAGTGTGCACACTTCCCTAGTAAATATAAAATTGTTGTAAATATAAACTGTAACTATCATTGTATTTTTTTTGTAAGTAAAGGGACTGTATATACAATCCGTTTTATTCTCCCTCGATTTCTCACGTCTGGACAGTGTAGGAAGCGGGTTGGATCGATTATCGATTGGGATTAGAGATCTATTTTCGGCCCGCTACAACCTGAAACAACGCCTTTTACTCTACTTTCACACATTCTTTCAATCAGCCTTTTATACTGCTGTCGTAACTCACAAGTACCCACCTTCTTTACATCGTTTACTCCGACATGTGTAATCACAACTGCTTCCCTCTCACACCCAGACACCAACCTATCATACCTCTCACACACATCATTTACACCAGCACCCGGCAGACAAACTCTCACTCCCTTCCATTTACTTCCAGTCAACTTCCTATCTAAATACCTAATCTGAGAGTCACCCATCACAATTACTTCAGTCATTCTCCTATTCTCTCTAGGCCTAGTATTACCCTCCCTCCTGCTCTCACTCACTCGACCTCCTATTCTACTTTCAGGCACGGCCAAACCAGACAAATCACTTTCAAATTCTTCCTCTCTCAGGGCATCAAATCTGTTAGTTAGCCTAACAGGTTACATGTCCCTCTCATTCACACATCTAACCTGTCCTAACTTATCTATTCTGTTCACTTTCACCCACCACTCATCTTCACTTACTTCTTTCTCTCCAGTCCCTGTTCTAGTCCTAACTTCCTCCCTCCTGGTCTAATCTGACTCTTCAAACGTACACTTGCATCTCTTTTCACTTCAGACACTAAATCGTTCAGTCTCAAGCATTCTGCATGTAATCGACTCACCTCCTCAGTCAAAGCACATACACGGCACTCAGACACATTCACTCTCCTCTCTACACCACAGTCATCGCACACTACATACACACTACTTTCAAAAGGCATACTCTCTACATCCAAACAGTCAGCCATACTTAAACAAGAACAATAATAGAAACAAAAACTTACAAACAACAAGAATTTGACCCAAATTTGTGCATGTAAGTTTAAAACCTGCTAATCAAGATGGCCACCGAAGTAAACAAAAGTCACTTTCTCACCAAAACAAAATAACCACAATTTTTATACAAAATAACCACAATTAAACTTCGTTATATTAACCAAATATATGATCTAATAACTTAATATTTATGTTTATGTCACACACCAAAGTATATCAAATAATCAAAATATTCTGAGAGCTCTACGAAACACATGCTACCTGTTCTAAGGTCAGATCTACTTCCCCTGGTCTTGACGAGATAAGAACATAAGAAAAGAAGGAGACTGCAAAAGACCATTCATGGCCTACACTTGGCCGCTCCTGTTCCAGTCAACACACAAAAGATTTCTTACCAGAGAAAAGTCATCAACATTGTCACCCTTTACAGGAGTTTGTCAGATCTAATCTACAATATACATAAAATGCATCCAGAGGATTATGTCCATTCATGCAACCGCAAAATATAATCTCCCCACTCCTTAGAAAAATATAAGTTGCTGGAAAAAATCGTATTGGAGCGCCTAAACTGGTTCCTAGAAACCAAACACCTTCTCTCTCCATTTCAATGTGGCTTCCCCAAAGGTCATAGTACCCTTGAGCATGAGTGTTGGAATGTATGCATTGGTTGTGGTGTATTAGGTGAGGGGTTTACATATGTTGTATGTGGGCTGCGTGAATGCATTGTAGATTTAGAGGGGATGAGAATGCAGGATTTAGAACGGATATGTAGGCTGGAGGGGTTAGTTGCTGAGCTCAGGAGAGAACTTAGTGTTAGGCCTAGAGCTGAGAATAGGTTAGGTGGTGAGGTAGGCCAGTTAGATGTTTCAGGTGAAGGTAGAGGGCCGGTGGAGGAGGTAGGATATGATAGTTCTAGTGATAGTGAAGTTAGCCCCCTTAGATTAGTTAGAAATAGGCCTAGTGAGGATGGGGGACAGTGGAGAGTGGTTAGGAAACATGAAGCTAGGGAGGCTTCTCCTGTTCTTTGTGAGAATAGGGTTGCCTCTGTTGAGGTTGTTAGCCAGGGGGAGAATAGGTGTGTGAGTCAGAGGGACACAGAACCTATTAGCTTGACTAATAGATTCAGTGCCCTAAGAGAGGAAGTAACTGGAAGTAATATGACTGATGGGGGTGGGGGTGGAGTTCGAGTGACTGGTAGTTTGAATGAGAATAGGAGTGGGGATGGAGTTAGGTCTGTGGGGGTTAGGAATAGGAGTCTGAGTGAAGTTCTTGTTATGGGTGATTCGCGAGTTACATATTTAGATAGGAAGTTGAATGCAAGTAGATTGAATGGTTTGAGGGTGTGTTTGCCGGGTGCTGGAGTGAGAGATCTGTCTGATAGGTATGAGGAGCTGGTGTCTGGCTGTGCAAGGGATGCGGTTGTGATTACACATGTAGGAGTGAATGATGTGAAGAAAGTGGGTGCATGTGAGTTACGTGAGAGGTACAAGAGGTTGATTGAAAAGGTGAAAGAAAGTAGAATGAAAGGTGTTGTGACAGGTGTGCTTCCAAGAATGGATGTTGGGGTAGAATGGATGTCTCGTGCAATTGGGCTGAATGATTATGTGAGGAGGATGTGTGAGATGGAAGGTGTCATGTTTGTGGATGTGTGGGATAGGTTTGTTGGAATGAAAGAAATGTATGCGATGGATGGACTGCATTTGAGTAGGAGGGGGGTAGATGTGTTGTGGGAGGAGTAGGATCGTGTTATTAGGTCTTTGCGGGCGGGAAACTAGATACTAATAGTGGTCAGGGAATTATGAGAGGACATTATAGTACTGAAAGTAGAATGGACTTGGCAGATAACAGAAATAGGTTCCAAGGCGATAGAGGTGAGGTCATTCAGGTTTCAAGAGGTGCTTCAGGGATAGGGGGGTTAAATTGTTTCTATACAAATGCTCGTAGTCTTGGAAACAAGAAGGATGAGCTATTTAGTAAATTAGCAATGAGGATATGGATATATTATGCATTACTGAATCATGGTTTAATGAAATAGAATTTAGTGACACTATAAGTGAATTTGATTTACAGGGCTATAATATGTACATTAGTCAAAGGACAGATAGGATTAGTGGAGGAATAATTATCTATATAAAAAACAACATTGTTTCAAGTTTAAATACTTCAATAAAGCAGGATGGAGTTGAGTCACTGTGGATAGATATTAGGCTCAGTAAAAATAGAATGGTGCATTTGGGAGCTTTTTACAGGCCACCTGGGCAGACTGATGATATGGATGAACTAATGATAAGGGAAATAAATAAGGGATGTGAAACAGATGCAGTTATTATTGGGGACTTCAACTTAAACTCTGTGGACTGGGAAAATATGATAGGTAGGGCTAGAACAAGTGGCAGGTTCATAGAATGCTTTGAGGATAATTTTTTGAATCAATTTGTTAATGAGCCAACGAGGGGGGACAATATATTAGATTTAGTACTTTCTAACAGTGATCATTTTAGTTCAAGAATTGACTGTTGGGGAAGCATTGAGAAATAGTGACCATCAGATAGTTCGTTTTAACTTGGGAATTGAGAAGGGTAAAATAACCGAGAATGCTGAAAAAGTTCCAAATTTTCATAAGGAAGATTATGTAAAATTTCAAAGCTTGCTAAATTTGGTAGACTGGGATGTAGAATTCAGAGGTAAAAATGCTTATGGGATGTGGGATACTTTCAAGCATATAATAAATGTAGTCCAAGAACAATGTATCCCAATGAAGGCCATTAGGAACAAAAGTAGGAAACCATTATGGTGGAATCAGGAGATAGCTAGAAAAATTTCAGAGAAGAAAAGGGAATACAAAAAATTACAGGTACAAAATAATATTCATTATTTAAGTGATTATAGAAGGGCTAGGAATGAGTTAAATAAGATTATAAAGAAGAACAAAAGGGTGTCAGAAATTAAATTAGCTCAGGATAGCAACAAAGATCCTAGAAAGTTCTTTAGTTACTATAAAATTAATAACAAGTCTGGCAGAGTTAAAATAGGACCTATCAAATATGAAGGGGTTGTGAGAGAAACTGATGAGGAAATAGTTGAGGTACTAAATGGTCATTTTGCATCAGTATTTACAAAGGAGAAACTAAATAGTCTTATGTATAGTACTCATGGGTCAGGGAAAGAGGTGTTTACTAACATTAGTGTGGATGGGAGGATAATAAAAGGACTAATAGGTGAGTTAGATACTACCAAGGCCTCCGGCCCTGATAATATTCATTCTAGGATACTTAAAGAAGGGGTAGAAAGTATCTCAATAGCTCTCGATAAGTTATATACTAGGTCACTGGAATATGGAGAAATACCCGATGATTGGAAGAGAGCGAATGTAGTCCCCATTTTCAAGAAGGGTAGTAAAGAGGATCCAAATAACTTTAGACAGGTTAGCCTAACTCCTGTAGTCTGTAAAATTCTTGAGAAAATAGTTAAAAAAGGCATTTGCCAACATCTAGAGAGGGAGGGGTTAATCAGCGATTCTCAGCATGGGTTTAGATCAGGTAGATCATGTTTGACTAACTTACTAGACTTTCTGCAGTTTGTAACAGATCAAGTAGATAAGGGAGAGAATGTAGATATAATTTACTTAGATTTTAGTAAAGCATTTGATAAGGTACCACATAGGAGACTAGTTCATAAATTAAAAATGATTGGGATATGTGGGGGGGGTTTCAAATTAGATAGCTGAGTGGGGTTCCTCAGGGATCAGTTCTCGGTCCATTATTATTTGTCATCTATATAAATGATCTTGGGGAGGCAGTTAATAATAAGTGTCAATTTTTGCAAATGATACCAAATTAGCAGCTGTAGTTAAAGATATTGATGATAATTTTAAAGTGCAGGGGGAGTTAAATAAATTGTTATCCTGGGCACATAAGTGGCAAATGACTTTCAACCTTGATAAGTGCAAAGTTATTAACATGGGAAAAGATAATAGAGAATTTAACTATGAAATGGATGGGCATTGGCTGAGCTCAGTAGAGGATGAGAAAGATCTAGGAGTAGTAATAGATAAGTCATTAAGGTTTTCTAAGCAGTGTATTGAAGCAAGAAATAGGGCAAATAGAGTGCTGGGTTTTATTAAGAGAAATGTCAGTTACAAAAGTAAGGAGGTTATTCTTAAACTCTATAACTCTTATATTAGGCCACATCTAGAGTACTGTATACAGGCATGGTCCCCACATTTTAGACACGATATTAACCTTCTCGAGTCAGTGCAACAAAGATTATTCCTTCCCTGAGGCACCTTGAATATATAGATAGACTGAGGGTATTAAATATGTTCTCGTTCAAAAGGAGGTGTGTGAGAGGGAATATGATTGAGCTCTTTAAAAATTTCCCCGGGATAGATAAATTGGATGTTAGCAAGTTTTTGAGTTAGATGATGGAAATCGGACTAGAGGTCACCACTTGAAAATTAAAAAGCAAGGGTGTAGGTTGGATTTAAGAAAATATTTTATGGGAAGGAAAGGTTGTGATGGTTCCTAAGTTTTGTATATATTAATATTGTTTGTATATATCTATAGCTGCATGATTTAGTTCTTGACAAGCCTTGATTGGTGATACCTTTGTTTCTGGATGTAGTTTTCCTGGGAGTTTGGGTGCCTTAAAAAAGTTGCCGTTTTACTCGGATGACCTATTATTTTGTCATCTGTGATATTATATTGTGGGGTGACTTTGATTTTGTCCTTCCCTGGTGATGGTGCTTTTTGTGGGTGGGTTTTGACGGAGGCGGATGACCTTTGATAGGCCCTGGTGGCTTTTGTCATCCGTGTAATTATGTTATGTTATGTTAGTACGTTTCGAGGGATCGGTCCAGAAAGCTTTCTCATTAAAGCACCGAGTCCTGGCCATATTTTTCGATATTGAGATCCATTTTGATATGATTTGGCACCTACATCCACACTCTACTCTCTTCTTACTTGATTTGTACAACCTTATATAGGTGAAGGGCTTTTACCCCTCATCATGGCGCATTGGAATCATCCTTCCCTTTGTCAAACCGGGCAGAGACGGGTTGGACGCAGATCACTACCGCCCTATAGCTCTCACCAGCTGTTTAATTAGAATTAGATAGTGTTATTAGGTCTTTAGAGGCGGGAAACTAGGTTTTGATAGTGGTCAGGGAAATTTAATGGCTCAAAGTGAGGCAGGGAAAGGAAGCAAACACAGATTTGTAGAAGGTAGGCAGGCTAATGGAAGTGCTTTAGGGTTAAACTACTTGAGTAGTGAAAGTGGTCAGGGAAATACAAGAGTACAGGGTCGGGGAAAGAGAGAAAGGAGATGCAGAGGAGATAGGCCCTCAGGTGCTTCAGGGATAGGTGGGCTGAGTTGTCTTTACACAAATGCTCGTAGTCTTAGAAATAAGAAGGATGAATTATTTAGTTATATCATTCATGAAGATATAGATATAATATGTATAGTTGAATCATGGGTTAATGAAAATATATTTAATGATAATGTCAGTGAATTTGAACTAGAGGGTTATACTATGTACATTAGTCAAAGGAGAGATAGGACTGGTGGTGGGTTGATTATTTATATCAGAAATAGCATTTCTTCAAATCTAAATAACTCTATAAAGCAAGGAGAAGGTGAATCATTATGGATAGATATTAAGGTTGGTAAAAATAGGAAAATACACTTGGGAGCTTTTTATAGACCACCAGGACAGACTGATTGTATCGATGAGTTAATGATTAGGGAAATAAGTAAAGGATGCAAAGAAGATACAGTTATTCTTGGTGACTTTAATTTAACTTCTGTAGACTGGGAAAATATGATAGGAAGAGATAGAGCAAGTTGTAAGTTTATGGAGTGTTTTGAGGATAACTTTTTGATCCAATTTGTTAATAAGCCAACAAGGGGTGCCAATATATTAGATCTAATTCTTTCAAATGATGATCACTTAGTTCAAGGATTGAGTGTAGGGGAATCATTGGGAAACAGTGATCATCAGATGGTTCGGTTTAATTTGCAAATAGTTAAGGGTAGAACAACGACAAACTCCACGAAAATTCCAAATTTTTATAGAGGAGATTACGATAAATTACGCAGCATGCTAAATCAGATTAGGTGGGATATAGAATTCCATGGAAAGAATACTTATGAGATGTGGGATATTTTTAAGACTATATTAAACATGGTTCAGGAACAGTGTATTCCGATGAAGTCTATTAGGAAGAAATGTAGGAAACCATTATGGTGGAACCAAGAAATAGCTAATAAAGTTTCAGAGAAAAAAAGGGCATACCAGAGATTACAAAGTGAGAGTAGTTTAGATAATTTAAACCATTATAGGTCAACCAGAAATGAACTAAATAAGATTATTAAGAAGACCAAAAGGACAGCAGAAATTAATTTAGCTAAAAATAATAATAAAGATCCTAAAAAATTCTTTAGCTATTATAGAATCAATAATCAATCTAACAGTGATAAAATAGGGCCTATTAAATATGAAGGGGTTTTGAAAGAATCTGATGAGGAAATAGTAGAGGTCCTTAATGATCATTTTGCTTCAGTATTCACAGAAGAGAAACCAGTTAGATTAATTGATGATAATTCTAGGTCAAGGGAAGTAGTGATAAATTCTATTAATATAGACAGAGAAGAAATTAAAGGGCTTATAATTCAGTTAAATACTAGTAAGGCATCTGGCCCTGACAACATTCATTCTAGGATACTCAAAGAAGGTGTAGAAAGTATTGCAGTAGCTCTCGAGAAGATATTTATTAGATCACTAGAGTCTGGAGAAATACCAAATGATTGGAAATTGGCAAATGTAGTGCCAATTTTTAAAAAGGGAAGCAAAGAGGACCCAAATAACTTTAGACCAGTAAGCTTAACTTCTATAGTCTGTAAAATTCTTGAGAAGATGGTTAAGAAGGGAATTTCTGATCATCTAGAGAGCAGCAGGTTAATTAATGATGCTCAGCATGGTTTTAGAAAAGATAGATCGTGTTTAACTAATTTACTGGATTTTATGGATTATGTAACTAAAGAATTAGATAGGGGTGAGAAAGTTGATGTGATCTACTTAGATTTCAGCAAAGCTTTTGATAAGGTTCCACATAGAAGACTAGTTCATAAATTAAAGCTGCATGGGATATGTGGGAACGTTTTAAATTGGATAACTGAATGGCTGAAAAATAGGAAACAGAGAGTTGTACTGAATGGAGTGAGGTCAGAGTGGAGGAATGTTATTAGTGGCGTATCTCAGGGATCAGTTTTAGGCCCTTTATTATTTATAATCTATGTAAATGATCTTGGGCAAGGTGTAAATAGCAAAGTGTCAATTTTTGCTGATGACACTAAATTGGCAGCTGTAGTCAAAGAGGTTGAGGGTAGCTTTAAAGTGCAGGGTGACTTAGATAAGCTGTTAGCTTGGGCTCAGAAGTGGCAGATGACTTTTAACCTTAATAAATGCAAAGTTATTAACATGGGGAGAGATAATAGGGAATTTAGCTATGAGATGGATGGATATTGGCTTAATTCAGTTGAAGATGAGAAAGACTTAGGAGTGGTAGTAGATAGGTCACTGAAATTTTCAAAGCAGTGTATTGAAGCAAAAAATAGAGCAAATAGGGTGCTAGGTTACATTAAAAGAAACGTTAGCTACAAGAGTAAGGAGGTCATCCTTAAACTATACAACTCTTATGTCAGGCCACATTTAGAGTACTGTATACAGGCATGGTCACCACATTTTAGACATGATATAAACTTATTAGAGTCAGTACAAAGGAGGGCAACAAAAATAATACCATCCCTGAAGCACCTTCAATATGAAGATAGACTGAGGGTATTAAATATGTTTTCATTTGAAAGAAGGTGTGTGAGGGGAGATATGATTGAGCTTTTTAAAATCTTTTCTGGGATGGATAAATTAGATTTCAGCAAGTTATTTGAGTTAGAAGGTAGTAATAGAACTAGAGGCCACCACTTAAAGATTAAAAAACAGAGGTGCAGACTGGATGTTAGAAAATATTTTTTCACTAACAGAGTGGTGGATTATTGGAATAGTTTGCCACCTGAGACTGTAGACAGCCCAAACTTGAATGTTTTCAAGCGCAGATTGATGATTATATGGGGATGGAGGGTTAATTTCTTACTTTTTGGTATGTGGATATGTTTCTTGACTCATTCCTGTGGATGCAGTTTCTTTTTATTGTATATTTTGGGGGATTTTGATTTTGTTTTTGACAGACTCCTATGGAGGCTTTAAATTATATATTGTAGATGCATGGTTGGACATTCCTATGGATTGTTAAATTGTATATTGTAGCTGCATGATCTGACAAAATCCTATGGATGCATTATATGGGTGGGATTTGATGGATACGGATGACCTTTGATAGGCCCTTGTGGCTTTTGTCATCCGTTAAATTATGTTATGTTAAGTTGCTGGAAAAAATGGTATTGGAGCGCCTAAACTGGTTCCTAGAAACCAAACACCTTCTCTCTCTCCATTTCAATGTGGCTTCCACAAAGGTCATAGTACCCTTGACCTACTAGTACGTTTCGAGGGATCGGTCCAGAAAGCTTTCTCATTAAAGCACCGAGTCCTGGCCATATTTTTCAAAATGGAGAAAGCCTACGACACAAAATGGAGATCTGGCATCTTGAAGCAGCTATACGTCTGGGGGATGAGAGACCTTTTACCTTTACTTATTCAAAGTTTTTTGGCATCTCGATCCTTCAACACACATACTCTGACGTGCAACCCCAAGAGGAGGGAGTTCCTCAGGGCAGTGTTCTAAGTGTCTTATGTTTTATAATTGTCATCAATGATATTTTGTCTCTCCCAGAGGGTGTATCGGCAACTCTGTTTGTCGATGATTTAGCACCATACTGTTCCTCACCTCACCTTCCATCAGCAGCGCGTCGGCTGCAACTGGCAGGCGATGCTGTATCTAAAAGAGCACAACTTAAGGGATTCCGCTTTTCCACAAACAAAACCAAAGCAATGTATTTCCACAGAGGAAGAGGGGTTCTTGTTCCACCATCTATCTCCCTACAAGGCGAAGATATAGAGTTTGTCTCCGAGTTTCAGTTCATCGGCGTAACTCTTGATCTAAGGTTATCCTGGTTACCACACCCACGGACTTCGAACAGGCTGTCTGCGGGCTCTAGACATTCTGAAAGTCCTCTCACACACTTCGTGGGGCAGTGACTGACAAACATTGTGGACATTATACACAGCCCTCGTTCGATCTAAATTGGATTATGGCTGTCAAATTTACTCATCGGCTTCCCCTTCAGCCCTCAAAATGCTGAACCCCATTCGAAACATTGGAGTTCGCCTTTCTAGTGGAGCCTTCCGTACTTCTCCTGTCAACAGCCTTTACTGCGAGAGTGTGGTACTCCCTTTGCCCTACCATAGACTTCAAATCTGCATGCGATACCTCTGCCGAGTACAGCAAGCCACTGTATCAGAGGTCTACAGATGCCTGTGTGCTGCCGAATCAACGGCAGCATATGATAAGTTGAAATCTTTACTCCGCCCCTTGAACCTTCACATAGGAGATCATCTCTCTCACCTGGGTGCTCCAAGGGTCCTTACCCTTCCATCCTTACTGACCCCTAGTTGGTGTGCTCCTCTCCCCACAGTATGTACCAACATGTGGAGCCTGGAGAAGTCCTCCATGGACCCTCACATCATTAAGAGCCTGTTCTTAGAGCATTCAACCTTACACAAACAATGCTGCCCACTATAACATAACATAACATAACATAATTTAACGGATGACAAAAGCCACAAGGGCCTATCAAAGGTCATCCGTATCCATCAAATCCCACCCATATAATGCATCCATAGGATTTTGTCAGATCATGCAGCTACAATATACAATTTAACAATCCATAGGAATGTCCAACCATGCATCTACAATATATAATTTAAAGCCTCCATAGGAGTCTGTCAAAAATAAAATCAAAATCCCCCAAAATATACAATAAAAAGAAACTGCATCCACAGGAATGAGTCAAGAAACATATCCACATACCAAAAAGTAAGAAATTAACCCTCCATCCCCATATAATCATCCAATCTGCGCTTGAAAACATTCAAGTTTGGGCTGTCTACAGTCTCAGGTGGCAAACTATTCCAATAATCTACCACTCTGTTAGTGAAAAAATATTTTCTAACATCCAGTCTGCACCTCTGTTTTTTAATCTTTAAGTGGTGGCCTCTAGTTCTATTACTACCTTCTAACTCAAATAACTTGCTGAAATCTAATTTATCCATCCCAGAAAAGATTTTAAAAAGCTCAATCATATCTCCCCTCACACACCTTCTTTCAAATGAAAACATATTTAATACCTTCAGTCTATCTTCATATTCAAGGTGCTTCAGGGATGGTATTATTTTTGTTGCCCTCCTTTGTACTGACTCTAATAAGTTTATATCATTTCTAAAATGTGGTGACCATGCCTGTATACAGTACTCTAAATGTGGCCTGACATAAGAGTTGTATAGTTTAAGGATGACCTCCTTACTCTTGTAGCTAACGTTTCTTTTAATGTAACCTAGCACCCTATTTGCTCTATTTTTTGCCGCAATACACTGCTTTGAAAATTTCAGTGACCTATCTACTACCACTCCTAAGTCTTTCTCATCTTCAACTGAATTAAGCCAATATCCATCCATCTCATAGCTAAATTCCCTATTATCTCTCCCCATGTTAATAACTTTGCATTTATTAAGGTTAAAAGTCATCTGCCACTTCTGAGCCCAAGCTAACAGCTTATCTAAGTCACCCTGCACTTTAAAGCTACCCTCAACCTCTTTGACTACAGCTGCCAATTTAGTGTCATCAGCAAAAATTGACACTTTGCTATTTACACCTTGCCCAAGATCATTTACATAGATTATAAATAATAAAGGGCCTAAAACTGATCCCTGAGGTACGCCACTAATAACATTCCTCCACTCTGACCTCACTCCATTCAGTACAACTCTCTGTTTCCTATTTTTCAGCCATTCAGTTATCCAATTTAAAACGTTCCCACATATCCCATGCAGCTTTAATTTATGAACTAGTCTTCTATGTGGAACCTTATCAAAAGCTTTGCTGAAATCTAAGTAGATCACATCAACTTTCTCACCCCTATCTAATTCTTTAGTTACATAATCCATAAAATCCTAAAAATTAGTTAAACACGATCTATCTTTTCTAAAACCATGCTGAGCATCATTAATTAACCTGCTACTCTCTAGATGATCAGAAATTCCCTTCTTAACCATCTTCTCAAGAATTTTACAGACTATAGAAGTTAAGCTTACTGGTCTAAAGTTATTTGGGTCCTCTTTGCTTCCCTTTTTAAAAATTGGCACTACATTTGCCAATTTCCAATCATTTGGTATTTCTCCAGACTCTAGTGATCTAATAAATATCTTCTCGAGAGCTACTGCAATACTTTCTACACCTTCTTTGAGTATCCTAGAATGAATGTTGTCAGGGCCAGATGCCTTACTAGTATTTAACTGAATTATAAGCCCTTTAATTTCTTCTCTGTCTATATTAATAGAATTTATCACTACTTCCCTTGACCTAGAATTATCATCAATTAATCTAACTGGTTTCTCTTCTGTGAATACTGAAGCAAAATGATCATTAAGGACCTCTACTATTTCCTCATCAGATTCTTTCAAAACCCCTTCATATTTAATAGGCCCTATTTTATCACTGTTAGATTGATTATTGATTCTATAATAGCTAAAGAATTTTTTAGGATCTTTATTATTATTTTTAGCTAAATTAATTTCTGCTGTCCTTTTGGTCTTCTTAATAATCTTATTTAGTTCATTTCTGGTTGACCTATAATGGTTTAAATTATCTAAACTACTCTCACTTTGTAATCTCTGGTATGCCCTTTTTTTCTCTGAAACTTTATTAGCTATTTCTTGGTTCCACCATAATGGTTTCCTACATTTCTTCCTAATAGACTTCATCGGAATACACTGTTCCTGAACCATGTTTAATATAGTCTTAAAAATATCCCACATCTCATAAGTATTCTTTCCATGGAATTCTATATCCCACCTAATCTGATTTAGCATGCTGCGTAATTTATCGTAATCTCCCCTATAAAAATTTGGAATTTTCGTGGAGTTTGTCGTTGTTCTACCCTTAACTATTTGCAAATTAAACCGAACCATCTGATGATCACTGTTTCCCAATGATTCCCCTACACTCAATCCTTGAACTAAGTGATCATCATTTGAAAGAATTAGATCTAATATATTGGCACCCCTTGTTGGCTTATTAACAAATTGGATCAAAAAGTTATCCTCAAAACACTCCATAAACTTACAACTTGCTCTATCTCTTCCTATCATATTTTCCCAGTCTACAGAAGTTAAATTAAAGTCACCAAGAATAACTGTATCTTCTTTGCATCCTTTACTTATTTCCCTAATCATTAACTCATCGATACAATCAGTCTGTCCTGGTAGTCTATAAAAAGCTCCCAAGTGTATTTTCCTATTTTTACCAACCTTAATATCTATCCATAATGATTCACCTTCTCCTTGCTTTATAGAGTTATTTAGATTTGAAGAAATGCTATTTCTGATATAAATAATCAACCCACCACCAGTCCTATCTCTCCTTTGACTAATGTACATAGTATAACCCTCTAGTTCAAATTCACTGACATTATCATTAAATATATTTTCATTAACCCATGATTCAACTATACATATTATATCTATATCTTCATGAATGATATAACTAAATAATTCATCCTTCTTATTTCTAAGACTACGAGCATTTGTGTAAAGACAACTCAGCCCACCTATCCCTGAAGCACCTGAGGGCCTATCTCCTCTGCATCTCCTTTCTCTCTTTCCCCGACCCTGTACTCTTGTATTTCCCTGACCACTATCACTACTCAAGTAGTTTAACCCTAAAGCACTTCCATTAGCCTGCCTACCTTCTACAAATCTGTGTTTGCTTCCTTTCCCTGCCTCACTTTGAGCCATTAAATTTCCCTGACCACTATCAAAACCTAGTTTCCCGCCTCTAAAGACCTAATAACACTATCTAATTATACACGGATAGCTCTAAGTAAGATGGTGGCGTGGGCACTGCAGCCATCTACCCAGGAGGAGAATTCCTAACTTACAAAGTGAGAGTAGTTTAGATAATTTAAACCATTATAGGTCAACCAGAAATGAACTAAATAAGATTATTAAGAAGACCAAAAGGACAGCAGAAATTAATTTAGCTAAAAATAATAATAAAGATCCTAAAAAATTCTTTAGCTATTATAGAATCAATAATCAATCTAACAGTGATAAAATAGGGCCTATTAAATATGAAGGGGTTTTGAAAGAATCTGATGAGGAAATAGTAGAGGTCCTTAATGATCATTTTGCTTCAGTATTCACAGAAGAGAAACCAGTTAGATTAATTGATGATAATTCTAGGTCAAGGGAAGTAGTGATAAATTCTATTAATATAGACAGAGAAGAAATTAAAGGGCTTATAATTCAGTTAAATACTAGTAAGGCATCTGGCCCTGACAACATTCATTCTAGGATACTCAAAGAAGGTGTAGAAAGTATTGCAGTAGCTCTCGAGAAGATATTTATTAGATCACTAGAGTCTGGAGAAATACCAAATGATTGGAAATTGGCAAATGTAGTGCCAATTTTTAAAAAGGGAAGCAAAGAGGACCCAAATAACTTTAGACCAGTAAGCTTAACTTCTATAGTCTGTAAAATTCTTGAGAAGATGGTTAAGAAGGGAATTTCTGATCATCTAGAGAGTAGCAGGTTAATTAATGATGCTCAGCATGGTTTTAGAAAAGATAGATCGTGTTTAACTAATTTTTAGGATTTTATGGATTATGTAACTAAAGAATTAGATAGGGGTGAGAAAGTTGATGTGATCTACTTAGATTTCAGCAAAGCTTTTGATAAGGTTCCACATAGAAGACTAGTTCATAAATTAAAGCTGCATGGGATATGTGGGAACGTTTTAAATTGGATAACTGAATGGCTGAAAAATAGGAAACAGAGAGTTGTACTGAATGGAGTGAGGTCAGAGTGGAGGAATGTTATTAGTGGCGTACCTCAGGGATCAGTTTTAGGCCCTTTATTATTTATAATCTATGTAAATGATCTTGGGCAAGGTGTAAATAGCAAAGTGTCAATTTTTGCTGATGACACTAAATTGGCAGCTGTAGTCAAAGAGGTTGAGGGTAGCTTTAAAGTGCAGGGTGACTTAGATAAGCTGTTAGCTTGGGCTCAGAAGTGGCAGATGACTTTTAACCTTAATAAATGCAAAGTTATTAACATGGGGAGAGATAATAGGGAATTTAGCTATGAGATGGATGGATATTGGCTTAATTCAGTTGAAGATGAGAAAGACTTAGGAGTGGTAGTAGATAGGTCACTGAAATTTTCAAAGCAGTGTATTGCGGCAAAAAATAGAGCAAATAGGGTGCTAGGTTACATTAAAAGAAACGTTAGCTACAAGAGTAAGGAGGTCATCCTTAAACTATACAAGTCTTATGTCAGGCCACATTTAGAGTACTGTATACAGGCATGGTCACCACATTTTAGACATGATATAAACTTATTAGTCAGTACAAAGGAGGGCAACAAAAATAATACCATCCCTGAAGCACCTTCAATATGAAGATAGACTGAGGGTATTAAATATGTTTTCATTTGAAAGAAGGTGTGTGAGGGGAGATATGATTGAGCTTTTTAAAATCTTTTCTGGGATGGATAAATTAGATTTCAGCAAGTTATTTGAGTTAGAAGGTAGTAATAGAACTAGAGGCCACCACTTAAAGATTAAAAAACAGAGGTGCAGACTGGATGTTAGAAAATATTTTTTCACTAACAGAGTGGTGGATTATTGGAATAGTTTGCCACCTGAGACTGTAGACAGCCCAAACTTGAATGTTTTCAAGAGCAGATTGGATGATTATATGGGGATGGAGGGTTAATTTCTTACTTTTTGGTATGTGGATATGTTTCTTGACTCATTCCTGTGGATGCAGTTTCTTTTTATTGTATATTTTGGGGGATTTTGATTTTGTTTTTGACAGACTCCTATGGAGGCTTTAAATTATATATTGTATATGCATGGTTGGACATTCCTATGGATTGTTAAATTGTATATTGTAGCTGCATGATCTGACAAAATCCTATGGATGCATTATATGGGTGGGATTTGATGGATACGGATGACCTTTGATAGGCCCTTGTGGCTTTTGTCATCCGTTAAATTATGTTATGTTATGTTATGTTAACTTTTCTTTGCCGCCAGCAGCATCCATTTTTAATGCTGAACTTTCAGCAATCCTTTTATCCTTTAGACTCATCCAAATTTTACGTTTTAGTGATTTTGTCATTTTTTTCTGACTCAAGGAATGTTGAACAGTCAATTAGATCTTTTAATGCATTTGTTTGTATATGTGGGAAATTGTAAGAGATGTTGTTTGAACCAGTGCGCTAAATGAAATCCGTTTCTCGTCGCGGGTTAATTGAATTATTAAAGGTTACATAAAATAATTGAATTGCAAAAAGTTATGAATAAAATAATGGAATGATTGAATTGACAACAGTTAAGTAAAATAAAGGAATGATTGAATTTTGACATAATATATATATTTAAGTTTCCCAGGACGATTTTATTATAGGAATTCCCAGAGGGCATATATATGTGTATATATATAAATATATATATATATATATATATATATATATATATATATATATGCCCTCTTGGGAATTCCTATAATAAAATCGTCCTGGGAAACTTAAATAAATATATTATGTATAAATTCAAATCATTCCTTTATTTTACTTAACTGTTGTCAATTCAATCATTCGATTATTTAATGCATAACTTTTTGCAATTTAATTATTTTATGTAACCTTTAATAATTTAATTAACCCATGACGAGAAATGGATTTCATATATATATATATATATATATATATATATATATATATATATATATATATATATATATATATATATATATATATATATATATGGCAATGATTGCCATAAAGTTTATATAAGGGAAACGGGGAGAAATCTAGACAAGAGATTGTATGAACACAAAAGAGATATTAGAGTGGGCAGCGAAAGCAGTAGAATATTCTGCCATGTTAGAGACTTGAATCATTCGATCGATTTCAATGGAAGTAAAATGGTATTCAAATCGGCTAACTATGTTAAGAGAACAATCGTAGAATCGAGCTTAATATCGTCAGTTCCTAATTTAAATCTATCTGAGGGTCAATTTTCTTTTAATCCTGTAATAAGAAAGCAAATGAACAAAATAGTAAAATGTCAGCCCTTCAATATGTTTAAGCCTAATCCCCCCTCCCAGATTAGCAACAAGTAGGGGATTGGGGAAAAAAAGAGGGAATCTTTCACGACCTGACCCTGTGTTATTATGTTTGTATTCACTTTTCTTATATTTTCTATCCAGTGTCAGTTGAAAAAGGGTGTGAGATACACCGAAACTGTTCTGAATTAAATTGTCTTCGGAGAATGCGGTTTAATTCCTCATATATATATATATATTTATACATATATATATATATATATATATATATATATATATATATATATATATATATATATATATATATATATATATATATATATATATATATATATATTATTTCGTTAAAATACAGATTATATTCATTGGCCATAATATCCAATTAAATAACCGTATTATCCAATTCAATAATTAAGCCATATTGCATTGTTATTTGTTAGTTCAATAAATCTTGCTAAATTTATGCGTCAGTACTTTTGAAACCTTCCCGGCTGAATTAGTTATCCTCTCTCACCTTTTCTTTTTAAACGCATTTTTATCTTTAAATTCATATACCAAGGTTTAATGTCTGCTATCTAAGCAAATTTGTCATTAAACCAATTACCACACAAGCTATACCTTCACAAACTTGAGCGAATTCTTCCGAGGAAATTTGGAGAGGTTACTTTTACATTTGGGAGATTGGGGATGTGACTTATTAGGGTCTTTGGGGTATAGATGGTCGCTTGATTCGTGTACACCCGCTTCTTCTATACATTACTTGAAAGAAGGCATGCGTCTGTCATTCACGAATGCGCTGATTTCAGAGGGTAGTGCAGCTATCAACTGCTCCCGTAAAACGAAATCAAATAGAGACTCATAGTAACGGTTGACTTGAGCTGAATCCAACCAGAATTGGAAAGTCCTTTGGGGGGTGAATCCAAATGGCGGTAGGTCTGGCCAGGAAGTATCCTCGCCTGGCGGAACTTTGACCTATAGTAATTGGGATTCATATTAACAGCAGATAATAATTCCGACTTGAGGGTGGAGTATTCGAGAGTACCCTCTGCCGGGAGCGAAATAAAATTTTATCGAAGGTAGGTATTAAGAAGAGGAAGTAGTCGAGTGATTCCATCAGCTTCAATATCCCAGTGGTTCACTTTGAAAATTTTCTTAAAGTAAGTGAAGGAGGCACTGAAATCATCGCCGTCCTTAAACACTGGCAACTTTAACGATGGGGATTGGGGGGGAATTCATTTTTTGAGCTAACAGAAAGGGTTTCCAAATGATTCCTTTTAAGCTCACCTTCCTGCTGACGAATTCTTTCCCTTTGTTCTTTTTCTCTTCTCTCTTCAGCTTCTCTTTGTTCTTTTAGTCTTCTCTCTTTAGCTTCGCTTTGTTCTTTTTCTCTTCAACTTCTCTTTGTTCTCATTTTACTGCCCTTTCATTTCTTTCTTCCTCTTGAATATAAGCAACTAGATCCTTGCCTGACAACCTAAGGATCTCTCCTTGTTGACGGAAACGCTCAAGTGACGAAATCTTGCTGGTGTAAATGCGCGTCTGGCTGCTCGGCGCGTCCAAGGAACTTACGGAAAATATTATGAATCTCTGACGATCGTATCAAAATTTTAACGGAGATTTTATTCCACAAAGATTGTACGCAATAAAGAAAATAAAATAATTAATAATTCAAAACTTAATTTTTATGTGACCAATGATTATAAGCATTTAAACCTGCACCGGGATTAGTAGAGGGTTTTAGGGGAGATCGTCCTCCCTCCCAAAAAAACACACACAACCATAGGTTTTAGATGTGTATTGTGGCAATATCCTCGATAGCTATTGTAGCGGGCCGAAAAATTTAGACTAACCCCAATCGATCCAACCCGCTTCCTACACTAATCCGGACGTGAGAAATCGAAGGAGAATTAAACGGATTGTATGTACAGTCCTTTACTAACACGAAAAAAATACAATATTTACAAAAATATGGGTAAATATGCACCCAATGAGCCTATATATATATATATATATATATATATATATATATATATATATATATATATATATATATATATATATATATATGTGGAAGATATTGGAAGGCAGAGTGCCAAATGTGGCCATAGTCACCAACCAACACCCAAGGAAAGGGAGACTCAGTTACGTCAAGGGAGTACAGGGCACCGTACAGCGAGTAAGAAACCTGGCCCACAACTCCTTCACGTACAATGGGCCCCGCTTATTCAACTGTCTCCCGCAAGAACTAGGAGACCTGAGTGGAATTAGCTCTGAAGCCTTCAAAAATAATCTGGATAAGTGGCTTCAAGGACTAGAAGACAATCCACCAACACCAGGATACCCCAGCCGTCACCACAACACCTTGCCAGAAGTAATTCAAACTCTGGAAAGGGAGGAGAATGTGGGATCAAGCGGGTTAGGCGGAAGCCGACTTCAGCCTTGCCATTAACAGGCAGAATTCACCGAAAGTATACCGAAAGTAAGTAATCCTATCTTGGAACCAAATCAATCAAAAAATATATATTAATACTAAGAGTGCATATACAAAAGGGGACAACCAAAACAAGAGACAACAAAAGAGGAGTTTTCTTACGTGGTACCACGGTTTATTATTTGCCGGCTTCCCCGGGGTAAAATCTTGTTGGTAGTCACTCTTGTGACAAAATTGGGTGTGCAGGGCTTATGGTGCCTGCCACCTCGGAGCTCAGTTGACTTTAAGGTCTACTCAAGTACTCTTAGAAGACTTCTTTAAATATCTTCAAAATATTTTTCGTTACCGTCGCTCTTGCAAAAATGCAGGCAATGTTTTTGTTTGTTGTTTTTTTTTCTTCTATTCTGGTACTTTAACGCTGTCTCATAAAATCTTTAACATTTAGTAGCTAATAAAAAAAACATGAGATGTTAAATAACCTTATACATACAACATACAATCAAATACATATGTACAAAAGAAAATATAATAAAAAAAACCCCTTCCCACTCACACACACATTCTTACAGAAGGAGGGAGAGGGTACTTAGAAAAGGGGTGGGAGAATGGCCCTTTTACACACACTCACATTCGCTCCACCACACCCCTCCTTCCTTAAGCCATTAGACCAGCCACTCACTAAACCCTTTCAATCACTCTTCACGGTACCACTTGTGCTCAATCGCACCCTTCTGCACCCATTCACACTCTTCTACCGGTCCCTGGCTACGCGTAGCAATTAGTCGGGGTTGTTCGTCAGTCGTCCTGTCAGTCTCATCGTCACTATTTATCATCTCATCAACCATACTCTTAGCCCTCATTACCAGTTCTCCCATCTCACGACAGAATTCTTTCATACTCTTCCGTTCAGAACCCTCACTCTTCATACCCCCATTCATCAGCTCCTCACTCACAGCTCTCATCCAACTCAAGGTACATTCTTGCGAAACAGACAGGTCACTCACATCCCCTGTATTCTCAACAGGCATACCAGAAACCCCTTCGACTGGTTCCCACCAGAAACCTGAAAAATCAGCCACTTCATCATTCACTACAACAAACTCACCCCTACTATTACCATTCATAAAACCCGAAAAATCAGCCACACTAGGTTCGTTCTGCCCAAACACACTATCATTCATACTGTTCCCAAAACCAGAAAAATCAGGCACAGGCAGCTCACTCATTCGTCTACTTATACCAGCCAAATCACTCACCTGTTTACGCAAAAACTCAATCTCCCTTTCAAGATCCCCCATACCAGAAACACTCTGCTCAGACTTATTTTCATTCGTACTTGCATTCTTCCTTTCACCCTTCTTTGTACGCTTTCTACTCCTCGAGACTAAGACTAGCTCTTTCCCAGACAGATCCATACTATCACATTCAATCTCATCATCATGCACTTTACCTCTCTCTCTACACAGTCCATACACCGGATGGCTCACCAGGTAGTCAGGAGGTTCTCTCCATCTCCTTAACTGACTCTGATGAGCCCGCACTCTCTCAGTCATGCCGTCATTCAAACTCTCCAAAACATACGTTACCCCATTTTCCCAAACTCTCACAACTCTATAAGGTCCATCAAACTTCTCACTCATCTTTGATACATTCAACCTACCCTTCACTTCTTTCACCTTCAATACTTTTGTACCTAATTCAAATGAACGGAACCTTTCATGCGCTTCACGCCATACACTCTGCTCACTTTCACTCAAACGAAACCTATCTTTCACTCGCCTTTCAAAATTCATCACAAACTGACATGGGGACATTCCAGTTGCACTATGCACAGTTGAATTATACGCCCACAACACTCTCCCCAGACACACATCCCAGTCATTCACTGTCGTACTCATCATTCTCAACATCTCACACAAGGTTCTTATAGTCCGTTCAGCCAATCCATTTGAAGACGGTAAATACGGAGTTGTTCTCACATGCTCCACACCATTCTCTCTCAACATTTGCTCAAACACTTGCCCTACAAATTCAGGCCCATTATCACTCAGACATCTTCTGGGCTTCCATACACACATAGGAAAAAACAACTGCTCAACCACACGCGCAACAGTCACACTCCTTTTATCTCTCACAGGCGCTGCATACACAAACTTACTTTTATGGTCAACCATCACAACCATACCAACATTCCCAGCACTCGTACGCGGCAAAGACACACAATCAATCACTACCAATTCAAACGGTTCTTTCGCATCAACTTTCAACATCGGTGGTTTCACTTGCACACCTTGCACCTTTCGCTTCTGACACCTTTCACACGTAGTTGCAACATCATTCACAACAGTTCTCAGAAAAGGATGGAACACACGCTCCTTCATACACTCCCACAGCTTAAACTTACCCATATGCCCATAATTATCATGCACAACCTTCACCAGACCAATCATACCAACTAAGGACATCACAGGTACATACATATCATCACCACCTTTCCCATGCCTCACAAAATATACAACATCCATACAAACAACAAAATCCTTAGCATACCTTTTAAAATCACTTAAACACTCTGGCCATTCATTCAAATCAACACGCATCATTACACACCTCTTCAACTCACTAACAAAAGGACACATCTCTTGCATCTCTAGAATATCATCATCACTTAAAATCTCATTCTCATCATCCATGACCAACTCAATCATACCGCAAAACTTGACAACATTCTTTGCACACTCATTCAACCTCATCACCTCACATTCACCTTTCATAAGACAATCCTTATCAGCATCCAAAGACAAATCATTCAATCTCATAAAGTCTACACCAAGCAAGAAACAACAAGGCATTTGCTCACCTTTCAGAATCACAAAGTCATGCTTCACATTCACACCATTACCCAAACTCACTTTCAGACTAACCTGTTCCCATGCCACTATCAAGCCATTCCCTAATCCACTTATCCGTAACTTCACAGGTTTATGCTCGCAACATTTAAACTCATCATACTTACTCAGAATCCTCTCATTCACTAAAGACACCTGCGCTCCAGTATCAATCAAACCACAGAACAACCTTTCACCAAATTTCACTCTCACTTCCATCATATCAGGTCCACCATGTTCGCAATACACTGAAGGAACAAGCACACCAACATCAGCACTTATATCCACACTGTCATTAACTCCCATATCATCACTCACCACACGACGCTCATCTTCATCCAGACAATCATTCTTCTCTCTTATATATGAACACTTTTCAATCACCCAATTGTAGTGCACACCACTCAAACATTGCAGATGTACCACATTAGGATTCAAACCCTTCATCTTCTCATCCTTGTACACAATCGGCCTCTCACCACCAAAGTGCACATAAACAATCACTCCATACAAACGACTCACTACAATCAACACTTCCTGAAATGGCGAGACCCCTTGCATACACATCGCTCTCAATTCTTTCATGAAGTTCCGCACCTTTGCCATACCAATGCTTTCAGGCTTCCTACACACTTCATTCATTACCTCCTTCCTTAAATCATCCACACTATCGGGCACTCTCACGTCTACTCCATCACTCTTCAAATCTTGCAAACCATTCCATACACTCTCAAACAAGGAATCACCACCACCCTTACTCTCTTTTCCATTCATAATGCCTTTCGGCAAATACTCAGGATCACTCACTCCACACACATTTTCATCATTCGTACCAGGATACCTTGACATCAAATCAGCCACTCCATTCCGTTCACCAGGCACATACTCAATCACATAGTCAAAGTCACTCAAATCTTCCAAAGTCCTTGCAATCCTACTATCAGCCCACTTCATACGCTGCAGATACACAAGAGGTTGATGATCTGTTTTTATCACAAACCTCACACCATACAAAAACGGACGCAACACTTTCAAACAATATCTTATCGCAGCCAACTCTCGTTCCACAGTCGAATACTTTCGTTCTGCAACATTCATAGCCTTGGATACATACCCAATTATTCGCCTGACATTCTCTCCATTCAAACGCTGCTCTTGCATCAGAAAACCTCCCATACAATACCCACTCGCATCTGTATATAATTCAAGCATTTTAGCATTTACACTATAATCTGGGTACGCCAATTCAACATCTTCAGCCGCTGCCTCTTTCAGTCTCTCATACGCCTCATTCATCTTATCATTCCACTTGACAACCGTACTACCTTACTTGCCCATCCACTCAGTCAGAGGCTTACTTACACCAGAACAATCACGTATAAACTTTCGCTGGAACTCAATCAAACCCAAAAAGGACTTCAGTTGCTTCACAGTCACCGGTTTAGGAAACATTCGCACCTTCTCAACATACTTCGGTGATTTTCGCAACCCATTCTCACTCACCATATGCCCAAGGAATTCCACTTCTTTCGCAAACCATTCACACTTCGCCACTTTCACCTTCACACCAACACTCTCCAATGTTCTCAACACATCATTCACCAATCTCATATGCTCCTCAAAAGTCTCAGTCATAATCAAAATATCATCTATAAACGCAATCACATTCTTACTCGCAAACTTACTCAACACAACATTCATTGCCCGCTGGAAGGCTCCGGGAGCATTAGCCAACCCGAAGCTGAGGTTCCGGAACTGGTAATGCCTCTTTGTGGAAGAGAAGGCAGTTACCGGCCGGCTCTCCTCAGCAATAGGCATCTGGTAATACCCCCGTACCAGATCCAGCTTCGTAAACCACTCCATCCCATGCATACTATATACACACTCAGATACCACACACATCGGAAACCTTTCTTTCACAGTCCTTTCATTCACCTTTCGATAATCCACACACAGACGCAATTTTCCATCCGGCTTACGTACAGGCACAATTGGACTATTCCATGCACTCTCACTCTCTTCAATCACTCCCAATTGCTCGAATTCCAAACACTGCTCCTCAATCTCATCAGCAACCGGACGTGGGAAATGCCTCGGCCGCTGATAGATTGGGGAGTCCTCCTTCAGGACAATCTTGAATTCCGGGAGCTTTGCAACCCCGAAATCCAGATCACTCTTACTGAGGGCTCCCTTTCGTTCAAATATCATTTGATACACATCCTCCCTTTCATACTCAGTCAAACATCCATCCAATTTCACCATGTCCTTCACCTCATTATACATCCATTCACATGTCTTTTCATTCGCAATATTCACCCTGATATCCGTGCTATCATCCATACCTACCTCAGTGATAGTGGAGAGGTGTCCTAGTACATCTCCGACTTGGATACCCCTCACCTGTCCCTTCACCCTGGGGTCCGCCTGCACACATACAAAAGGATCATTCATTCTCATCAAGCCATCAAACACACAAGCAACACGCCTTACCTTATAATATGCATACTTTCCATCCAATATCACGGTGTTCTCACCCACATTGAAACTAACATCCTTACTCCAACTCACTCTAACCGCCACCCTTTCACCCTTCACAAGTCTTACATTCTCCATAGCAGTCACCTCAATACCAGTAAACACACTCCTCAAAACACTACCATCTTTCCCTACATATAACTTATACACCCCATTTTTACCAATCTTTCTCTCAATTTGATCACTCGCAGGATGCACAACCATACGATTCATTTTCATAAAATCATAGCCCAAAATCACACCATACTCACTACTCACCTTATCAATCACCGAGAATTCACATTCATTCATCATCATACCATGCATTCGAACAGCTGACCTTATCATTCCAATCACAGGCACTCTCCTATTACCAATACCTACCAAACTACCCTTGCACTCAGACAGGAGGGCTTTCTCGCTAACCTTATCATACACATCTTTATACACCAAGCTCGCCTTGCATCCAGAATCTATTAAAGCCAAACACTCAATTCCATTCAATTCCACCTTCACACTCAGACACTCATACTTCCTACCAGACAGCACTTTCACACTCGACAGACTTACCAACACATTACTCACACTCATGCACCCAGAGGATACTTCAGCAGGTACCCTCTTACAATTCAGTTTCCCGCTTCAGACTTTCCATTCACACCTTGCGCTCTCAGTCTAATCCAGCACTTTTCACTTGAATGTCCTTCCATCGCACAATAGCTACATACATTCCTCTGGTCACGACACATCCTCGCATAATGACCAGCCTTTCCACAATTACCACAAGCATACTTCACACTTCCCCCAGCAGTTGCTCCACCATTCAACCTCGGACAATCTTTCTTCAAATGGCCTATTTCTTTACACTCAAAGCACTCTTTCACACTTTCCTGGCAATCCTTTATCATATGCCCTTTCTTACCACAACCAAAACATGCACCAGACGTCCACCTACATTCTGCCAACATATGACCTTTCCTTCCACACCGATGACATTCCACAATCTTTCTCCCACCATTTGATCTCTCGTTTGCTGGGACATACCTCGGTTTCTCTCTCATATATCCGTTCCAACGCTTGAAATTCATCTGTCTCCTTCCATTCGACCACCCTCCATTTACCCATCCATTCTGCCGGCCCAGGAAGTTCGACATCACTCCAGCTGGTGCAGCCTTCAGGGCATCCCTGTAGCTGACATACTGCTGGGGTGGATGAAAGCTCCTGGGCTTCTTACCCCCAACGTTCACACTGTACCATCCATCCTCTTCTAGATCGCTTTCATCATCAAATCGTCCATCTTCCAACAGCTCCAACACATCCTCCCACATCAACCGTTCACCTGTCAGTCTCATTCTCTCCTTTCTCTTTCCACTCAGCCATTCACTCACCTTTCGCGGGATTGTGTCCAAAAACTTCCTCATCAGTGGTTTACATTCATTTACATCATCATCACCATACCTCTTTCTTGCCATACTCTCAAGCCTATGTGCATACATGTTCACACTTTCACTTTTCCCCATTCGAGCCTTCTCAAATTCATTTACCCTTTTATACTTCACACTCTCTTTCATTCGTTTCACCTGTCCAATCATCCGCTTCTTCACCACATCGTACCTTGGTTCCCCCACACTTGTAATCACGCGGAAAAACTCCAATACTTTTCCCTCCAAACATTCCCCCAAAACATTCATCCAGTATCCCTTATTCTCCGGGTACTTGAGCTTACAATATCGCTCAAATTCCCCGAAGAATTCTTCCACACTTTTCCCACCATGTAACCTAAATCTATCTATCTTTGGCACTTCCCTTATCAAAATACCCTTTCCCACATTCACTTCACTCTCACTTGAGCTTCCTTCACTCTCACTCATATCAATCATACCATCACTCTCTCCTTCATCCGAGTACAATGAGTCCACACTCTTGCCTCTTACCTTCGTATCCTTCCCCTTTGCACCACTCTTCCTTCTTCTCTTGCATTCAACTCTCTTCCATTCTCCGTCCTTCCTATCACTCATAATCACCCTATCCTCTCTAGACTCGCACACACTCCCATTGATCCCATTAGTCTTATCCCCTTCAGTCGGAGCAGGGGTCAAGGTCGAGGGTCCTAGGGCCGGTCCTGACCCCTTCATCATGTCATACAAGTCCTTCATCCGTTGGTCGACCTGCTTCTGTCTCTCGTCCATTTCTTTCCTCATCTTGTCTGTCTTCTCATCCATACTCATCACATCACTCTTCAATCCATCAATCACGTTCCTCAACATCATACATTCCTCCTCTTTCTGCCTCAGTCTCACAATCTGATCATGGAGGCCCTGTTCCACAGAAGCCATCCTCCCAGGTTAGTAACAGCGATAGACAAAGGTGAAAAACAACCAAACTACCTGCCACACTAATTGGGTATGGACTGCAATCCAATCCCGTCACGCTCCCGGTTTCGAAGTCTCACGTCCCTATTCGGGCGCCAAATGTAGCGGGCCGAAAAATTTAGACTAACCCCAATCGATCCAACCCGCTTCCTACACTAATCCGGACGTGAGAAATCGAAGGAGAGTGAAACGGATTGTATGTACAGTCCTTAACTAACACGAAAAAAATACAATATTTACAAAAATATGGGTAAATATGCACCCAATGAGTCTATATATATATATATATATATATATATATATATATATATATATATATATATATATATATATATATACTAATCAATCCTATCTTGGAACCAAATCAATCAAAAAATATATATTAATACTAAGAGTGCATATACAAAAGGGGACAACCAAAACAAGAGAAAACAAAAGAGGAGTTTTCTTACGTGGTACCACGGTTTATTATTTGCCGGCTTCCCCGGGGGAAAATCTTGTTGGTAGTCACTCTTGTGACAAAATTGGGTGTGCAGGGCTTATGGTGCCTGCCACCTCGGAGCTCAGTTGACTTTAAGGTCTACTCAAGTACTCTTAGAAGACTTCTTTAAATATCTTAAAATATTTTTCGTTACCGTCGCTCTTGCAAAAATGCAGGCAATGTTTTTGTTTGTTGTTTTTTTTTCTTCTATTCTGGTACTTTAACGCTGTCTCATAAAATCTTTAACATTTAGTAGCTAATAAAAAAAAACATGAGATGTTAAATAACCTTATACATACAACATGAAATCAAATACATATGTACAAAAGAAAATATAATAAAAAAAACCCATTCCCACTCACACACACATTCTTACAGAAGGAGGGAGAGGGTACTTAGAAAAGGGGTGGGAGAATGGCCCTTTTACACACACTCACATTCGCTCCACCACACTATGATCACAATAAACATAAAAAATCTATATTTCGTTATTCAAGGGAATGAAGTTAAATGCTAACGTGAAATCTAAATTTTGTAGACGAACTTCGTTAGTCCTAAATCTGTGGGACGTTGAGAAAAACGTGTATAAAAAACAAAGTTTTAGGAAAAATATATATTATTGAATAAACAGTTATTATTGAAAAGTGAAATTATACAGTAACAGTTTATGATTGGATTGAATTACGCGTGTGAATTAAATTTGCATGAGTTAACGAGAATGGATTTATAATTGATAAATATTAAATAAATTATAAATTGGTAAATGTTATATAAGTAATTGGATGATAAATTGGATTACAGATAAATGGGAAAATAGTTAAATGGTATATTAAATAGTTAAATTGGATAGGTGGATATATGGATTAAATTGAATAAATAGATATATGAGTTAAATTGATAAATAGTTAAATTGGGTAATTCAATATATGGATTAAATTGGATAAATAGTTAAACAAATTGATAAATAGATTATAACGGAGTTGGAAGGATCTGTAAATGAGAAAAGAATCACATATTAAATCGGGATTCTTTGGGGAAGTTTTTAGCTAAACAATTAGAATTCATATATTTACAGACCTGATTCACCGAGACGAGGACAGCAAGGCTAATGAACGTCATGGTTAATTTTAAGACGCTTGGAAGAGCAGGTGTACCAATCTCGATTCAAGTCATGGTTACAAACCCTTCTTGATATATATATATATATATATATATATATATATATATATATATATATATATATATATATATATATATATATATATATGCAGTTAGAAATAAATATTTCATTTGTAGAGGTATAGACCGCTACACAACGAAAATAAAATTGGAAAAAAACCGGTCACCACAAAAAATAATAAATAAAAAAAGAAAAAAAGAATTTGTTTCACTTTTTTCGGATATTCTTGAACGAACCTGGCAATCAGGCTACTGAACCGGGAGGGGTGTCCTTTATAAAGAAAAACAGCTCCTTCAAACAAAATAACCCAACTTTACCTGCTACCATATAAAGGTAATGATTTAAAAAATCTAGGTTCTTTCACTACAAAAATTACCCAACTATATCTAACATGAAATAAAGATAATGATATATATATATATATATATATATATATATATATATATATATATATATATATATATATATATATATGTGTGTGTGTGTGTGTGTGTGTGTGTGATGAAAATGAATGAAATATCGCAAGAAAGATGAGGAATTAACGAAAGCAAATAAACAAAATAGTGAAATTTCAGCCCTTCAATATGTTTAGGCCTAACCTCCCCCCCCCCCTGATTAGCCACAAGTAGGGGATTGGGGGAAAAAAGAGGGGATCTTTCGTGTTATGTATGTACGCACTTTCTAATATTTTCTATCCAATGTCAGTTGAAAAAGGGTGTGAGATACACCGAAACTGTTCTGAATTAAATTGTCTTCGGAGAATGTGGTTTAATTCCTCATATATATATATATATATATATATATATATATATATATATATATATATATATATATATATATATATATATATATATATATATATATATATATATATTCACCTAGATTTCTTCTACAAAGCTTGAGTTTTATATTCAGTCTGGTTTTTGTTCAAAAAGGTTTTTCGATTTTATAAACAATTTACATCTAATATTACTTTCACTCAAGAACATGAGATTAATAATATGTTGCCATTTCTAGATATTAATTTCTCTCGTACCCCTTCCGGCATTCAAAAGTGAGTTTTTAGAAAACCAACTTTCACAGGGCAGGGTTTAAATTTATTTAGTTTCTGTGACTTAACATACAAAATTGGCACCATTAAAACACTCCTCTTCAGAGGTTCTGATTTGTCATCTACTTATTTTAGTATGCATTTTGAATTCAACTTTTTTAAAGAATACTTTGTTAAAAATAATTACCCCTTATCTTTAGTTGAAAGCTGTATTAGAAAGTTCATCTTCAAGCGTTATAACCCCTCCACTTCTTTTAATGTCCCAAAGGAAATCAGGTATGTCTTGTTACCAGACATCAGCCCTTGTAACGACCTTCTCCGAAAACGTTTAATTTCCATTTTTAGAAAATTTTATTGTCAAATTAATTTTAAAACTTATATTCATTAATAACAAAAATATTGGTAATTTCTTTAAATTGAAGGATAGTATTCCTACGCCGTTTAGTCCGTGCATTGTATATAAATTCACTTGCCTTAGCTGTAAGTTGGGGACCTATATAGGAAGCACAGTACGAACTCTTCAGTCGCGGTTTTGTTCTCACATGAGAATTAGCCATAGAACCGGTAAAACATTAAGTAACAAAGAGTTTTCTTCCATCAAGAAACATGCTATTGAATGTAAAATAAACGTGTCCATAAATGATTTTTCTGTCTTAAAATTTGCTAAATCTATTTCATCTTCATATATTAAAGAATCACTATGTATTAAATACAAGCACAGACATTTAAATGAGGACACGTCATCCTTTCCTCTGTTTGTAACTTAACAACCAAACAAGCTGTATTCATTCTTTGAATTCCTTTCTGTTTTCTCTCGTCATTGTGATCCGACCATGTAAGATAATGTTTCAGTGTCTATATTTTAGTTTTACCTTTTGTTTGTATCCAATTCTCTATTTTTCCATTTCAATTGTTTAATTTTGTAATATTACGTTTACTTTTTTTGTCGTTAATTGATAGTATCTCTTTACAAATATTTTTCTGCTATTCTTTACCTCACTATTTTGTTTGTTCATTAACGTAACGTTCATTTTAAATTTTTAACGTAGTTTTGGTGATTTTCTCTGATCTGTGTTTTTTTTCCTTTGAACTTGTGCTATTATTTATGTTTTTAGGCTTAGATTTCTCATTTAGAATTTGTTTCTAGCTCCTGAAGATGGGTTTTGTAATAACCCGAAACGTTGGAATTAAAGATGGGACCCACCTTCTTCGTTTTGTCCTTCTTACTGAATATATATATATATATATATATATATATATATATATATATATATATATATATATATATATATATAGGTATGCCTGTGTAGACTAGCTCGTTGCACAAGGGCGTATACAAGCACGGGCAGACAGCTGACCTAAGGTCGCTTTAGATATGCTCTGGGGCAACTATTAGAGAGTGCGATTAACGGTTGACCGGGACTTAACTCCTGGCTTGCCGAATTGCAATTCAAAGGATATATAAAGAACAAGAACTAGGGGAGTAAGAAATGAAGTAAGCTATTTAGACAGGGAATATGAAACAGACCCAACAGAACTTATAATAGGGCGTAATGGAAAATTTGGTTTGTGAGTTTTTACTAAGCCATACAAATAAGGAGGGTAGCGTTACTAGACTTGAATTTTGAAATTAAATCAGGAAAGTTTTTAAGTAATCGCCATACATTTTTATGGAAGTCACTGTTAACTTGAAGAGTGGGGTCTTTTAATGCAGGTAGGTAAGTATCTTTGAATCTGTTACCCTTTCCATCGGTTTAGTTTGACCTTACTACCTGCTTTTTGTAATTCTTAATGTGATTCTTTACCTTCCTCCTTCCGTCTTCCTAATTGGTGATTTCTTGTTTTTGAGGCCATCTTTCATACTTTTTTTTTTCGTATATATAAGTCTAATATAATATTATTTTTTGTAGTTATCCTTGATAAGGAACTTAATAAAGTTCGAAGGTACTTGGAAACAACTTTTCATTTTTCCTGCGGGACATTGCATTTATATATTTATTTATATATATATATATATATATATATATTAAAGTTTTTAATTTTATATATATTAAAATTATATTTTGGGGTCTTTTTCTTTATATATCCTTTGAATTGGAACTCGGGAGGAACAAATTACTTAATCAAGGTAGTTAAATGAATTATTTTGATTTATGATATGCCGGGGTTTCAATCTTCTCGAGAAATGGCGAACTTTGGGTTAAATTGCCGGGTGGCTTGTCCGATAGATACCCTCAGGGCCTAACCGTCCCTAGAGGATTCTCAGCGCCAGTATAGGCAAACACATTTCGTGATTACGAGTGGGTCCAGACGGTGTAACTTACCTCTTGATATGGGAGCAGGGTTAGGATGGCGGCGCCCGTTTTTATCGCAGGAAAGGGGGGGGGAGACGGGTGGCGCCGGAAAGAAAATACAGCTGCGTCGGGTGCTTCGGTGCGGGACTGATTCCTTCTTGAACTTTTCCAACTTATCACGCTAAGCGCACGTAGTTTAGAAAGGAGCTCGAAAGGGTTATTTCCGAGGGGACTTCCTCCTTCGCTGGTGTTTTGAGGGCATCCCCTCACAATAAGAATACAAGAAAATAATATATAATAAACACATTCTCGTATTAGCACATACGAATATAGGCGCATGTGTACTCACCTGTTAGGGCCACTCCCCATAACACGAGGTACTGACAGAGCAGCCCCGAATTGTAAATACTAGAAAAGCTAGAGGACCGGTAATATGTGTCATTCGAGGAGTTGGCCTCAGTTGTATGATAAGAATCAATTAAATAGAAGGCGGGTGGAGGTCTAAGATTCAAAAAGACGAGGCCCAAGAAAATTAGCCTGGACTTGAAGGAGTTGATTGAAGAGGCATCAATAACTTCAGAAGAAAGAGTTCCAACTAGATATGATACGGCACATAAAGAATCGCTTTCATGCTTCAGTTGAGGAATGAGGGACAAAAACTTTGTATTGATGGCCTCTATTATCCCTGGGAGCTGGTATGAACAAGTCAGATGGTTTTATAGGAGAAAGGTTATGGAATATTTTATAACACTGTAGGAAGTCAGCACGCAAGAATCTACATTTGACAGAAAATGATTTAACTGAGAAAGTCTAATAGAGTAAGATAGGATTGATGTTATATACATATATGCTTTGTCCAGCGGCGTTGGACTTTTTTTTAGCAGGGCGAGGTCCTGCAAGAATCCAGTATTCCAAATAACAGAAGTCGAGGATGGGTCTTATGTCGGAAATCAAAAGCGAAGTCATAAAGGAGGGAGAATTACATAGGGTAGATTTGAGGAGATTAGTGGAAACTCCACTGTGTTTATGGACTGTCTTTGAGATATGACTATGGAATCTCACAAACATTTCATGTATATTTCACAAACAAAGAATTATTGGTAAATATGTAGATTGGCAGCGCGCCCGAAAAAGTGGATTTTTGGGTGTTTATATTTCTTTCACCCGTGCCTGAATATTCATGCGTGTTTGAGTCCTAGTTCAAATATACCCGGCGCCATTTTTGTACCAAAATGCCCGAAAATAACCAAACGAAAAGCGCTGTTTACTTACTTTATTGCGGTGGGTAAACTTCTGAAATAGCGATGAAAAAAGCGTGGAATCTTTCTTTAATTCACGTTTTGGTAAAAGGGAATCTTTTGCACAAAATGTGCCATTCAATGCCGATTTATTAAAATAATGGCGATCATTTGAGTCACGTTTAGTTTTAGACATCTAAATTCAAAATTATCGTTAATCTCTAATGCCTGGCCACAAAGCTCGCAATCGATTTTAATCTTAAGTAAATTATGATCGTCCCAAAAGGTTAACAATTTATCTCGATCCGAAAATAAAGCGCACGGTTAGACAATAGACGAAGGGCAAATTGCACATACGAGAGCGATAGTCAAACTGAATTTACCGCCTCAAAATCGTCTTTCCTCCACCCAAAAGGCTTCACAAAGACTAGTTCCTTTAAACGATCTAGCTAAGTATATTTAAATGTATAAAAAAGGTAATGAAAATAGTAAAATGGAAAAAAAATATATTGACAAATAAAACTGACTACAAAATGAGGATAATAAAAAGATATTAAGTGAAAAACAAAATAAAAATTCACTTCATTTATTTCTGACGTCACACCCCACCCCACCCCTATTATAATTCGCAAAACGATTAAAGTCGCAGAAATGATTTGGTTAAATCATTCACTTCTGTAAACGTTAGAACATTATTCTATAAACAATTATCATTATATACTGTGGGGCTGTGCCTCCCAGATGCCCCCAATTGGTTGAAACTCAGGATCATCGTAGGGGGGTTCCTGCAGTGTTTACCTCCACACGAGCAGTCCCCTTAAATTTACTCCCAAAACGTGAAACATATTGTAACAGCGACGAAATAGTTTACGTCCCATCGTTCGCGCCGCCTATCTACATGTTTACCGAAACGATGATCAGAGGTGATACACATGCTAACAGTATCGACCTAATGTTTATGAATGAGGAATCCATTGTAGATGAAATCAAAATTCGATACTCCGCTAGGAAGGAGTGACGATGCCTGTATTCTCGTGAAGATCGACACCAGGGAGCAACAAATTGTTAATAGAAAGAGCATATTTGTACGAGAAAGCTGACTACCAGCTCATGAAAAGCAGGCTCAACATTGACTGGGAGCAGTACTTAGGACAGAGCACTAATGTTAATGATAAATGGACTAAATTTAAGGATAAACTTCAAGAAACAATAGAAGAATGCGTTCCTAAGAAACAGACAGGAATGAGCAGAACAAGAATGAAATTTTACCAATGAACAGAAAACTCTGTCCAAAGTAAAGAAAAAACAGCATCTTTGGGAAAGGGTTCAAAAGAGGGTAAATGTTGTGAGTATGGCCGGATGCGACTCTAGCTTATTTTTTGGGCTACTTATCAGTGATTTTCTGTTATCGCACTGGCCAATCACAGATCTGTATTCAGTTTCGCCAATGACGGCTCGTCGCGCTGATATGCCTACGATGACCCGGAATTTCAATCATGGGGTGGGTGGGGGTCACAGCCCCCCAGTATAGAAACGAAAATCGCCATAAGCTTCATCGATTTCATCTCAGAAAAAGTAACGGTAATTGTGTAGACGATGGCCTGATACTAGGCCCATCTTTGGGGGGGCTATTTTGGGCTACTTTTCGATATTACTTTTTTAGAGATGAAATCGAAGAATTTTATGGCGATTTTCGTTTTTATACTGGTGGTCTGTGCCCCCAGACCCCCCCCCCCAAAGGATTGAAACTCAGGGTCATCGCAGTCTTATCCCCGCGGCGAGCCGTACCCAACAACGAGCCGACGCTCAAAATAATCGTTAATACTTACGTCAGACGGGTGGGTAGAGTTTACCAGCAGCAAGCCAGAATTCGTGGAATCGCTCTTGAAGGTCGGGAAAGGCACGACCCAGCGAAAAAAGTGCCTTTCCGAGCCGTCGATTTATATTTACTGGGTTGGATTTTACCGTCAGCGTTGATACACAATTTATCGCACCGAAACACCCAGCTTTTGTTCATTCTGAGCTGTGCAGAACAATTCGGACACTCGCATGTTGATTAGAATAGCCCGATGGGCTTCGAGAAACGCAACACATTTCTCGTTGTCGGTTAAAATAGCACCGAAACGTTGAATAGGTAACGAACAAACTTCGCACGAAAATGACATTTTGACAAATGAGCGGGAAACGGCGTGGGTAGTCGTTTAAATATGAGAGGCGTGGACGGAAAAGTAGTTCATTGTTGCCGGAAAATTCGTGACTTTTTTTTTACTGAAATTGACCAGTTGTGTTTCTTGAACTACACATATATAGTAAGAAAAACACTAATACTGAACGCATCCATTTGGAACAATAATCAAAATGAAGGTCGTATAAAAACTTTAAAAAAAAAATCAAAGAAGAGAAATAAATACGGAAGAGAAAAAGTCCTGTTTTCGTTAGAATTAAGACGTGAGACTTCATTAACAACACCGAAATATGGTTTAATCGAACACTAAACAATGGGAAATTAAGTAACAAATAAGTAAAAAGACTAAATAATGTCAGGCATAGGGTAGGTAGGATATATAGAAAAGAAATAAGGGGGAAAATACATCTAAAATATAAGAAAAACCAAGTTTTGATCAATATAAAAAGCACAAAAAGCCTTGAAACAAATACAACTTTCTGATTGGTCATTTATGAAACTGAATTCAGATCTGTGATTGGCCAGTGCGATAGCAGAAAAACACTGAAATGTAGCCCAAAAAATAAACTATAGTCGCATCCGGCCATCGTCGCAACATTTACCAAAGTAACAACGAAAAGTCTATTTAAATTTGTCATCTGAAGGATACGAACATCTTATCGTCAACCACTCACCGAATTTCGTGGATCCAGAAACTAGTGCCAGCACGCAAAATATAGAAAGAGTTTTGCGGGATACGAGAGCCAATGTTCCCCACTATGGGTGGAGAGAGGAACATATGGACGGATATCTCGCCAACTCTCTTTTTATGAAAAAAAATCCTAACATTAAAGAGAGATTCAACGAGTTCTGGCTCGCTGCCGGTAAACTCTAGCCACCTGTCTGACGTAAATATTACCGATTATTTTGAGCGTCGGCTTGTTGTTGGGGATGGCTCGTCCCCGGGATGTGCCTACGATCACCCTGACTTTCAATAATTTCATTTCAGAAAAAGTAACGAAAAGTAGCCCAAAATTACCTAGGCCTCGGATCCTGCCGTACTCTACACAATTACCCAAAAGAGCAAATGATGGTGTATTAGGTGAGGGGTATACATGTGTTGTATGTGGGCTGCGTGAATGCATTGTAGATTTAGAGGGGATGAGAAGGCAGGATTTAGACAGGATATGTAGGCTGGAGGGGTTAGTTGCTGAGCTCAGGAGGGAACTTAGTGTTAGGCCTAGAGCTGGGAATAGGTTAGGTGGTGAGGTAGGCCAGTTAGATGTTTCAGGTGAAGGTAGAGGGCCAGTGGAGGAGGTAGGATGTGATAGTTCTAGTGATAGTGAAGTTAGCCCTCTTAGATTAGTTAGAAATAGGCCTAGTGAGGATGGGGGACAGTGGAGAGTGGTTAGGAAACATGAAGCTAGGGAGGCTTCTCCTGTTCTTTGTGAGAATAGGGTTGCCTCTGTTGAGGTGGTTAGCCAGGGGGAGAATAGGTGTGTGAGTCAGAGGGACACAGATCCTATTAGCTTGACTAATAGATTCAGTGCCCTAAGAGAGGAAGTAACTGGAAGTGATATGACTGATGGGGGTGGGGGTGGAGTTCGAGTGACTGGTAGTTTGAATGAGAATAGGAGTGGGGATGGAGTTAGGTCTGTGGGGGTTAGGAATAGGAGTCTGACTGAAGTGCTTGTGATGGGTGATTCGCGAGTTAGATATTTAGATAGGAAGTTGAATGCAAGTAGATTGAATGGTTTGAGGGTGTGTTTGCCGGGTGCTGGAGTGAGAGATCTGTCTAATAGGTATGAGGAACTGGTGTCTGGCTGTGCAAGGGATGCGGTTGTGATTACACATGTAGGAGTGAATGATGTGAAGAAAGTGGGTGCATGTGAGTTACGTGAGAGGTACAAGAGGTTGATTGAAAAGGTGAAAGAAAGTAGAATGAAAGGTGTTGTGACAGGTGTGCTTCCAAGAATGGATGTTGGGGTAGAATGGATGTCTCGTGCAATTGGGCTGAATGATTATGTGAGGAGGATGTGTGAGATGGAAGGTGTCATGTTTGTGGATGTGTGGGATAGGTTTGTTGGAATGAAAGAAATGTATGCGATGGATGGACTGCATTTGAGTAGGAGGGGGGTAGATGTGTTGTGGGAGGAGTAGGATCGTGTTATTAGGTCTTTGCGGGCGGGAAACTAGATACTAATAGTGGTCAGGGAATTATGAGAGGACATTATAGTACTGAAAGTAGAATGGACTTGGCAGATAACAGAAATAGGTTCCAAGGCGATAGAGGTGAGGTCATTCAAGTTTCAAGAGGTGCTTCAGGGATAGGGGGGTTAAATTGTTTCTATACAAATGCTCGTAGTCTTAGAAACAAGAAGGATGAGCTATTTAGTTATATTAGCAATGAGGATATAGATATATTATGCGTTACTGAATCATGGGTTAATGAAATAGAATTTAGTGACACTATAAGTGAATTTGATTTTCAGGGCTATAATATGTACATTAGTCAAAGGACAGGTAGGATTGGTGGAGGAATAATTATCTATATAAAAAACAACATTGTTTCAAGTTTAAATACTTCAATAAAGCAGGATGGAGTTGAGTCACTTTGGATAGATATTAGGTTCAGTAAAAATAGAATGGTGCATTTGGGAGCTTTTTACAGGCCACCTGGGCAGACTGATGATATAGATGAACTAATGATAAGGGAAATAAGTAAGAACATAAGAAAAGAAGGAGACTGCAAAAGACCATTCATGGCCTACACTTGGCAGCTCCTGTTCCATTCAACACACAAAAGATTTCTTACCAGAGAAAAGTCATCAACATTGTCACCCTTAACAGGAGTTCATCAGATCTAATCTACAATATACATAAAATGCATCCAGAGGATTATGTCCATTCATGCAACCGCAAAATATAATCTTCCCACTCCTTAGAAAAATATATACATATGTACATAAAAAAAAGTCAGTCCCATCTAGCAGCTTCATCCATATATTTATCTAATCTATTCTTAAAACTACCCAGAGAGGAGGCTTCTATCACATGCCTAGTGAGCCTATTCCATTCATCTACCACACGATTTGTAAACCAATTCCTCCCAATCTCCTTCCTAAACCTATACTTATCAAGCTTAAACCCATTGCTACGTGTCCTGTCATGTTCACTAAGTATAAGAACCTTACCCAGATCCCCTTTATTATATCCTTTTACCCATTTGAAGACTTCAATCAATTCCCCTCTGACTCTTCTCCTTTCCAATGTATGTAGATTTAGTTTTCTGAGCCTTTCACCATAAGGTAAGTTCCTTAGCCCACGAATCATCTTTGTCATCCTTCTCTGCACAGACTCAAGCAAATCAATATCCTTCCTATAATATGGTGACCAAAATTGTACTGCATAGTCTAGATGAGGCCTAACTAGCGCCAGATACAGTTTTAGAATGACTTCAGCACTCTTATTGCTTACACTCCTCCTGATGAATCCCAATATCCTATTAGCTTTATTCTTAGCATTTAGACATTGCTTTCTAGGACGAAGGTCTGAACTTACCAAAATACCCAAGTCTCTCTCACAATCAGTCCTCCCTAAAATTCTGCCATTTAATTTATAACTATTCAATGGATTATTTCTACCTATACTAAGTACACTACATTTGTCTATGTTAAACTTCATTTGCCATTTCTCGGCCCAATTGGACAGAATGGTCAATTCCTCCTGCATTACAACAGCATCAGAATCAGCCCTAATGGCCCTACCTAGCTTAGTATCATCAGCAAATTTACTCAGGTCACTACTTATACCTATGTCAAGATCATTAATATAAATTAAGAATAGCAAGGGACCCAAAACAGATCCTTGAGGAACTCCACTGCTAACACACCCCCACTCAGATTTAACTCCATCTATACTAACTCTTTGCTGTCTGTCACCAAGCCATGACTGAATCCACCTAAATATACTGCCATCGATCCTGTGTGCTTTAACTTTGCTCAGAAGTCGTAAGTGTGGCACTCGATCAAAAGCCTTACTAAAGTCCAAGTATAAAATATCATAGTTTTCATCATTATCTGCTGCTTCATACACCTTACTATAAAAAGACAGCAAATTAGTCAGACAGGATTTACCCTTACTAAAGCCATGCTGTGATTCTTTTATCAACTTATGCTTATCCAAGTGATCTCTAATATTCCTTGCTATAATAGATTCCATCATTTTCCCTACCACTGATGTCAAACTTACTGGTCTGTAATTAGACATATTTGTTTTATCCCCTTTCTTAAATATAGGTATCACATTGGCTTTCTTCCATGCCACTGGCACAATGCCACTCTCCAATGATTTTCTAAAGATGCATGCTAGGGGCTCACTTAACACATAACATAACATAACATAACATAATTTAACGGATGACAAAAGCCACAAGGGCCTATCAAAGGTCATCCGTATCCATCAAATCCCACCCATATAATGCATCCATAGGATTTTGTCAGATCATGCAGCTACAATATACAATTTAACAATCCATAGGAATGTCCAACCATGCATCTACAATATATAATTTAAAGCCTCCATAGGAGTCTGTCAAAAACAAAATCAAAATCCCCCAAAATATACAATAAAAAGAAACTGCATCCACAGGAATGAGTCAAGAAACATATCCACATACCAAAAAGTAAGAGATTAACCCTCCATCCCCATATAATCATCCAATCTGCGCTTGAAAACATTCAAGTTTGGGCTGTCTACAGTCTCAGGTGGCAAACTATTCCAATAATCTACCACTCTGTTAGTGAAAAAATATTTTCTAACATCCAGTCTGCACCTCTGTTTTTTAATCTTTAAGTGGTGGCCTCTAGTTCTATTACTACCTTCTAACTCAAATAACTTGCTGAAATCTAATTTATCCATCCCAGAAAAGATTTTAAAAAGCTCAATCATATCTCCCCTCACACACCTTCTTTCAAATGAAAACATATTTAATACCCTCAGTCTATCTTCATATTCAAGGTGCTTCAGGGATGGTATTATTTTTGTTGCCCTCCTTTGTACTGACTCTAATAAGTTTATATCATGTCTAAAATGTGGTGACCATGCCTGTATACAGTACTCTAAATGTGGCCTGACATAAGAGTTGTATAATTTAAGGATGACCTCCTTACTCTTGTAGCTAACATTTCTTTTAATGTAACCTAGCACCCTATTTGCTCTATTTTTTGCCTCAATACACTGCTTTGAAAATTTCAGTGACCTATCTACTACCACTCCTAAGTCTTTCTCATCTTCAACTGAATTAAGCCAACTGAATTACATTCTTTCAAAATTCTAGGAAAGAGCTCATCAGGACCGGGTGCTTTACTACTTTTGATTTTATCAATTTCCTTTGTCACTATCTCCTTTGTGATCAATATATCCTTTAATTTCTCTTCATCATTACCCCGAAAGATCATTGACACCTCAGGTATATTTAGAGTATCCTCCTGTGTAAATACTGAGAGAAAAAAGTCATTTAGCATTCCAGCCATTGAGTCCCTATCACTCACTAATTCTCCATTGGAATCTATAAGTGGGCCTATTTTATCTCTAACCTTAGTTTTGTATAATTGATAAAAACTTTTAGGATCTTCCTTTGCCCTATTTGCCACTTTAATTTCATAATTTCTCCTTGCTACTCTAACTAACTTTTTAACATCTCTTGCTAGTTCATTATATCTCTGCCTTAAGTGATCCTCTCCATTTTTTATTTTCCTATAAATGCCCTTTTTAATGCCAATATAATGCTTAATTTTATCTGTCATCCATCTTGGGTCATTATTTTTAGTCCTAATCTCCTTATATGGAATGTTAATCATCTGACCTGTAATTAATTGCTCAATTATTCTTTCATACTCCTCTTCAATTGTAATCTCTTCCTCCTGGTGATTATTGTCTCCACTAACTGATATCATTGAATCTATTCCTGAATTGATTTCATTGCCTGGTTTCTGTACAACTGCCTCCAGGTAAGTCCTGAGCCCATTATAATTTGCTCTTCTAAAGTCAGGAATTTTAACATTGTTCATGCTACTATCAATACCATTCCATTTCATCTTGAATCTAATTTCACAATGGTCACTATTACCCAAATTTCCTCCAATCTCAGTATCCTTAATAACTTCTTCCCTATTTGTCAGAACTAAATCCAGTATATTATTACCTCTAGTGGGTTCGTTAATAATCTGCCTCAGAAAATTATCTTGGACAACATTCAAAAATTCCTCAGCCTCCTGATCACCCACAAGAGCTTCCCAGTCTATATTTCTGTAATTAAAATCGCCCATTATACACACATGCTTACTTCTACATGCCCGTTCAATCTCCTGCCACAGAAGATTTGAAGCTTCCTTACTAAGATTTGGTGGTCTGTATAATAATCCTAAGACAAGCTTGTTTTTACCTTCCTTTACATTTAGCCATAATGACTCTGTGTTATCATCTAATTTAATTGTACTGTTTACACAACACTGGAGATTATCTTTAATATAAATAATAACCCCTCCTCCTCTCTTCCTATTCCTATCTGTATGGAACATGTTAAAGCCCTCAATCTCAACCTCAGGTTTAAAGTGATTACCTGCCAAATCAAGCCATGACTCTGTTATCGCAATTATATCAAAATTTTCTTCACTTGCTAACGCTCTTAAGAGATCTATCTTGTTCCTTATACCCCGACCATTTGTGTAGTATATTTTTAAGGTTTTTTTATTATTCCCATCTTCATTGCATTGTGCTTTTTTATTCCTAGTTATCTGCTCATTCACTTGTGCATTAGTCCCCCTATAATGCATCAGTATGCCCTCTCCCCTAGCTATTCCTCTATCACTGCATCCCTTCCATTTCCTACACCTGCCCTCTATTCCTGTTATTCCCTTACCTCTAACAGCTTCTAGTTTCCCACCCGTAAGGACCTAATCACACTATCCAGCTCCCCCCATAGAACCTCAACACCTGCCCGACTAAGATGGAGCCCATCCATCGCATACAACCTCCTATTCCCGTAAAACCCTCCCCAGACATCTACAAACACCAATCCTAGCTCCTCACACAGTCCTTTCACAAATTCATTCAAACCAATTGCACGCGACAACCATTCTACCCCCACATCCAATCTCGGAAGCACACCAGAAACAACACCTTTTACCCTGCTTTTACTCATCCTTTCAACTAACCTTTTATACTGCTCACGTAACTCACATGTACCCACCTTCTTTACATCATTCACTCCCACATGCGTAATCACAACTGCATCCCTCTCACACCCCGAAACCAGCCTATCATACCTCTCACAAACATCACTTACACCAGCACCCGGCAGACAAACTCTCATTCCCTTCCACTTGCTATCACTCAACTTCCTATCTAAATACCTAATCTGAGAGTCACCCATCACTAGCACCTCAGTCATTCTCCTATTCTGTCTTGGCCTAACATTACCCTCCCTCCTGCTCTCAGTCACGCTACCACCCATCCTGCTTTCATCCACAATCACACCAGGCAAATCACTTTCACACTCTTCCTCTCTCAGGACATTGAATCTGTTAGTCAACCTAACAGGTTCTATGTCCCTCTCATTCACACACCTAACCTGTCCTAACTTATCTATCCTATCCATTTTCACCCACCATTCATCATCACTCACAACTTCCACACTGTTCCCAGTCCTAGCCCTATCTTCCACCCTCTTAGCACTAATCTCACCCTTCAATCGCACACTTGCATCTCTTCTCACCTCAAACACCAAATCATTCAACCTCTTACATTCCCCACTCAACCTCCTAACCTCCCCTTCCAGAAAACACACACGGCATTCAGTTACATTCACTCTCCTTTCAACTCCACATGCATCACACACCACATACACACTACTTTCAAACGGCATGCTCTCACCATCTATACAAAAAGCCATACTCTCAGAAATTTACTAATGAAAAAGTTAACACTCACCAAAAAAAAAAAATTCTTGCTCAGGATTGCTGCCAGTTATCTTCCCCAAAAGTATTAATCACTAATGTATTTATTATACAGTGATTGATGTATCAAATAAATACAAGAAAAATTATACACCCAAATCAGTATTATATCCCAATCTTACAATGAGAATCAGTAGCTCCTGTAAGACAACCTTCCAGAACAAAGCCAGACAGCCAACTGGAAAAAAGATGCAGTTATTATTGGGGACTTCAACTTAAACTCTGTGGACTGGGAAAATATGATAGGTAGGGATAGAACAAGTGGCAGGTTCATAGAATGCTTTGAGGATAATTTTTTGAATCAATTTGTTAACGATTCAACGAGGGGGGACAATATATTAGATTTAGTACTTTCTAACAGTGATCATTTAGTTCAAGAATTGACTGTTGGGGAAGCATTGGGAAATAGTGACCATCAGATAGTTCGTTTTAACTTGGGAATTGAGAAGGGTAAAATAACTGAGAATGCTGAAAAAGTTCCAAATTTTCATAAGGGAGATTATGTAAAACTTCGAAGCTTGCTAAATTTGGTAGACTGGGATATAGAATTCAGAGGTAAAAATGCTTATGGGATGTGGGATACTTTCAAGCATATAATAAATGTAGTCCAAGAACAATGTATCCCAATGAAGGCCATTAGGAACAAAAGTAGGAAACCATTATGGTGGAATCAGGAGATAGCTAGAAAAATTTCAGAGAAGAAAAGGGCATATAAAAAATTACAGGTAGAAAATAATATTCAAAATTTAAGTGATTATAGAATGGCTAGGAATGAGTTAAATAAGATTATAAAGAAGAACAAAAGGGTGTCAGAAATTAAATTAGCTCAGGATAGCAACAAAGATCCTAGAAAGTTCTTTAGTTACTATAAAATTAATAACAAGTGTGGCAGAGTTAAAATAGGACCTATCAAATATGAAGGGTTTGTGAGAGAAACTGATGAGGAAATAGTTGAGGTACTAAATGGTCATTTTGCATCAGTATTTACAAAAGAGAAACTAAATAGTCCTATGTATAGTACTCATAGGTCAGGAAAAGAGGTGTTTACTAACATTTGTGTGGATCGGAGGATGATAAAAGGACTAATAGGTGATTTAGATACTACCAAGGCCTCCGGCCCTGATAATATTCTTTCTAGGATACTTAAAGAAGGGGTAGAAAGTATCTCAATAGCTCTGGACAAGTTATATACTAGGTCATTGGAATATGGAGAAATACCCGATGATTGGAAGAGAGCGAATGTAGTCCCCATTTTCAAGAAGGGTAGTAAAGAGGATCCAAATAACTTTAGACCGGTTAGCCTAACTCCTGTAGTCTGTAAAATTCTTGAGAAAATAGTTAAAAAAGGCATTTGCCAACATCTAGAGAGGGAGGGGTTAATCAGCGATGCTCAGCATGGGTTTAGATCAGGTAGATCATGTTTGACTAACTTACTAGACTTTCTGGAGTTTGTAACAGATCATAGTTACCCAGTGGGTGGGTTTTGACAGATGAGGATGACCTTTGATAGGCCCTTGTGGCTTTTGTCATCCGTGAAATTATGTTATGTTATGTTAAGTAGATAAGGGAGAGAATGTAGATATAATTTACTTAGATTTTAGTAAAGCATTTGATAAGGTACCACACAGGAGATAGTTCATAAATTAAAAATGATAGGGATATGTGGGGGTGTTTCAAATTGGATAGCTGAGTGGCTGAAAGACAGGAAGCAAAGGGTAGTGCTAAATGGTGTAAAGTCAGAGTGGAGGGATGTTATCAGTGGGGTTCCTCAGGGATCAGTTCTCGGTCCATTATTATTTGTCATCTATATAAACGATCTTGGGGAGGCAGTTAATAATAAAGTGTCAATTTTTGCGGATGATACCAAATTAGCAGCTGTAGTTAAAGATATTGATGATAATTTTAAAGTGCAGGGGGACTTAAATAAATTGTTATCCTGGGCACATAAGTGGCAAATGACTTTCAACCTTGATAAGTCATTTTCAAAGCAGTGTATTGAGGCAAAAAATAGAGCAAATAGGGTGCTAGGTTACATTAAAAGAAATGTTAGCTACAAGAGTAAGGAGGTCATCCTTAAACTATACAACTCTTATGTCAGGCCACATTTAGAGTACTGTATACAGGCATGGTCACCACATTTTAGACATGATATAAACTTATTAGAGTCAGTACAAAGGAGGGCAACAAAAATAATACCATCCCTGAAGCACCTTCAATATGAAGATAGACTGAGGGTATTAAATATGTTTTCATTTGAAAGAAGGTGTGTGAGGGGAGATATGATTGAGCTTTTTAAAATCTTTTCTGGGATGGATAAATTAGATTTCAGCAAGTTATTTGAGTTAGAAGGTAGTAATAGAACTAGAGGCCACCACTTAAAGATTAAAAAACAGAGGTGCAGACTGGATGTTAGAAAATATTTTTTCACTAACAGAGTGGTGGATTATTTGAATAGTTTGCCACCTGAGACTGTAGACAGCCCAAACTTGAATGTTTTCAAGCGCAGATTGGATGATTATATGGGGATGGAGGGTTAATTTCTTACTTTTTAGTATGTGGATATGTTTCTTGACTCATTCCTGTGGATGCAGTTTCTTTTTATTGTATATTTTGGGGGATTTTGATTTTGTTTTTGACAGACTCCTATGGAGGCTTTAAATTATATATTGTAGATGCATGGTTGGACATTCCTATGGATTGTTAAATTGTATATTGTACCTGCATGACCTGACAAAATCCTATGGATGCATTATATGGGTGGGATTTGATGGATACGGATGACCTTTGATAGGCCCTTGTGGCTTTTGTCATCCGTTAAATTATGTTATGTTATGTTATGTTATGTTATTAACATGGGAAAAGATAATAGAGAATTTAACTATGAAATGGATGGGCATTGGCTGAGCTCAGTAGAGGATGAGAAAGATCTAGGAGTAGTAATAGATAAGTCATTAAGGTTTTCTAAGCAGTGTATTGAAGCAAGAAATAGGGCAAATAGAGTGCTGGGTTTTATTAAGAGAAATGTCAGTTACAAAAGTAAGGAGGTTATTCTTAAACTCTATAACTCTTATGTTAGGCCACATCTAGAGTACTGTATACAGGCATGGTCCCCACATTTTAGACACGATATTAACCTTCTTGAGTCAGTGCAACGGAGGGCAACAAAGATTATTCCTTCCCTGAGGCACCTTGAATATGAAGATAGACTGAGGGTATTAAATATGTTCTCGTTCCAAAGGAGGTGTGTGAGAGGGGATATGATTGAGCTGTTTAAAAATTTTTCCGGGATAGATAAATTGGATGTTAGCAAGTTTTTTGAGTTAGATGATGGAAATCGGACTAGAGGTCACCACTTGAAAATTAAAAAGCAAGGGTGTAGGTTGGATTTAAGAAAATATTTTTTCACCAATAGAGTGGTAGACTTCTGGAACAAATTGCCGCAGAGGGTAGTAGGTAGTCCAAATCTAAATGTATTTAAGAGTAGGTTGGATGAGTTTATGGGAAGGGAAGGTTGTGATGGTTCCTAAGTTTTGTATATATTAATATTGTTTGTATATATCTATAGCTGCATGATTTAGTTCTTGACAAGCCTTGATTGGTGATACCCTTGTTTCTGGATGCAATCCTCTGGATGTAGTTTTCATGGGAGTTTGGGTGCCTTGAAAAAGAGGCCGCTTGACTCGGATGACCTATGATGAGCCCTTGTGGCTTTTGTCATCCGTTATATTATATTGTGGGGGACTTTGATTTTGTCTTCCCCTGGTGATGGTGCTTTTTGTGGGTGGGTTTTGACGGAGGCGGATGACCTTTGATAGGCCCTTGTGGCTTTTGTCATCCGTGTAATTATGTTATGTTTTATGTTATAGTACCTCTATCAACATATGCAGGGAGATCGTGAAGGAGTACAGGAGAGTAAATAATCAAGTTTGATGAGAGACTAGAAAGGCTGAAAATAAACGAGAAAGAAGTGGCAAAGCATGTCAAGGATAACCCCAAATTATTTTGGAAATATATAGCATCAAAGACCAGGTTGAAATCTAACATAAGTGAACTATATAAAGATATGATTGATTGATTTAATCTGTTTTATGGGTGCTGAAACCCTATAAGGATTATTGGCACTGTGAAATTACAGTCAAGATAGTCACCATCACCTCTTCAGTCTAGGGACTCGTCTTAGACACTCAAGAATAAAGAGAAAGGTGAAGTCTGTTAGTATGAGAAGATAAGCTAAACTAGACAGTGCCAACAGTAACAATTATGTATACAAATACTCATATCTATATATGTACATAAATGGATATACAAACGTAAGAAAAAATAAATAAATAAATTAAATGTGTCTATATAATGATGTATCTCTTAGAAACTTTAGTACTAGTTCAAATGGGACTGAGGAAGTTAGGACAGTAGCATATGAAAATCTTAAGTTGTTTTCCAAGCAGAAATTTAATAAGGGGTTACGACTTAGAGCATATTCAGGGCATTGAGTTATAGCATGTTCTGGGATAAGTTGTGTATTGCATTTTCTACAAAAGTGGAAAAGTGATGGATCAAAGAAGTAGCCATGGAATAGTCTACTGCACCCTAATCTTAGTCTAGTTAGTACGATACTGTCATGACGTGACATTCTATAAGGTCTGTTATTGTTTAAATTAGGAATAATTTGAGGGAGAATGCCATTATTTTGGGACCATTCATTTTGCCAGAGGTTGAAGACAGGGCTGCAGCATGCCTATCATTTCTGATACTGAGAACCCCAGGTGTGTCGTATTAGAAGGGTCAGTCTTCGACTGACCTTCGAACAGGTAGCACGTGTTTTATAGAGCTCTCAGTCTGTTGATCTATTTTTCAGATTTTTCTATAGTTTGTTTGTTTTTTTGTTTTTTTTTCTCACCACAATCAGTGAAAGCTAAGTTGCTCTTCTTTTTTTATTTCTTATTGCTACTTAAATTCTTTCTTTGTTTGAATAAGTGATGGAGTTTGGGGATGAAAGTGAGCATGAGTGTCGGAATGTATGCATTGGTTGTGGTGTATTAGGTGAGGGGTATACATGTGTTGTATGTGGGCTGCGTGAATGCATTGTAGATTTAGAGGGGATGAGAAGGCAGGATTTAGACAGGATATGTAGGCTGGAGGGGTTAGTTGCTGAGCTCAGGAGGGAACTTAGTGTTAGGCCTAGAGCTGGGAATAGGTTAGGTGGTGAGGTAGGCCAGTTAGATGTTTCAGGTGAAGGTAGAGGGCCAGTGGAGGAGGTAGGATGTGATAGTTCTAGTGATAGTGAAGTTAGCCCCCTTAGATTAGTTAGAAATAGGCCTAGTGAGGATGGGGGACAGTGGAGAGTGGTTAGGAAACATGAAGCTAGGGAGGCTTCTCCTGTTCTTTGTGAGAATAGGGTTGCCTCTGTTGAGGTGGTTAGCCAGGGGGAGAATAGGTGTGTGAGTCAGAGGGACACAGATCCTATTAGCTTGACTAATAGATTCAGTGCCCTAAGAGAGGAAGTAACTGGAAGTGATATGACTGATGGGGGTGGGGGTGGAGTTCGAGTGACTGGTAGTTTGAATGAGAATAGGAGTGGGGATGGAGTTAGGTCTGTGGGGGTTAGGAATAGGAGTCTGACTGAAGTGCTTGTGATGGGTGATTCGCGAGTTAGATATTTAGATAGGAAGTTGAATGCAAGTAGATTGAATGGTTTGAGGGTGTGTTTGCCTGGTGCTGGAGTGAGAGATCTGTCTGATAGGTATGAGGAACTGGTGTCTGGCTGTGCAAGGGATGCGGTTGTGATTACACATGTAGGAGTGAATGATGTGAAGAAAGTGGGTGCATGTAAGTTACGTGAGAGGTACAAGAGGTTGATTGAAAAGGTGAAAGAAAGTAGAATGAAAGGTGTTGTGACAGGTGTGCTTCCAAGAATGGATGTTGGGGTAGAATGGATGTCTCGTGCAATTGGGCTGAATGATTATGTGAGGAGGATGTGTGAGATGGAAGGTGTCATGTTTGTGGATGTGTGGGATAGGTTTGTTGGAATGAAAGAAATGTATGCGATGGATGGACTGCATTTGAGTAGGAGGGGGGTAGATGTGTTGTGGGAGGAGTATGATCGTGTTATTAGGTCTTTGCGGGCGGGAAACTAGATACTAATAGTGGTCAGGGAATTATGAGAGGACATTATAGTACTGAAAGTAGAATGGACTTGGCAGATAACAGAAATAGGTTCCAAGGCGATAGAGGTGAGGTCATTCAAGTTTCAAGAGGTGCTTCAGGGATAGGGGGGTTAAATTGTTTCTATACAAATGCTCGTAGTCTTAGAAACAAGAAGGATGAGCTATTTAGTTATATTAGCAATGAGGATATAGATATATTATGCGTTACTGAATCATGGGTTAATGAAATAGAATTTAGTGACACTATAAGTGAATTTGATTTTCAGGGCTATAATATGTACATTAGTCAAAGGACAGGTAGGATTGGTGGAGGAATAATTATCTATATAAAAAACAACATTGTTTCAAGTTTAAATACTTCAATAAAGCAGGATGGAGTTGAGTCACTTTGGATAGATATTAGGTTCAGTAAAAATAGAATGGTGCATTTGGGAGCTTTTTACAGGCCACCTGGGCAGACTGATGATATAGATGAACTAATGATAAGGGAAATAAGTAAGGGATGTGAAACAGATGCAGTTATTATTGGGGACTTCAACTTAAACTCTGTGGACTGGGAAAATATGATAGGTAGGGATAGAACAAGTGGCAGGTTCATAGAATGCTTTGAGGATAATTTTTTGAATCAATTTGTTAACGATTCAACGAGGGGGGACAATATATTAGATTTAGTACTTTCTAACAGTGATCATTTAGTTCAAGAATTGACTGTTGGGGAAGCATTGGGAAATAGTGACCATCAGATAGTTCGTTTTAACTTGGGAATTGAGAAGGGTAAAATAACTGAGAATGCTGAAAAAGTTCCAAATTTTCATAAGGGAGATTATGTAAAACTTCGAAGCTTGCTAAATTTGGTAGACTGGGATATAGAATTCAGAGGTAAAAATGCTTATGGGATGTGGGATACTTTCAAGCATAACATAACATAACATAACATAATTTAACGGATGACAAAAGCCACAAGGGCCTATCAAAGGTCATCCGTATCCATCAAGTCCCACCCATATAATGCATCCATAGGATTTTGTCAGATCATGCAGCTACAATATACAATTTAACAATCCATAGGAATGTCCAACCATGCATCTACAATATATAATTTAAAGCCTCCATAGGAGTCTGTCAAAAACAAAATCAAAATCCTCCAAAATATACAATAAAAAGAAACTGCATCCACAGGAATGAGTCAAGAAACGTATCCACATACCAAAAAGTAAGAAATTAACCCTCCATCCCCATATAATCATCCAATCTGCGCTTGAAAACATTCAAGTTTGGGCTGTCTACAGTCTCAGGTGGCAAACTATTCCAATAATCCACCACTCTGTTAGTGAAAAAATATTTTCTAACATCCAGTCTGCACCTCTGTTTTTTAATCTTTAAGTGGTGGCCTCTAGTTCTATTACTACCTTCTAACTCAAATAACTTGCTGAAATCTAATTTATCCATCCCAGAAAAGATTTTAAAAAGCTCAATCATATCTCCCCTCACACACCTTCTTTCAAATGAAAACATATTTAATACCCTCAGTCTATCTTCATATTGAAGGTGCTTCAGGGATGGTATTATTTTTGTTGCCCTCCTTTGTACTGACTCTAATAAGTTTATATCATGTCTAAAATGTGGTGACCATGCCTGTATACAGTACTCTAAATGTGGCCTGACATAAGAGTTGTATAGTTTAAGGATGACCTCCTTACTCTTGTAGCTAACATTTCTTTTAATGTAACCTAGCACCCTATTTGCTCTATTTTTTGCCTCAATACACTGCTTTGAAAATTTCAGTGACCTATCTACTACCACTCCTAAGTCTTTCTCATCTTCAACTGAATTAAGCCAATATCCATCCATCTCATAGCTAAATTCCCTATTATCTCTCCCCATGTTAATAACTTTGCATTTATTAAGGTTAAAAGTCATCTGCCACTTCTGAGCCCAAGCTAACAGCTTATCTAAGTCACCCTGCACTTTAAAGCTACCCTCCAAGAACAATGTATCCCAATGAAGGCCATTAGGAACAAAAGTAGGAAACCATTATGGTGGAATCAGGAGATAGCTAGAAAAATTTCAGAGAAGAAAAGGGCATATAAAAAATTACAGGTAGAAAATAATATTCAAAATTTAAGTGATTATAGAATGGCTAGGAATGAGTTAAATAAGATTATAAAGAAGAACAAAAGGGTGTCAGAAATTAAATTAGCTCAGGATAGCAACAAAGATCCTAGAAAGTTCTTTAGTTACTATAAAATTAATAACAAGTGTGGCAGAGTTAAAATAGGACCTATCAAATATGAAGGGTTTGTGAGAGAAACTGATGAGGAAATAGTTGAGGTACTAAATGGTCATTTTGCATCAGTATTTACAAAAGAGAAACTAAATAGTCCTATGTATAGTACTCATAGGTCAGGAAAAGAGGTGTTTACTAACATTTGTGTGGATCGGAGGATGATAAAAGGACTAATAGGTGATTTAGATACTACCAAGGCCTCCGGCCCTGATAATATTCATTCTAGGATACTTAAAGAAGGGGTAGAAAGTATCTCAATAGCTCTGGACAAGTTATATACTAGGTCATTGGAATATGGAGAAATACCCGATGATTGGAAGAGAGCGAATGTAGTCCCCATTTTCAAGAAGGGTAGTAAAGAGGATCCAAATAACTTTAGACCGGTTAGCCTAACTCCTGTAGTCTGTAAAATTCTTGAGAAAATAGTTAAAAAAGGCATTTGCCAACATCTAGAGAGGGAGGGGTTAATCAGCGATGCTCAGCATGGGTTTAGATCAGGTAGATCATGTTTGACTAACTTACTAGACTTTCTGGAGTTTGTAACAGATCAAGTAGATAAGGGAGAGAATGTAGATATAATTTACTTAGATTTTAGTAAAGCATTTGATAAGGTACCACACAGGAGACTAGTTCATAAATTAAAAATGATTGGGATATGTGGGGGTGTTTCAAATTGGATAGCTGAGTGGCTGAAAGACAGGAAGCAAAGGGTAGTGCTAAATGGTGTAAAGTCAGAGTGGAGGGATGTTATCAGTGGGGTTCCTCAGGGATCAGTTCTCGGTCCATTATTATTTGTCATCTATATAAACGATCTTGGGGAGGCAGTTAATAATAAAGTGTCAATTTTTGCGGATGATACCAAATTAGCAGCTGTAGTTAAAGATATTGATGATAATTTTAAAGTGCAGGGGGACTTAAATAAATTGTTATCCTGGGCACATAAGTGGCAAATGACTTTCAACCTTGATAAGTGCAAAGTTATTAACATGGGAAAAGATAATAGAGAATTTAACTATGAAATGGATGGGCATTGGCTGAGCTCAGTAGAGGATGAGAAAGATCTAGGAGTAGTAATAGATAAGTCATTAAGGTTTTCTAAGCAGTGTATTGAAGCAATAAATAGGGCAAATAGAGTGCTGGGTTTTATTAAGAGAAATGTCAGTTACAAAAGTAAGGAGGTTATTCTTAAACTCTATAACTCTTATGTTAGGCCACATCTAGAGTACTGTATACAGGCATGGTCCCCACATTTTAGACACGATATTAACCTTCTTGAGTCAGTGCAACGGAGGGCAACAAAGATTATTCCTTCCCTGAGGCACCTTGAATATGAAGATAGACTGAGGGTATTAAATATGTTCTCGTTCGAAAGGAGGTGTGTGAGAGGGGATATGATTGAGCTGTTTAAAATTTTTTCCGGGATAGATAAATTGGATGTTAGCAAGTTTTTTGAGTTAGATGATGGAAATCGGACTAGAGGTCACCACTTGAAAATTAAAAAGCAAGGGTGTAGGTTGGATTTAAGAAAATATTTTTTCACCAATAGAGTGGTAGACTTCTGGAACAAATTGCCGCAGAGGGTAGTAGGTAGTCCAAATCTAAATGTATTTAAGAGTAGGTTGGATGAGTTTATGGGAAGGGAAGGTTGTGATGGTTCCTAAGTTTTGTATATATTAATATTGTTTGTATATATCTATAGCTGCATGATTTAGTTCTTGACAAGCCTTGATTGGTGATACCCTTGTTTCTGGATGCAATCCTCTGGATGTAGTTTTCCTGGGAGTTTGGGTGCCTTGAAAAAGAGGCCGCTTGACTCGGATGACCTATGATGAGCCCTTGTGGCTTTTGTCATCCGTTATATTATATTGTGGGGGACTTTGATTTTGTCTTCCCCTGGTGATGGTGCTTTTTGTGGGTGGGTTTTGACGGAGGCGGATGACCTTTGATAGGCCCTTGTGGCTTTTGTCATCCGTGTAATTATGTTATGTTATGTTATGTTATGATATGATATAGATAAGAACATAAGAAAAGAAGGAGACTGCAAAAGACCATTCATGGCCTACACTTGGCAGCTCCTGTTCCATTCAACACACAAAAGATTTCTTACCAGAGAAAAGTCATCAACATTGTCACCCTTAACAGGAGTTCGTCAGATCTAATCTACAATATACATAAAATGCATCCAGAGGATTATGTCCATTCATGCAACCGCAAAATATAATCTTCCCATTCCAGATATATTATGTGTTACTGAATCATGGGTTAATGAAATAGAATTTAGTGACACTATAAGTGAATTTGATTTACAGGGCTATAATATGTACATTAGTCAAAGGACAGGTAGGATTGGTGGAGGAATAATTATCTATATAAAAAATAACATTGTTTCAAGTTTAAATACTTCAATAAAGCAGGATGGAGTTGAGTCACTTTGGATAGATATTAGGTTCAGTAAAAATAGAATGGTGCATTTGAGAGCTTTTACAGGCCACCTGACAGTGATGATATGGATGAACTAATCATAAGGGAAATAAGTAAGGGATGTGAAACAGATGCAGTTATTATTGGGGACTTCAACTTAAACTCAGTGGACTGGGAAAATATGATAGGTAGGGATAGAACAAGTGGCAGGTTCATAGAATGCTTTGAGGATAATTTTTTGAATCAATTTGTTAATGAGCCAACGAGGGGGGGCAATATATTAGATTTAGTACTTTCTAACAGTGATCATTTAGTTCAAGAATTGACTGTTGGGGAAGCATTGGGAAATAGTGACCATCAGATAGTTCATTTTAACTTGAGAATTGAGAAGGGTAAAACAACCGGGAATGCTGTAAAAGTTCCAAATTTCCATAAGGGAGATTATGTAAAACTCCGAAGCTTGCTAAATTTTATAGACTGGGATGTAGAATTCAGAGGTAAAAATGCTTATGGGATGTGGGATACTTTCAAGCATATAATAAATGTAGTCCAAGAACAATGTATCCCAATGAAGGCCATTAGGAACAAAAGTAGGAAACCATTATGGTGGAATCAGGAGATAGCTAGAAAAATTTCAGAGAAGAAAAGGGTATACAAAAAATTACAGGTAGAAAATAATATTAAAAATTTAAGTGATTATAGAAGGGCTAGGAATGAGTTAAATATGATTATAAAGATGAACAAAAGGGTGTCAGAAATTAAATTAGCTAAGGATAGCAACAAAAATCTTAGCAAGTTCTTTAGTTACTATAAAATTAATAACAAGTCTGGCAGAGTTAAAATAGGACCTATCAAATATGAAGGGTTTGTGAGAGAAACTGATGAGGAAATAGTTGCGGTACTAAATGGTCATTTTGCATCAGTATTTACAAAGGAGAAACTAAATAGTCTTATGTATAGTACTCATGGGTCAGGGAAAGAGGTGTTTACTAACATTAGTGTGGATGGGAGGATGATAAAAGGACTAATAGGTGAGTTAGATACTACCAAGGCCTCCGGCCATGATAATATTCATTCTAGGATAAGAACAAGGGCCTATCAAAGGTCATCCGCCTCCGTCAAAACCCACCCACAAAAAGCACCATCACCAGGGGAAGACAAAATCAAAGTCCCCCACAATATAATATAACGGATGACAAAAGCCACAAGGGCTCATCATAGGTCATCCGAGTCAAGCGGCCTCTTTTTCAAGGCACCCAAACTCCCAGGAAAACTACATCCAGAGGATTGCATCCAGAAACAAGGGTATCACCAATCAAGGCTTGTCAAGAACTAAATCATGCAGCTATAGATATATACAAACAATATTAATATATACAAAATTTAGGAACCATCACAACCTTCCCTTTCCATAAACTCATCCAACCTACTCTTAAATACATTTAGATTTGGACTACCTACTACCCTCTGCGGCAATTTGTTCCAGAAGTCTACCACTCTATTGGTGAAAAAATATTTTCTTAAATCCAACCTACACCCTTGCTTTTTAATTTTCAAGTGGTGACCTCTAGTCCGATTTCCATCATCTAACTCAAAAAACTTGCTAACATCCAATTTATCTATCCCGGAAAAAATTTTAAACAGCTCAATCATATCCCCTCTCACACACCTCCTTTCGAACGAGAACATATTTAATACCCTCAGTCTATCTTCATATTCAAGGTGCCTCAGGGAAGGAATAATCTTTGTTGCCCTCCGTTGCACTGACTCAAGAAGGTTAATATCGTGTCTAAAATGTGGGGACCATGCCTGTATACAGTACTCTAGATGTGGCCTAACATAAGAGTTATAGAGTTTAAGAATAACCTCCTTACTTTTGTAACTGACATTTCTCTTAATAAAACCCAGCACTCTATTTGCCCTATTTCTTGCTTCATAGTTAAATTCTCTATTATCTTTTCCCATGTTAATAACTTTGCACTTATCAAGGTTAAAAGTCATTTGCCACTTATGTGCCCAGGATAACAATTTATTTAAATCCCCCTGCACTTTAAAATTATCATCAATATCTTTAACTACAGCTGCTAATTTGGTATCATTTGCAAAAATTGACACTTTATTATTAACTGCCTCCCCAAGATCGTTTATATAGATGACAAATAATAATGGACCGAGAACTGATCCCTGAGGAACCCCACTGATATCATCCGTCCACTCTGACTTTACACCATTTAGCACTACCCTTTGCTTCCTGTCTTTCAGCCACTCAGCTATCCAATTTGAAACACCCCCACATATCCCAATCATTTTTAATTTATGAACTAGTCTCCTATGTGGTACCTTATCAAATGCTTTACTAAAATCTAAGTAAATTATATCTACATTCTCTCCCTTATCTACGTGATCTGTTACAAACTCCAGAAAGTCTAGTAAGTTAGTCAAACATGATCTACCTGATCTAAACCCATGCTGAGCATCGCTGATTAACCCCTCCCTCTCTAGATGTTGGCAAATGCCTTTTTTAACTATTTTCTCAAGAATTTTACAGACTACAGGAGTTAGGCTAACCGGTCTAAAGTTATTTGGATCCTCTTTACTACCCTTCTTTGACTAATTTACTAGACTTTCTAGAGTTCGTAACAAATCAAGTATATATGGGAGAGAATGTTGATGTAATTTACTTAGATTTTAGTAAAGCATTTGATAAGGTACCACATAGGAGATTAGTTCATAAATTAAAAATGATTGGGATATGTGGGGGGGGGTTTCAAATTGGATAGCTGAGTGGCTGAAAGACAGGAAGCAAAGGGTAGTGCTAAATGGTGTAAAGTCAGAGTGGAGGGATGTTATCAGTGGGGTTCCTCAGGGATCAGTCTCGGTCCATTATTATTTGTCATCTATATAAACGATCTTGGGGAGGCAGTTAATAATAAAGTGTCAATTTTTGCGGATGATACCAAATTAGCAGCTGTAGTTACAGATATTGATGATAATTTTAAAGTGCAGGGGGATTTAAATAAATTGTTATCCTGGGCACATAAGTGGCAAATGACTTTCAACCTTGATAAGTGCAAAGTTATTAACATGGGAAAAGATAATAGAGAATTTAACTATGAAATGGAGGGGCATTGGCTGAGCTCAGTAGAGGATGAGAAAGATCTAGGAGTAGTAATAGATAAGTCATTTAGGTTTTCTAAGCAGTGTATTGAAGCAAGAAATAGGGCAAATAGAGTGCTGGGTTTCATTAAGAGAAATGTCAGTTACAAAAGTAAGGAGGTTATTCTTAAACTCTATAACTCTTATGTTAGGCCACATCTAGAGTACTGTATATAGGCATGGTCCCCACATTTTAGACACGATATTAACATTCTTGAGTCAGTGCAACGGAGGGCAACAAAGATTATTCCTTTCCTGAGGCACCTTGAATATATAGATAGACTGAGGGTATTAAATATGTTCTCGTTCGAAAGGAGGTGTGTGAGAGGGGATATGATTGAGCTCTTTAAAATGTTTTCCGGGATAGATAAATTGGATGTTAGCAAGTTTTTTGAGTTAGATGATGGAAATCGGACTAGAGGTCACCACTTGAAAATTAAAAAGCAAGGGTGTATGTAGGTTGGATTTAAGAAAATATTTTTTCACCAATAGAGTGGTAGATTTCTGGAACAAATTGCCGCTGAGGGTAGTAGGTAGTCCAAATCTAAATGTATTTAAGAGTAGGTTGGATGAGTTTTTGGGGGAGGGAAGGTTGTGATGGTTCATGAGATTTGTATATATTAATATTGTTTGTATATATCTATAGCTGCATGATTTAGTTCTTGACAAGCCTTGATTGGTGATACCCTTGTTTCTGGACGCAATCCTCTGGATGTAGTTTTCCTGGGAGTTTGGGTGCCTTAAAAAAGAGGCCGTTTGACTCGGTGACCTATGATGAGCCCTTGTGGCTTCTTTCATCTGTTATATTATATTGTGGGAGACTTTGATTTTGTCTTCCCCTGGTGATGGTGCTTTTTGTGGGTGGGTTTTGACGGAGGCGGATGACCTTTGATAGGCCCTGGTGGCTTTTGTCATCCGTGAAATTATGTTATGTTATGTTATGTTATTGCTGCTTTAGCTGCTGTGTCAACCACTTCATTATCTTTTATACCTGCATGACTAGCAACCCATAAAAAAACCAGCTTTCAGGTTGATTTTATGTATATAGTTAATTATACGGTAGATTAAGTAGTGACTTTTTTTTTCTTTCACAGCTAGCAAACCTGATAGGGAGTCTGAAACTATGAGTAGTTTACAGTTGTCTAGCTTTTGATTTATGTACTTGAGTGAACTCAATATTGCATATAACTCAGCAGTAAATATATAGCAGTGATGGGGCAGTTTGAAGGTCTTTATGGTTTCCCTCCAGCTAAAAGCACATGCTACTCCTTCATTACTTTTGGAACCATCTGTGAAGGTTACATTAAAACCTGAGGATTTATACAACCCAATTAATTCTAAGGACAATGTTTGATAAATACATGGAGTTTTGTTCTTAGGGTATGCAGTTAATGAGAGGTTAAAGTGAACTTTAGTTAGTGTTATATAGCAGTTAGATATTTTTATGGTGTTTAAATCAATGGGGTCATATCCTAAGTTCATTATATATTTTTTAATCCAACCACAAAAAGGTTTTGGGTGAGGCCGAAGGTCATAGAAATTATAGCAAAAGAATTGTAAAATATATATACGTGTGGGGTGATTTGCAATACTGAGTACTTTGATACCATATCTTGGCCCTAGAAATATTCTACGAAATTTAAGAGGCATTATATAACATAATTTCATAACATAATTTCACGGATGACAAAAGCCACAAGGGCCTATCCAAGGTCATCCGTATCCATCAAATCCCACCCACATAATGCATCCATAGGATTTTGTCAGATCATGCATCTACAATATACAATTTAACTCCATAGGAATGTCCAACCATGCGTCTACAATATATAATTTAGCCTCCATAGGAGCCTGTCAAAAACAAAATCAAAGTCCCCCAAAATATACAATAACATAACATAACATAATTACATGGATGACAAAAGCCACAACGGCCTATCAAAGGTCATCCGCCTCCGTCAAAACCCACCCACAAAAAGCACCATCGCCAGGGGAAGACAAAATCAAAGTCCCCCACAATATAATATAACAGATGACAAAAGCCACAAGGGCTAATCATAGGTCATCCGAGTCAAACAGCCTCTTTTTTAAGGCACCCAAACTCCCAGGAAAACTACATCCAGAGGATTGCATCCAGAAACAAGGGTATCACCAATCAAGGCTTGTCAAGAACTAAATCATGCAGCTATAGATATATACAAACAATATTAATATATACAAAACTTAGGAACCATCACAACCTTCCCTTCCCATAAACTCATCCAACCTACTCTTAAATAGATTTAGATTTGGACTACCTACTACCCTCTGCGGCAATTTGTTCCAGAAGTCTACCACTCTATTGGTGAAAAAATATTTTCTTAAATCCAACCTACACCCTTGCTTTTTAATTTTCAAGTGGTGACCTCTAGTCCGATTTCCATCATCTAACTCAAAAAACTTGCTAACATCCAATTTATCTATCCCGGAAAAAATTTTAAACAGCTCAATCATATCCCCTCTCACACACCTCCTTTGGAACGAGAACATATTTAATACCCTCAGTCTATCTTCATATTCAAGGTGCCTCAGGGAAGGAATAATCTTTTTTGCCCTCCGTTGCACTGACTCAAGAAGGTTAATATCGTGTCTAAAATGTGGGGACCATGCCTGTATACAGTACTCTAGATGTGGCCTAACATAAGAGTTATAGAGTTTAAGAATAACCTCCTTACTTTTGTAACTGACATTTCTCTTAATAAAACCCAGCACTCTATTTGCCCTATTTCTTGCTTCAATACACTGCTTAGAAAACCTTAATGACTTATCTATTACTACTCCTAGATCTTTCTCATCCTCTACTGAGCTCAGCCAATGCCCCTCCATTTCATAGTTAAATTCTCTATTATCTTTTCCCATGTTAATAACTTTGCACTTATCAAGGTTAAAAGTCATTTGCCACTTATGTGCCCAGGATAACAATTTATTTAAGTCCCTCTGCACTTTAAAATTATCATCAATATCTTTAACTACAGCTGCTAATTTGGTATCATTTGCAAAAATTGACACTTTATTATTAACTGCCTCCCCAAGATTGTTTATATAGATGACAAATAATAATGGACCAAGAGCTGATCCCTGAGGAACCCCACTGATAACATCCCTCCACTCTGACTTTACACCATTTAGCACTACCCTTTGCTTCCTGTCTTTCAGCCACTCAGCTATCCAATTTGAACCCCCCCCCCCCACATATCCCAATCATTTTTAATTTATGAACTAATCTCCTATGTGGTACCTTATCAAATGCTTTACTAAAATCAAAGTAAATTACATCCACATTCTCTCCCTTATCTACTTGATTTGTTACGAACTCTAGAAAGTCTAGTAAATTAGTCATACATGATCTACCTGATCTAAACCCATGCTGAGCATTGCTGATTAACCCCTCCCTCTCTAGATGTTGGCAAATCCCATTTTTAACTATTTTCTCAAGAATTTTACAGACTACAGGAGTTAAGCTAACCGGTCTAAAGTTATTTGGATAAAAAGAAACTGCATCCACAGGAATGAGTCAAGAAACATATACACCAAAAAGTAAGAAATTAACCCTTCATCCCCATATAATGATCCAATCTGCACTTGAAAACATTCAAGTTTGGGCTGTCTACAGTCTCAGGTGGCAAACTATTCCAATAATCCACCACTGTTAGTGAAAAAATATTTTCTAACATTCAGTCTGCACCTCTGTTTTTTAATCTTTAAGTAGTGGCCTCTAGTTCTATTACTACCTTCTAACTCAAATAACTTGCTGAAATCCAATCTATACATCCCAGAAAAGATTTTAAAAAGCTCAATCATATCTCCCCTCACACACCTTCTTTCAAATGAAAACATATTTAATACCCTCAGTCTATCTTCATATTCAAGTTGCTTCAGGGATGGTATTATTTTTGTTGCCCTCCTTTGTACTGACTAATAAGTTTATATCATGTCTAAAATGTGGTGACCATGCCTGTATACAGTACTCTAAATGTGGCCTGACATAAAAGTTGTATAGTTTAAGGATGACCTCCTTACTCTTGTAGCTAACATTTCTTTTAATGTAACCTAGCACCCTATTTGCTCTATTTTTTGCCTCAATACACTGCTTTGAAAATTTCAGTGACCTATCTACTACTACTCCTAAGTCCTTTTCATCTTCAACTGAATTAAGCCAATACCCATCCATCTCATAGCTAAATTCCCTATTATCTCTCCCATGTTAATAACTTTGCATTTATTAAGGTTAAAAGTCATCTGCCACTTCTGAGTCCAAGCTAACAACTTATTTAAGTCACCCTGCACTTTAAAGCTACCCTCAACCTCTTTGACTACAGCTGCCAATTTAGTGTCGTCAGCAAAATTTGACACTTTGCTATTTACACCTTGCCCAAGATCATTTACATAGATTATAAATAATAAAGGGCCTAAAACTGATCCCTGAGGTACGCCACTAATAACATTCCTCCACTCTGACCTCACTCCATTCAGTACAACTCTCTGTTTCCTATTTTTCAGCCATTCAGTTATCCAATTTTTAAACGTTCCCACATATCCCATGCAGCTTTAATTTATGAAGTAGTCTTCTATGTGGAACCTTATCAAAAGCTTTGCTGAAATCTAAGTAGATCACATCAACTTTCTCACCCCTATCTAATTCTTTAGTTACATAATCCATAAAATCCAGTAAATTAGTTAAACACGATCTACCTTTTCTAAAACCATGCTGAGCATCATTAAATAACCTGCTACTCTCTAGATGATCAGAAATTCCCTTCTTAACCATCTTCTCAATAATTTTACAGACTATAGAAGTTAAGCTTACCGGTCTAAAGTTATTTGGATCCTCTTTGCTTCCCTTTTTAAAAATTGGCACTACATTTGCCAATTTCTAATCATTTGGTATTTCTCCAGACTCTAGTGATCTAATATATATCTTCTCGAGAGCTACTGCAATACTTTCTACACCTTCTTTGAGTATCCTAGAATGAATGTTGTCAGGGCCAGATGCCTTACTAGTATTTAACTGCATTATAAGCCCTTTAATTTCTTGTCTGTCTATATTAATAGAATTTATCACTACTTCCCTTGACCTAGAATTATCATCAATTAATCTAACTGGTTTCTCTTCTGTGAATACTGAAGCAAAATGATCATTAAAAACCTCTACTATTTCCTCATCAGATTCTTTCAAAACCCCTTCATATTTAATAGGCCCTATTTTATCACTGTTAGATTTATTATTGATTCTATAATAGCTAAAGAATTTTTTCGGATCTTTATTATTATTTTTAGCTAAATTAATTTCGGCTGTCCTTTTGGTCTTCTTAATAATCTTATTTAGTTAATTTCTGGTTGACCTATAATGGTTTAAATTATCTAAACTACTCTCACTTTGTAATCTCTGGTATGCCCTTTTTTTCTCTGAAACTTTATTAGCTATTTCTTGATTCCACCATAATGGTTTCCTACATTTTTCCTAATAGACTTCATCGGGATACACTGTTCCTGAACAATGTTTAATATAGTCTTAAAAATATACCACATCTCATAAGTATTCTTTCCATGGAATTCTATATCCCACCTAATCTGATTTAGCATGCTGCATAATTTATCGTAATCTTCCCTATAAAAATTTGGAATTTTTGTGGAGTTTGTCGATGAGGTGAGGTCATTCAAGTTTCAAGAAGTGCTTCAGGGATAGGGGGGTTAAATTGTTTCTATACAAATGCTCGTAGTCTTAGAAACAAGAAGGATGAGCTATTTAGTTATATTAGCAATGAGGATATAGATATATTATGCGTTACTGAATCATGGGTTAATGAAATAGAATTTAGTGACACTATAAGTGAATTTGATTTACAGGGCTATAATATGTACATTAGTCAAAGGACAGGTAGGATTGGTGGAGGAATAATTATCTATATAAAAAACAACATTGTTTCAAGTTTAAATACTTCAATAAAGCAGGATGGAGTTGAGTCACTTTGGATAGATATTAGGTTCAGTAAAAATAGAATGGTGCATTTGGGAGCTTTTTACAAGCCACCTGGGCAGACTGATGATATGGATGAACTAATGATAAGGGAAATAAGTAAGGGATGTGAAACAGATGCAGTTATTATTGGGGACTTCAACTTAAACTCTGTGGACTGGGAAAATATGATAGGTAGGGATAGAACAAGTGGCAGGTTCATAGAATGCTTTGAGGATAATTTTTTGAATCAATTTGTTAATGAGCCAACGAGGGGGGACAATATATTAGATTTAGTACTTTCTAACAGTGATCATTTAGTTCAAGAATTGACTGTTGGGAAAGCATTGGGAAATAGTGACCATCAGATAGTTCGTTTTAACTTGGGAATTGAGAAGGGTAAAATAACCGAGAATGCTGAAAAAGTTCCAAATTTTCATAAGGAAGATTATGTAAAACTTCGAAGCTTGCTAAATTTGGTAGACTGGGATGTAGAATTCAGAGGTAAAAATGCTTATGGGATGTGGGATACTTTCAAGCATATAATAAATGTAGTCCAAGAACAATGTATTCCAATGAAGGCCATTAGGAACAAAAGTAGGAAATCATTATGGTGGAATCAGGAGATAGCTAGAAAAATTTCAGAGAAGAAAAGGGCATACAAAAAATTACAGGTAGAAAATAATATTAAAAATTTAAGTGATTATAGAAGGGCTAGGAATGAGTTAAATAAGATTATAAAGAAGAACAAAAGGGTGTCAGAAATTAAATTAGCTCAGGATAGTAACAAAGATCCTAGAAAGTTCTTTAGTTACTATAAAATTAATAACAAGTCTGGCAAAGTTAAAATAGGACCTATCAAATATGAAGGGGTTGTGAGAGAAACTGATGAGGAAATAGTTGAGGTACTAAATGGTCATTTTGCATCAGTATTTACAAAGGAGAAACTAAATAGTCTTATGTATAGTACTCATGGGTCAGGGAAAGAGGTGTTTACTAACATTAGTGTGGATGGGAGGATGATAAAAGGACTAATAGGTGAGTTAGATACTACCAAGGCCTCTGGCCCTGATAATATTCATTCTAGGATACTTAAAGAAGGTGTAGAAAGTATCTCAATTGCTCTGGAGAAGTTATATACTAGGTCACTGGAATATGGAGAAATACCCGATGATTGGAAGAGAGCGAATGTAGTCCCCATTTTCAAGAAGGGTAGTAAAGAGGATCCAAATAACTTTAGACCGGTTAGCCTAACTCCTGTAGTCTGTAAATTCTTGAGAAAATAGTTAAAAAAGGCATTTGCCAACATCTAGAGAGGGAGGGGTTAATCAGCGATGCTCAGCATGGGTTTAGATCAGGTAGATCATGTTTGACTAACTTACTAGACTTTCTGGAGTTTGTAACAGATCACGTAGATAAGGGAGAGAATGTAGATATAATTTACTTAGATTTTAGTAAAGCATTTGATAAGGTACCACATAGGAGACTAGTTCATAAATTAAAAATGATTGGGATATGTGGGGGTGTTTCAAATTGGATAGCTGAGTGGCTGAAAGACAGGAAGCAAAGGGTAGTGCTAAATGGTGTAAAGTCAGAGTGGAGGAATGTTATCAGTGGGGTTCCTCAGGGATCAGTTCTCGGTCCATTATTATTTGTCATCTATATAAACGATCTTGGGGAGGCAGTTAATAATAAAGTGTCAATTTTTGCGGATGATACCAAATTAGCAGCTGTAGTTAAAGATATTGATGATAATTTTAAAGTGCAGGGGGATTTAAATAAATTGTTATCCTGGGGACATAAGTGGCAAATGACTTTCAACCTAGATAAGTGCAAAGTTATTAACATGGGAAAAGATAATAGAGAATTTAACTATGAAATGGATGGGCATTGGCTGAGCTCAGTAGAGGATGAGAAAGATCTAGGAGTAGTAATAGATAAGTCATTAAGGTTTTCTAAGCAGTGTATTGAAGCAAGAAATAGGGCAAATAGAGTGCTGGGTTTTATTAAGAGAAATGTCAGTTACAAAAGTAAGGAGGTTATTCTTAAACTCTATAACTCTTATGTTAGGCCACATCTAGAGTACTGTATACAGGCATGGTCCCCACATTTTAGACACGATATTAACCTTCTCGAGTCAGTGCAACTGAGGGCAACAAAGATTATTCCTTTCCTGAGGCACCTTGAATATATAGATAGACTGAGGGTATTAAATATGTTCTCGTTCGAAAGGAGGTGTGTGAGAGGGGATATGATTGAGCTCTTTAAAATGTTTTCCGGGATAGATAAATTGGATGTTAGCAAGTTTTTTGAGTTAGATGATGGAAATCGTACTAGAGGTCACCACTTGAAAAATAAAAAACAAGGGTGTAGGTTGGATTTAAGAAAATATTTTTTCACCAATAGAGTGGTAGATTTCTGGAACAAATTGCCGCTGAGGGTAGTAGGTAGTCCAAATCTAAATGTATTTAAGAGTAGGTTGGATGAGTTTATGGGAAGGGAAGGTTGTGATGGTTCCTAAGTTTTGTATATATTAATATTGTTTGTATATATCTATAGCTGCATGATTTAGTTCTTGACAAGCCTTGATTGGTGATACTCTTGTTTCTGATGCAATCCTCTGGATGTAGTTTTCCTGGGAGTTTGGGTGCCTTAAAAAAGAGGCCGTTTGTCTCGGATGACCTATGATGAGCCCTTGTGGCTTTTGTCATCTGTTATATTATATTGTGGGGGACTTTGATTTTGTCTTCCCCTGGTGATGGTGCTTTTTGTGGGTGGGTTTTGACGGAGGTGGATGACCTTTGATAGGCCCTTGTGGCTTTTGTCATCCATGTAATTATGTGTTGTTCTACCCTTAACTATTTGCAAATTGAACCGAATCATCTGATGATCACTGTTTCCCAATGATTCCTCTACACTCAATCCTTGAACTAAGTGATTATCATTTGAAAGAATTAGATCTAATATATTGGCACCCCCTTGTTGGCTTATTAACAAATTGGGTCAAAAAGTTATCCTCAAAACACTCCATAAACTTACAACTTGCTCTATCTTTTCCTATTATATTTTCCCAGTCTACAGAAGTTAAATTAAAGTCACCCAGAATAACTGTATCTTCTTTGCATCCTTTACTTATTTCCCTAATCATTAACTAATCGATGCAATCAGTCTGTCCCGGTGGTCTATAAAAAGCTCCCAGGTGTATTTTCCTATTTTTACCAACCTTAATATCTATCCATAATGATTCGCCTTCTCCTTGCTTTATAGAGTTTAGATTTGAAGAAATGCTATTTCTAATATAAATAATCAACCCACCACCATTCCTATCTCTCCTTTGACTAATGTACATAGTATAACCTTCTAGTTCAAATTCACTGACATTATCATTAAATATGTTTTCATTAACCCATGATTCAACTATACATATTATATCTATATCTTCATGAATGATATAACTAAATAATTCATCCCTCTTATTTCTAAGACTATGAGCATTTGTGTAAAGGCAACTCAGCCCACCTACTTCTGAAGCACCTGAGGGCCTATCTCCTCTGCATCTCCTTTCTCTCCTTCCCGACACTGTACTCTTGTATTTCCCTGACCACTATCACTACTCAAGTAATTTAACCCTAAAGCACTTCCATTAGCCTGCCTACCTTCTACACTGTGTTTGCTTCCTTTCCCTGCCTCACTTTGAGCCATTAAATTTTCCTGACCACTATCAAAACCTAGTTTCCCGTCTCTAAAGACCTAATAACACTATCTAATTCCCGCCACAAAACCTCAACCCCATCTCGGCTCAGATGGAGTCCATCCATCGCATACAAACCCTTATTCCCATAAAACCCACTCCAAACATCTACAAACACCAATCCTGACTCCTCGCACAAACCTTTCACATATTCATTCAACCCCATTGCATGAGACAACCATTCCATCCCCACATCCATTCTCGGAAGCACACCTGAAACAACGCCTTTTACTCTACTTTCACACATTCTTTCAATCAGCCTTTTATACTGCTGTCGTAACTCACAAGTACCCACCTTCTTTACATCGTTTACTCCGACATGTGTAATCACAACTGCTTCCCTCTCACACCCAGACACCAACCTATCATACCTCTCACACACATCATTTACACCAGCACCCGGCAGACAAACTCTCACTCCCTTCCATTTACTTTCAGTCAACTTCCTATCTAAATACCTAATCTGAGAGTCACCCATCACAATTACCTCAGTCATTCTCCTATTCTCTCTAGGCCTAGTATTACCCTCCCTCCTGCTCTCACTCACTCGACCTCCTATTCTACTTTCAGGCACGGCCAAACCAGACAAATCTTTTTCAAATTCTTCCTCTCTCAGGGCATCAAATCTGTTAGTTAGCCTAACAGGTTCCATGTCCCTCTCATTCACACATCTAACCTGTCCTAACTTATCTATTCTGTTCACTTTCACCCACCACTCATCATCACTTACTTCACCTACTGCTTTCTCTCCAGTCCCTGTTCTAGTCCTAACTTCCTCCCTCCTGTCTAATCTGACTCTTCAAACGTACACTTGCATCTCTTTTCACTTCAGACACTAAATCGTTCAGTCTCAAGCATTCTGCATGTAATCGACTCACCTCCTCAGTCAAAGCACGTACGCGGCACTCAGACAGATTCACTCTCCTAACATAACATAACATAACATAATTACACGGATGACAAAAGCCACAAGGGCCTATCAAAGGTCATCCGCCTCCGTCAAAACCCACCCACAAAAAGCACCATCACCAGGGGAAGACAAAATCAAAGTCCCCCACAATATAATATAACGGATGACAAAAGCCACAAGGGCTCATCATAGGTCATCCGAGTCAAGCGGCCTCTTTTTCAAGGCACCCAAACTCCCAGGAAAACTACATCCAGAGGATTGCATCCAGAAACAAGGGTATCACCAATCAAGGCTTGTCAAGAACTAAATCATGCAGCTATAGATATATACAAACAATATTAATATATACAAAACTTAGGAACCATCACAACCTTCCCTTCCACAACCAACCTTCCTCTCTACACCACAGTCATCGCACACTACATACACACTACTTTCAAAAGGCATACTCTCTACATCCAAACAGTCAGCCATACTTAAACAAGAACAATAATAGAAACAAAAACTTACGAACAACAAGAATTTGACCCGAATTTGTGCATGTAAGTTTAAAACCTGCTAATCAAGATGGCCACCGAAGTAAACAAAAGTCACTTTCTCACCAAAACAAAATAACCACAATTTTTATACAAAATAACCACAATTAAACTTCGTTATATTAATCAAATATACAATCTAATAACTTAATATTTATGTTTACTATGTCACACACCAAAGTTTAGCAAATAACCAAAATATTCCGAGAGCTCTTTGACAATTTAATGCACCTATAGTTAGTCTAATACATTTAAATTGTATTCTATCAAGTTTTAATAGGTTGCTTTCTGATGATGTATGATATAGGAAAGAGCCATAGTCTATTTTGCTTCTAATAAGGGATTTATATATATGTAATAGATGCATTCTATTTGACCCCCAGTTTGTATTTGCAAGATATTTTAAGAGCAAAATGCTAGATTTACATTTCTCTAATAATGACGTAATGTGAGCTGTCCAAGTTAGTCCCTGATCTAATACCATGCACAAGTATTTATGAGTTTGCATGTAATTAATAGGGTAATTTAATATTATCAGCTCTGGCAAGTTATGTTTCCTAGGGCGTTTTGTAAAAATTATACACTTAGTTTTAGTAGCAGAAAAGGTGGTGCCCCATTTTTGTGACCAGTCAGATATAGAATCCATGATATTTTGCATCTGGTTGTGCATTTGATCCAAGTTTTCACCAGATAGCCACATTGCAATATCATCAGCGTACAAGGCATGGTTTATGTCTAAATTTTGGAATAAATCGTTTAACATGATTGAAAATAAGAGTGGACTTATAACGCTGCCCTGTGGTAAGCCAATTTGTACAGCAAATATTTCTGAAGGAAGATTAGCTATCGAAACTCTTATAATTCTAGAGGAAATGAAATTTTTAATAAAGTTGGGGAGATGGCCACGTAAACCCATCTTTTATAGTTTTTTATAAAGACCATGGTGCCAAATGGTATCATATGCTTTTTCAATGTCCAGAAAGATTGCCATTACATATTTATTGCAGAGGAACGCTTCCCTTATGTCACATTCCAAGCGTACCAAACTATCCATAGTTGAGAAGTGCTTTCTGAACCCAATTTGGTATTATGATAAGTACTTTTTTTCATTAAGGTATTTCCGTAATCTAATGGTCAATATTCTCTCTAATGTCTTGCATAAGCAACTTGTCAAAGCTATAGGGCGGTAAGAAGATGGTTCCTGACTTGCTTTCCCTGGCTTTAAAATAGGGATGAGTAAACTCTCTTTCCATGTATCTGGATAGGTATTATTTAGAAATAGGTGATTGTAGAAATTTAAGAGATTATGTTTATTTAGGTTACTAAGATTTGCTAGGAAAGGATATATTATGTCATCCATGCCAGGAGAGCTTGGTTTGTTTTGGGGAATAGCTTTTTCTAATTCATATAATGTAATTGGGCAGTTATATTCCTCATTGTTAGATACCCCAAATGAAATTTCATTAAATTCAGCCTCCACCATAGTGTATACAAAGGGTTCTATGTAGGAGTGAATACTGCTAATAGTAGCAAAGTGGCCGGCTAATATTTGGGCAATCACAAATGGGTCAGAAGTAAAGTTACTGCCAGATTTTAATGTGACGAGTGGATGGGGTTTATGTACTTTTGTAAGTCTCCCTATCTTATCCCAAACTTCTGCTGTATGAGTATTATGATTAATAGTTTGTATGAACCTTCTCCAAGAGAGACGTTTCGATAATCTAATTACCCTTCTGGCTAAGGCTTTAGCTTTATGATATAACAGTAAAGACTCTGGATTCATGGACTTCTTAAATAGTTTATAGGCTTTTTTTTTAACTTTTATTGCATAGGCACAACTATCATTCCACCAGGGATTGTTATATTTAGGGAATATTCTTGATTTGGCAGGTAATCACTTTAAACCTGAGGTTGAGATTGAGGGCTTTAACATGTTCCATACAGATAGGAATAGGAAGAGAGGAGGAGGGGTTATTATTTATATTAAAGATAATCTCCAGTGTTGTGTAAACAGTACAATTAAATTAGATGATAACACAGAGTCATTATGGCTAAATGTAAAGGAAGGTAAAAACAAGCTTGTCATAGGATTATTATACAGACCACCAGATCTTAGTAAGGAAGCTTCAAATCTTCTGTGGCAGGAGATAGAACGGGCATGTAGAAGTAAGCATGTTTGTATAATGGGCGATTTTAATTACAGAAATATAGACTGGGAAGCTCTTGTGGGTGATCAGGAGGCTGAGGAATTTTTGAATGTTGTCCAAGATAATTTTCTGAGGCAGATTATTAACGAACCCACTAGAGGTAATAATATACTGGATTTAGTTCTGACAAATAGGGAAGAAGTTATTAAGGATACTGAGATTGGAGGAAATTTGGGTAATAGTGACCATTGTGAAATTAGATTCAAGATGAAATGGAATGGTATTGATCGTAGCATGAACAATGTTAAAATTCCTGACTTTAGAAGAGCAAATTATAATGGGCTAAGGACTTACGTGGAGGCAGTTGTACAGAAAGCAGGCAATGAAATCAAATCAGGAATAGATTCAATGATATCAGTTAGTGGAGACAATAATCACCAGGAGGAAGAGATTACAATTGAAGAGGAGTATGAAAGAATAATTGAGCAATTAATTACAGGTCAGATGATTAACATAACCTATAAGGAGATTAGGACTAAAAATAATGACCCAAAATGGATGACAGATAAAATTAAGCATATTGGCATTAAAAAGGGCATTTATAGGAAAATAAAAAATGGAGAGGATCACTTAAGGCAGAGATATAATGAACTAGCAAGAGATGTTAAAAAGTTAATTAGAGTAGCAAGGAGAAATTATGAAATTAAAGTGGCAAATAGGGCAAAGGAAGATCCTAAAAGTTTTTATCAATTATACAAAACTAAGGTTAGAGATAAAATAGGCCCACTTATAGATTGCAATGGAGAATTAGTGAGTGATAGGGACTCAATGGCTGGAATGCTAAATGACTTTTTTTCTCTCAGTATTTACACAGGAGGATACTCTAAATATACCCGAGGTGTCAATGATCTTTCAGGGTAATGATGAAGAGAAATTAAAGGATATCTTGATCACAAAGGAGATAGTGACAAAGGAAATTGATAAAATCAAAAGTTGTAAAGCACCCGGTCCTGATGAGGTCTTTCCTAGAATTTTGAAAGAATGTAAGGATGTGTTAAGTGAGCCCCTAGCATGCATCTTTAGAAAATCATTGGAGAGTTGCATTGTGCTAGTGGCATGGAAGAAAGCCAATGTGATACCTATATTTAAGAAAGGGGATAAAACAAATATCTCTAATTACAGACCAGTAAGTTTGACATCAGTGGTAGGGAAAATGATGGAATCTATTATAGCAAGGAATATTAGAGATCACTTGGATAAGCATAAGTTGATAAAAGAATCACAGCATGGCTTTAGTAAGGGTAAATCCTGTCTGACTAATTTACTGTCTTTTTATAGTAAGGTGTATGAAGCAGCAGATAATGATGAAAACTATGATATTTTATACTTGGACTTTAGTAAGGCTTTTGATCGAGTGCCACACTTACGGCTTCTGAGCAAAGTTAAAGCACACGGGATCGATGGCAGTATATTTAGGTGGATTCAGTCATGGCTTGGTGACAGACAGCAAAGAGTTAGTATAGATGGAGTTAAATCTGAGTGGGGGTGTGTTAGCAGTGGAGTTCCGCAAGGATCTGTTTTGGGTCCCTTGCTATTCTTAATTTATATTAATGATCTTGACATAGGTATAAGTAGTGACCTGAGTAAATTTGCTGATGATACTAAGCTAGGTAGGGCCATTAGGGCTGATTCTGATGCTGTTGTAATGCAGGAGGAATTGACCATTCTGTCCAATTGGGCCGAGAAATGGCAAATGAAGTTTAACATAGACAAATGTAGTGTACTTAGTATAGGTAGAAATAATCCATTGAATAGTTATAAATTAAATGGGAGAATTTTAGGGAGGACTGATTGTGGGAGGGACTTGGGTATTTTGGTAAGTTCAGACCTTCATCCTAGAAAGCAATGCCTAAATGCTAAGAATAAAGCTAATAGGATATTGGGATTCATTAGGAGTGTTAGCAATAAGAGTGCTGAAGTCATTCTAAAACTGTATCTGGCGCTAGTTAGACCTCATCTAGACTATGCAGTACAATTTTGGTCACCATATTATAGGAAGGATATTGATTTGCTTGAGTCTGTGCAGAGAAGGATGACAAAGATGATTGGTGGGCTAAGGAACTTACCTTATGGTGAAAGGCTCAGAAAACTAAATCTACATACATTGGAAAGGAGAAGAATCAGAGGGGAATTGATTGAAGTCTTCAAATGGGTAAAAGGATATAATAAAGGGGATCTGGGTAAGGTTCTTATACTTAGTGAACATGACAGGACACATAGCAATGGGTTTAAGCTTGATAAGTATAGGTTTAGGAAGGAGATTGGGAGGAATTGGTTTACAAATTGTGTGGTAGATGAATGGAATAGGCTCACTAGACATGTGATAGAAGTCTCCTCTCTGGGTAGTTTTAAGAATAGATTAGATAAATATATGGATGAAGCTGATAGATGGGACTGACTTTTTTTTATGTACATATGTATATATTTTTCTAAGGAGTGGGGAGATTATATTTTGCAGTTGCATGATTGGACATAATCCTCTGGATGCATTTTATGTATATTGTAGATTAGATCTGACGAACTCCTGTAAAGGGTGACAATGTTGATGACTTTTCTCTGGTAAGAAATCTTTTGTGTGTTGACTGGAACAGGAGCTGCCAAGTGTAGGCCATGAATGGTCTTTTGCAGTCTCCTTCTTTTCTTATGTTCTTATGACTTTGGTATGGTTTTGGCTGCACATTTGGTGATAGCAAAGGTTACTAGAAGGCAAGCATCATTTGCATTAAGTGAAATATTGACTTTTGGAATTTGTAGCTCTTGATGAAATTTTTTTAAATTACCTTTATATAGCCATTTGGGCCTGGTATTATACTTCATTTCATACATCATTTCCATAATTTTGGGGAAGTGGTCACTATCATAAAGATCTGGTAGTACTTTCCACTCTAAGTTTAGTTTTAAACAATGGGAGCATAGAGATATATCTATATGAGAAAAGTGTCCTCTAAATTCATTGCAATAAGTTGGGGCCTTTGAGTTTAGGATGTATAAATTTGCTTCTTCAATAAAATCTGTTATTTTATTTCCTCTCTGACAGCATTCTGATGAGCCCCACGGGTAGTGATGTCCATTCAAATCTCCAGATATTAATACTGGTGGAGGAAGTTGGTTATAAAGATTCATTAAGTCTTGTGTAGTTAAAGGAAATCTTGGAGGTATATAGATTGAACAAATTGTAAATTTTAATGATGGTAAATTAATTCTAGCTGCTATAGCTTCCAGATCAGAGGTGATATTTAAAGTTACAAATGGTACCCAGGAGGCTATGGCAAGTAGAACTCCTCCTCCATTACGGCTTCTATCTTTTCTTAAGATGGAATATCCTTTTAAAGAAATGTTTTGCTCTATTCCTAACCTTGTTTCTTGTAACATTACAATTGATGGGGAATACTCATTTAAGATTATCTGCAAGAATGGTAACCTTGTTGTATAACTGCATATATTCCACTGACATATTCTAAAGTTCATTATCTATATATAATTTAAACTATTAATCACCAAATAATATTCTGTAACCATCCCTTGAATCAATTTTTTTTGTAAAGCCCATTTTATTAAATACTATAGCCATTTTGTTAACAGCCTGTTTAGAGGCAATGTTTGCTTCCATGAATTTGCTTATATTCTTTAAGGATAGACCATAGGTATTCATTTGAGACATCAACATTATCAACATTATGAGAGTTTTGTTTATCTTCATTATTAATACTTTTTGCAGGTAGAGTTTGTGGTCTAGTAATGGGTAGGTCGCATTGTGTTTCTTTTGTAGCTTTTTCAGTTATATATTTTTTCTTGTTATTTGTATATATGTCACTTGCATTTATAGGATGATTTTTGAAATATACCTGTCGAGCTTCCAAGAAGGATAATTTTTTATCAATTTTTAAATGAATAATTTCTTTCTCTGTGATCCACACAGGACATTCCTTAGAATTTCCTAAATGGTTGGGAGAAGAGCAGTGAATACATTTAGGAGCTTTCCTTGGAGTGATACAATCCTGAGAATTATGTTGCTCATTACAATAAAGACATCTAGATTTATTTGTACAGGTCCTACTTCCATGTCCAAAATGCCAGCAATTAAAGCACATCAAGGGATTAGGGTAGTGGTTATCAATACTGAACGTAAGGTATCCATAATATAATTTAGAAGGCAAGACATTTCCAGCAAAAGTTAATTACTAACAAGGGGGTAGGGATTCGGGAAGGGCCTTTATTGAGGCGTCTAATTTTCATAATGACTCATTTTGAATTTTTAATTCATTAAGTAATAATTCTTCATTAAAGTATAGTAGATTAGGTGCATATATGACCTTGAATAGTGTTTAAATTTTGTGCAATTGAGCACTCTACATCATATTGTCCATTGATAATGGTTTTTGTATTTAAAAGGGCTGTTGTCTGATCTGAGGATTTTGTATGTATTAAGAGGGATCCTGTTCTGCAATATTTAACCTCAATGATAGGGCTATGACAAATGGATTCAACAACTGTTTTAATTGTTAATGGACTTAATTTTGTCAAATTAACGGTTGGAGAACTTAAATATACCCAAGAAACAAATTTGGGATCAATATTCAATTTGGGGTCATTTTTGTTTATGGAAGTCACATTTATACTACCTGTATCATTGGTCTTACTTTGTGATGTTACAGGAGCTTTATTACTGTGCGTTGGATTATGATATATAGCAGAGTAATTCGGGTAGGTGTTTGATTTCTCTGAACCAGAAGTTGATGGCTGTGAAGAGAAACGCGAGACAGCTTGGTCAGTCTCTTTGATCACTTTATGTAATTGTTTTAGAGTAGGATCAATGTTAGGTGATTCGAGATCAGTATTAGAATTAGGTCATTTTAGTTTAACTTGAGATTTGTCCTTTTGAGACATCTCAAGAGAAGAATGCCCCCGTGCCCTAGGGCACGGGTGACTTTCGTTAAGAAAAAGGTCTTAGGTTATTAAGGCCGTAGATATAAGGAGATAACCTAGGTTAAGCAAAATTCTCACTAAAGTGCCTAACGATTTATCACTTATATCAAACAAGATTTAGAAAGCGTGGAGCGATACAACCTTTCGGAAGAAAGTCTACAGAGGGGCTCTTCTCTGAAGATCCTATATAAAGATAATGAGAAAGCTAAATGACTGAAGGGAACAAAGACTATCCCTGTATACTTTCTGAGTAATTCTCAAAAGTGTTTATAGAGGAGCCCTCAAAAGTATTTATAGAGGATCTGGGGGGAGACTCACCTCCAGCCACACCCAGAAATGTGAGACTTTGACAACATCAACATAATTAAGGAGAAGATAGAAAGGGTGCTAAAAGGGCTCAAAAGATGGGATACACCCAAGAATAGTCGAGGAGATGAAGGAAGAACTACTAGAACTAATACAAATTCTGTTTGCATCCTCACTAGAGGAAGGCATATTACCTGAGGACAGGAAGATCGCTTACATTACTGCCATTTTTAAGAAAGGGAACAAAAAAGAACTATAGACCAGTGAGTCTAACGAGTGTCCTATCTAAGGTAATGTAGACAATCTTGAGAGAAGAACTAATTCAACATATGAAGGAAAACAAACTCTTTAGTGACAAGCAATTCGGTTTTATATCAAGGCGATCAACAGTGCTCAATTCTTGGACAGACGCCATAGACAATAGGCTGGCTGTTGATGGGGTATACCTGGACTTCAGAAAGGTGTTCAACAGGGTACCGCACAAGCGCTTGATGGAGAAAGTGTCTAGTTATAATATTAACGGTAAGGTATTTAAGTGGATACAAAGTTTTCTAACTGGAAGGAAACAAAAGGTTACTCCTATCTTCAAGAAAGGAGACCGTAACCAACCGTCGAACTACCGACCTATCAGTCTGACTTCGATAGTCGGTAAACTCATGGAAAGCATCATGGTGGACAAAGTGATGTCGTATTTAGAGTCAAACCTGCTACTGAGGAATTCCCACCACGGCTTCCGAAGGCAACGGTCATGCCTGATGAACCTTGTAGAATTCTTCCACTTCGTGTTCAGTGAGCACGATCGGGACAAGGCAGTGGATGTGGTGTACTTAAACTTTCAGAATGCCTTTGATAATGTACCACACCGCCGCCTTCTCCGGAAAGTGCAAGCACTTGGCATAGACGGAAAGGTAGCCGGCTGGATCGAGAACTGGCTAAGTGGCAGACGGCAACGGGTGGTGGTGAATGGACAGTCTTCTGAGTGGGTGCCCGTTACTAGCAGGGTGCCTCAAGGTTCTGTTCTGGGACCACTACTATTCATCATCTACGTCAACGACATGGATGGTGACATGGTTGCCAAGATTTCCAAATTTGCCGACGATACCAAGCTTGGTATGAACATTGCAAAGGATGGAAATACTGCCCGCCTGCAGGAAGATCTTGGGAAGATTGGGGAGTGGTCGGACACGTGGCAAATGCCTTTTAACGTGAACAAATGCAAAGTGATGCATATCGGCCACAGAAACCCCTAATCTCAGTATATCCTTAAGGGCACTGCTATTGAATCCACCGACACTGAGAAGGACTTGGGTGTAACAATCACTAGTGACCTCAAGTTCTCAAAACAGTGCATTGAGGTGGAGAAAAAGGCCCAAAGGATGCTAGGCTATATTAAGCGCCAGTTTGGTTATCGGAACCAGGAGATTGTACTGTGCCTGTACAACTGACTTGTCCGACCGCACCTGGAGTATGCTGTACAATTTGGGAGTCCTTCATTGCGAAAGGACATCATGAGATTGGAACGCGTACAAGCCAGGGCAACCAAGCTGATTCCCTCTATCCCACATAAAAGTTATGAGGATAGACTAAGGGAGTTAGATCTGTTCTCGCTGGAAACCCGTAGACTGCGTGGTCAGCTTGTAGCGGGCCGAAAATATATCTCTAATCCCAATCGATAATCGATCCAACCCGCTTCCTACACTGTCCGGACGTGAGAAATCGAGGGAGAATGAAACGGATTGTATATACAGTCCCTTTACTTACAAAAAAAAGTACAATGATAGTTACAGTTATATTTACAGCAATTTATATTTACAAGGGAAGTGTGCACACTTCAAAATGAGGCTGGATTCCCCAATCCAAATACGATACCAACAGAGAATTTTATAAAAGGCGAATACAACAAATTTACTTATATATCTACACAAAACATAAAAACACAACAACAACCGAACGAAAAAAAAAGGGGCATGCGCTATCACTTGTGTGCTGGAGGTGGGTGGTAGTAGGCTAACTTAGAAGGACGCAGGATTGTCAACGAAGGCGGGTATGGCGGTTCAGGTGGTTAGCGAGGCACGAAAGCCCTCCGTCTCAGGGCTGGGCGGAGCACTCATCTAGAGAACCCCTCTTGCTGTCAGTCCACACTTCCACTCTCTCTTTCCAGAATATGACACTTTGATAAAAGTAAAGTACAATATTCTTTTAATTATAGTGATATCTCAAAACTAGCTACTATCTTTCCAGAATATGACGCCTGGAAAGAAAGAAAAACATGGTAATCATTTTATACATAAAATAAACAAAAATAAAACAAACCCATTCCCATTCACACACATTCTTACAGAGGGAGGGAGAGGGTACTGAGAAAAGGGGTGGGAGAATGGCCCTTTTACACACACTCACATTCGCTCCACCACAAGCTCATCAAAGTCTTCAAAATACTTTGAGGGTTCGACAATGTTGACTACCGGGATATTTTCACACTGAGTGAGAGCAGAACGTGCAATCATGGCTTCAAACTTGAACTGAAGCGTTACAACCGCAATCTGTGTGGAAACTTTTTCACCTACAGTATCTGCAGTAAGTGGAACGCACTTCCAGTGGAAGTTGTCAACAGTGAATCTGTTGACCAGTTCAAGTCAAGACTAGACAAAGTCTTGAAAAGTGGCCATTTAGGGACGCAAAACAATTGAGCAGCCATGTGCCCGCTCGATTGCTAGTCCCAAGGTACCCTCTTTGAATGGACCGTAAGGTCTCCTAGGGTACTTACTTTCCTTGTTACTCCTTGTAAACGGAGAATCATCAACCTGGAAGAAGGTATTAAATGGTGTCCTTCAGGGCTTTTAATGGCTCCCTTACTGTTCTTCCTATTCATTAATGACCTACCTGAGGCAGTCAAGAATGGAAGTGAGGCGTTTCTCTATGCTGACAATACTAAAATTTATAGGAAAATAAAATATCCCGAAGACCTTACCAAGCTACAAGAGGACCTGGACGAACTTAGGAGTTGGACAGAGAAGTGGCTACTCAGCTTCCATTCAGACAAGAGCAGGTGTATGAGGCTGGGCAGGATGCCGGTTGAGAACCACGAATACTGCTTACAAAACTCCATCCAAAACACGGACAAGGAAAAGGACCGGATTGTGGTGGACAACAAGCTGGTATTTTCTGATCATCTGGCAGAGAAAATCAACAAAACCAACAGGATTGTAGGGCTCATTAAAGAACATTTGTGAACCTAGAACCTGAAGTATTCAAGCCAGTGTTCACAGCACTAGTGAGACCACATCTTGAGTACGCTAACAGGGTGTGGAACTTCGTGTCATGCTGGAACCGTACCAGTGTATACGGATGGCTCCAAGTTCCAAGATAGGGTCAGTTTCCACACCTTATCGCATCTATTTGAAGGCAGCAGGACTCTTCCAGGCACTTCGTCTGTCTTCTTGGCCAAGATGGTTGCAATGCACCGCTCAGTACGGGAGATTATGTGATGTGAAGGACTAACTCAAGAAAATGGAAGAAAATGTTTGAAGGGCCAACTTAAGGAAAAAGGAAATTCAGTCAAAAACAAGAAGATTCGATAACAAGCCTATACAGCAAATAAAGAAGAAAGATGGCCCTCCCCATAAATGGTGACCCTCAACGGCTGAACAATCTTCTGATCAACTGTACAAAAGTACTGCGGTGAACTTTGGAGAGCCCGGGAAGGAGAAGCCATTCGAACAGGTATCACATGTTTTGTAGAGCTCTCGGAATATTTTGATTATTTGCTATACTTTGGTGTGTGACATAGTAAACATAAATATTAAGTTATTAGATCGTATATTTGGTTAATATAACAAAGTTAAATTGTGGTTATTTTGTATAAATTGTAGTTATTTTGTTTTGGTGAGAAAGTGACTTTTATTTACTTTGGTGGCCATCTTGATTAGCAGGTTTTAAACTTGCACGCATAAATTTGGGTCAAATTCTTGTTGTTCGTAAGTTTTTGTTTCTATTATTGTTCTTATTTAAGTATGGCTGACTGTTTGGATGTAGTGTGTATGTAGTGTGCGATGTCTGTGGTGTAGAGAGGAGAGTGAATGTGTCTGAGTCAGATTAGACCAGGAGGGAGGAAGTTAGGACTAGAACAGGGACTGGAGAGAAAGCAGTAGGTGAAGTAAGTGATGATGAGTGGTGGGTGAAAGTGAACAGAATAGATAAGTTAGGACAGGTTAGATGTGTGAATGAGAGGGACATGGAACCTGTTAGGCTAACTAACAGATTTGATGCCCTGAGAGAGGAAGAATTTGAAAAAGATTTGTCTGGTTTGGCCGTGCCTATGGGTGTTGATGGTGTCTTCCGTTGGTTGAATAACATGTTTTAAGCTTCTCAGATATGATGGTGAACCAGTGTGCAATACTTGATGTGTTAAGAGACAAATTTTGAAAATAATTCTAGCCTTGATAGGCAGCCAGTGTAAGTCAATTAATACAGGGGTAATCCTGTCTCTTTGTGGTATACCCTTAATAAGCCTTGCACTTTTATTCAGAATTAGTTGTAATTTTTTCAGTTGTGACCTAGTTAAATGACAATAAATTGAATTACAATAATCAACTCTACTAATTACACAATTGATTACAAGTTTTAAAACAGAACACTTATTTAAATATTTTTTAACAAATGCAATGTTCTTCAAGTGGTAGCCAGCAATTTTTACAACATTAATGATTTGAGCATTGAGAGACATATGACAGTCAAGTATGACACCCAAATCACGAACCTTATCAACAAAATTAACAGGATTGTTATTTAAATTCAATACAATGTTGCCCAGAATTCTTAGCTTATCTTTGCTGCCAATTAACATATATTCAGTTTTATCAGAATTAAGCTTTAATTGTTTGAAATCCATCCAATTTTTAATACCTAGTAAAACATCATTAAGTTCCTGAACAGTACTTTCAATGTCAGAGATTGAGAAATAAAACTGGGTGTCATCAGCATATAATTTAAATTTAACTCCATGTCTTTCTAAAACTGCTGATAAACCAATGGTATAAATACAAAAGAGAATGGGGCCCAATACACTTCCCTGAGGGACACCTCGTGTCAAGGCTTGCGTTGATGAAAATGAATTAGCAATTTGTACACTGTATGTCCTATCTTTGATATAGCTATCTAAATATTGAAGTGCCCTGTCTTCAATACCAATATATCTCAAGTCATTTAAAAGTAACTCATGTACAACAGTGTCAAAGGCAGCACTGAGATCAAACAAGACTAATATCCCACATTTACCATCATCCATTATTTCCAATACATCATTTATAACAGAACATAAAGTAGTTTCAGTGGAATACAACTGCCTGTAAGCTGATTGACAGTCGGGAAAAGCATGGATCTGTTCCAAGTAATCAGTCAATTGTTCAAGAATCACATATTCTAATAATTTAGATAAATAAGACAAATTAGAAACTGGTCTATATGAGCTCAAACTCTGACAATCCAATGACCCCTTTAGTATAGGTTTTACAATGGCAGAATGGCAGATTTCTCAGATTTAGGAAAATAACATGTAGATATACTAGTATTCAACAATATCATCAAAACATCTATAAGATGGGAAAAGTTTTCTGCCACACTCAATTCTTAGGCCTAGAACAAGGACTGGAGAGAAAGCAGTAAGTGAGGTAAGTGATGATGAGTGGTGGGTGAAAGTGAACAGAATAGATAAGTTAGGACAGGTTAGGTGTGTGAATGAGAGGGACATGGAACCTGTTAGGCTAACTAACAGATTTGATGCCCTGAGATAGGAAGAATTTGAAAGAGATTTGTCTGGTGTGGCTGTGCCTGAAAGTAGAATAGGAGGTCGAGTGAGTGAGAGCAGGAAGGAGGGTAATACTAGGCCTAGAGAGAATAGGAGAATGACTGAGGTGATTGTGATGGGTGACTCTCAGATTAGGAAGTTGACTGAAAGTAAATGGAAGGGAGTGAGAGTTTGTCTGCTGGGTGCTGGTGTAAATGATGTGTGTGAGAGATATGATAGATTGGTGTCTGGGTGTGAGAGGGAAGCAGTTGTGATTACACATGACGGAGTAAGTGATGTAAAGAAGGTGGGTACTTGTGAGTTACAACAACGGTATAAAAGGCTGATTGAAAGAATGTGTGAAAGTAGAGTAAAAGGCGTTGTTTCAGGTGTGTTTCCGAGAATGGATGTGGGGATGGAATGGTTGTCTCATGAAATGGGGTTGAATGAATATGTGAAAGGTTTGTGCGAGGAGTCAGGATTGGTGTTTGTAGATGTTTGGAGTGGGTTTTATGGGAATAAGGATTTGTATGCGATGGATGGACTCCATCTGAGCCGAGATGGGGTTGAGGTTTTGTGGCGGGAATTAGATAGTGTTATTAGGTCTTTAGAGGCAGGAAACTAGGTTTTGATAGTGGTCAGGGAAATTTAATGGCTCAAAGTGAGGCAGGGAAAGGAAGCAAACACAGATTTGTATAAGGTAGGCAGGCTAATGGAGTTGCTTTAGGGTTAAATTACTTGAGTAGTGATAGTGGTCAGGAAACTACTAGAGTACAGGGTCGGGGAATGAGAGAAAGGAGATGCAGAGGAGATAGGCCCTCAGGTGCTTCAGAGATAGGTGGGCTGAGTTGTCTTTACACAAATGCTCGTAGTCTTAGAAATAAGATATAACATAATTTCACGGATGACAAAAGCCACAGGGGCCTATCAAAGGTCATCTGCATCCGTCAAAACCCACCCACAAAAAGCACCATCACCAGGGAAAGACAAAATCAAAGTCCCCCACAATATAATATAACAGATGACAAAGGCCACAAGGGCTCATCATAGGTCATCCGAGTCAAACGGCCTCTTTTTTAAGGCACCCAAACTCCCAAGAAAACTACATCCAGAGGATTGCGTCCAGAAACAAGGGTATCACCCATCAAGGCTTGTCAAGAACTAAATCATGCAGCTATAGATATATACAAACAATATTAATATATACAAAACTTAGGAACCATCACAACCTTCCCTCCCCATAAACTCATCCAACCTACTCTTAAATACATTTAAATTTGGACTACCCACTACCCTCCGCAGCAATTTGTTCCAGAAGTCTACCACTCTATTGGTGAAAAAATATTTTCTTAAATCCAACCTACACCCTTGCTTTTTAATTTTCAGGTGGTGACCTCTAGTCCGATTTCCATCATCTAACTCAAAAAACTTGCTAACATCCAATTTATCTATCCCAGAAAAAAATTTAAAGAGCTCAATCATATCCCCTCTCTCATACCTACTTTGGAACGAGAACATATTTAATACCCTCAGTCTATCTATATATTCAAGGGGCCTCAGGGAAGGAATAATCTTTGTTGCCCTGACTCGAGAAGGTTAATATCGTGTCTAAAATGTGGGGACCATGCCTGTATACAGTACTCTAGATGTGGCCTAACATAAGAGTTATAGAGTTTAAGAATAGCCTCCATACTTTTGTGACTGACATTTCTCTTAATGAAACCCAGCACTCTATTTGCCCTATTTCTTGCTTCAATACACTGCTTAGAAAACCTTAATGACTTGAAGTGTTGAAGTATTTAAACTTGAAACAATGTTGTTTTTTATATAGATAATTATTCCTCCACCAATCCTACCTGTCCTTTGACTAATGTACATATTATAACCCTGTAAATCAAATTCACTTATAGTGTCACTAAATTCTATTTCATTAACCCATGATTCAGTAACACATAATATATCTATATCCTCATTGCTAATATAACTAAATAGCTCATCCCTCTTGTTTCTAAGACTACGAGCATTTGTATAGAAACAATTTAACCCCCCTATCCCTGAAGCACCTCTTCCAACATGAATGACCTCATCTCTATCACCTTGGAACCTTTTTCTGTTATCTGCCGAGTCCATTCTACTTTCAGTACTATAATGTCCTCTCATAATTCCCTGACCACTATTAGTATCTAGTTTCCCGCCCGCAAAGACCTAATAACACGATCATACTCCTCCTACTCAAATGCAATTCATCCATCACATACATTTCTTTCATTCCAACAAACCTATCCCACACATCCACAAACATGACACCTTCCACCTCACACATCCTCCTCACATAATCATTCAGCCCAATCGCATGAGACATCCATTCTACCCCAACATCCATTCTTGGAAGCACACCTGTCACAACACCTTTCATTCTACCTTTTTTCACCTTTTCAATCAACCTCTTGTACCTCTCATGTAACTCACATGCACCCACATTCACTCCTACATGTGTAATCACAACCGCATCCCTTGCACAGCCAGACACCAGCTCCTCATACCTCTCAGACAGATCTCTCACTCCAGCACCCGGCAAACACACCCACAAAGCATTTAATTTACTTGCATTCAACTTCCTATCTAAATATCTAACTCGCGAATCACCCATCACAAGCACTTCAGTCAGACTCCTATTCCTAACCCTCACAGACTTAACTCCATCCCCACTCCTATTCTCATTCAAACTACCAGTCACTCTACCTCCACCCCCACCCCTATCAGTCATATCACTTCCAGTTACTTCTTCTCTTAGGGCACTGAATCTATTAGTCAAGCTAATAGGTTCTGTGTCTCTCTGACTCACACACCTATTCTTCCCCTGGCTAACCACCTCAACAGAGGCAACCCTATTCTCACAAAGAACAGAAGAAGCCTCCCTAGCTACACGTTTCCTAACCACTCTCGACTGTCCCCAATCCTCACTAGGCCTATTTCTAACTAATCTAAGGGGGCTAACTTCACTATTCCTAGAACTATCATATTTTACCTCCTCCACCGGCTCTCTACCTTCACCTGAAACATCTATCTGGCCTACCTCACCACCTAACCTATTCCCAGCCCTAGGCCTAACACTAAGTTCCCTCTTGAGCTCAGAAACTAACCCCTCCAGCCTACATATCCTGTCTAAATCCTGCATTCTCATCCCCTCTAAATCTACAATGCATTCACGCAGCCCACATACAACACATATATACCCCTCACCAACTACACCACAACCAATGCATACATTCTGACACTCATGCTCACTTTCATTCCCGAACTCCATCACTTATTCAAACAAAGAAAGAACATAAGTAGTAATAAGAAAAAAAAAGAGCAACCTAGCTTTCGCTGATTCTGGCGCCGAAGTAAACAAAAGTCACTTTCTCACCGAAACTAAATAAAACAATTTATACCGAGTTTAGAATCTATTTAACTGTATTTGTTAACAATGATAATCCTTTCTAAATACACCTTTTGCACAACTTTCCAAACAAAAAAATAAAATAAAAAAATATGAAAAACTTATCCTCCCTAAAATGCTAGTGAAACGAGAGCTCGCTGTTAGCACGTCTGATCTTTCATTATATATATGAATATACCTTTATTTGCTTTGCACTTTAATTTCTTGGTGTGGGGGCAATAAAGCATAAAGATGTCGATTAGGGAGGGTACTTTAGGCTATTGTGTACAAAGTAATTTATAATGATTATTGATTTCACTTTCCCTTCTTTTCTCATATGAATTGTATTCACAGTTTTAAAGGTGATGGAAAAGCTGAATTTCATCTTAAAGATGAAAATCTTTATATTTAATAGAAGTGAAGTTCTGTGAAAAAGGATATTTACATATATTGAGTTTCCTTAAATAAAAATGCCTTTAAATACAAATAGTGACAGGCCAATTTCAGCTTTGTTTTTATCAGAAGATGCACTTGCTATACATGAAGACCTCACCAATTTACCATACCTTTATGATGAAACAGGTATGCCCTTTATTTGTTTTTGCCATACTTGTATAATAAAATGAGAAATTTAATATAATTTGCTATTTATATTTCAACTGACCAGAGTGATTTGAAAGAATCAGAATAAACTACAAGAGATACAAACAGTATAAAGTAGTGTCCTCTGCATCGTAACTAGCTGCACAAAATCCACGCAATCCATACACTACCTCCATGCTGAAACCTATCAATTGAGGACAACCTAAACAGGATAGGTAGACATGTTTTCACTAAACTGCTATACCCCTCACACCCCTTACATACCCTCTCCACTCCAACCCAGCCCCCCCCCCTCCTATGCACTTTAGCCCAATGACTAGATAACATACCCCCAATCCCGGTGAACCAAAATACTATAAAACACTTACACACCCACCTTACCTACATAGCAGTTCAAAATCAGCTGAAAACGGCCCTGACTCTAAAAAAACCCTCCCGCCTAATATCCACCAATCCAAAGTAACCCTAGATCATTGAACAAGTTTCACTGACTCACCTTCAATCAGGATACCACTCTGCTCTACATGAAGAAGTTCTCCAACTGCCCACTCTTGCCCATCTCAGAACCTCTTTCATATAACTTCTCTAGGAGACCTCTGGAGAAGACCACAGGTTGTGGCAGCCTTTATAATTGTTGCTGGGTTTGATTGAAGAGAACCTGAGGTGTGAAAAAGTAAAATAAGTAAATCTAAACACTTTATTTTGAGTACTTGTGCCCCTTTAGGGTCATCAAAACAACACCCAACACCAGATACTATACTTAAATGATGTCAACTATCCCTCCCCTAATGCCCTAAAACAACATTCATATTCACATATACACTGAAATCACTCATCACTTCATTTGTGCTCTCGCCAACAACACAACTACACACTCACCCACCCATGATATCATGAGGACACCCGTGAGGCTGAGGTGTGGGCACTACCCAGCCATCCTGAACTACTAGAAAAGGCTGGATGACTCCATTGTGGATGTCTGTCCAGGTTGTAGCAGATCCACCCACAACCCCACCTATGCAGACAAGACAAAATACACTCAAGCTTAGGCTGTTCAGCCAGATATTAGGACCATGCGACAACTTTGTTTTTTGGTTTCATTTCCAAATCTTCTTTTGAGTACTGAACAAATGATTAGAAAGTAGTCAACAATATTGAAACAATCCATTTCCTTCCAAATTAAAATTGAAGGGCTCTTCTCTAAATTAAAAATTTTACTCTCTTAAGAATTTTAAGTTTAACTTTTCAACTACTTGATCAACTCTGTTCCAAAGTTCTGGATATCTGCCACATAATACTCACCCTCAAGCCAAACAAATGATCCCTGACCTGGCATCATCTCACCCCATCTTACTATTCTGCACCCCCTCAAATGATAGTACATAAGTCTAGTATACAATAAAAGCAATCCATACAACCCTCTAGACACCTTGACTATAGTTTCCACCATTTGCACTCAGAACACTAATGGTAACAAAAGACAAGTAAATCCTTTGGCACTGAACCCAGACACATTCTCAACACAAAATACTAAATACTACACTTTATACCAGCTGCAACAAATGGATACCAACTTTCACAAACACATGCATAAGTAATACAACTTGGCAAGCTATCATGGACACATTGCATGCACAACTGGTCTCATAGAGACCTGTACTCACCCCTCTTCAACATTCTCCATGACATAGCCCTTACAATCCCAATATCATATGCTACAGTTATGTAGATGATATCACCTTTCTTGTCCAACACTTGAAACATACCCAAACTGCTACAAGTCTGAATTGCATGACTTCAATAGAACCTAATGGCATTCCCCTCTCTCAAAGAAAACCTTGTTACCATCTACCCTTCAAAATTCTCCATTACGCTATGCCACCCAAAGTGATGTACAATAAGTACCCCTGTCTTAAATAAAACACCAGAGGTGATGGGTTTGATACTAACCACAGAATTTAAGTTTCTGATCATATACTCATATAATGACAAGAGTAGCAGCTACGCCAATCCTACAGGAGGAGTTTGCAATTCGCATATAGAGCTTTAGTCTGTGCTCTACAGCCTATCCTTCTCAGGCAATGACCTTTTGTTCTAAAAGATTTAAAAGGTTTCCAGTACATATCTCCTAATATATATACATTTTTCATCATCTAAATTTGCTCTAATAATTTAATTTTGCTTTATTCATTTTTAGGAGCCAGTAGCTATTACTTCCTCCCAAAGATTAAAATTGAAAATGTATTTTACAAATAACTTTGATAAAACCTTTAAATATATGAAAAAACAACAAAAAAAACAGCCATGCCTAAATTTTAATAAATTTTCAGAACTTAATCATTTGTTGTTCTTTTTCTTTAAAAAAAATTCCCAAACATTTGATAATCATTTATTTTTCTGAACTTCATTTGTTTTAAAAAATTCAACAGTTAAAATATACTCATTGATATACTCTTAAAACTCTTGGTCATGACTATCCATATCCCTAAATATACTCATTGATAAACTCTTAAAACTCTTGGTCATGACTATCCATATCCCTAAATTTTCTCTTGGACAATTTGTACATACAAACTTTTTTTAAGCAAAAAATAAAATTCTGAGTTAAAATATAATGTAATGGAAGAACAAAGCTAGCGTAAAAATTGGCACTTGGTAACCATATTCAATCAATCCCAAGAATCTATCACCTCCATCAATGTCCTACAAATAATACATTTTCCCTATATTCGCATATGCCAGTGTGGTTTGTGAACTCAATTTCACATCCTCTCACTACGCAAACAAAATAATCTGCTTCACCCTAGAATGCATTCACACCACCTTTGTTAACCTTCTACATTCAGACAAAAGTCATGCCTATAAAATTTTCCCTGGACCTTCATTGTACTTAAGTTACCTCTAAGGCTCATCCTATTAGCTGGTATTCATGACATACTCCCAACCATATAGTGTTATAGATATCAAGTACTCTGTATACTTGCAGTTTGTAGAGAAAAGTAGTGGGTAGGAGAAAGTTCACAAAGGACAGAATTCATGGAACTTGTCCATATATGAGGACTGACTAGGGTTTCTCTTTGTTTTCAGGTAAAACTAAAATAGACTTAATTTCTAAGAAAGTCTAGAATATTTGGCCTCGTGAAAGACTTCCAACCACAAGCCCTGATCAAGGCTGAGCTTAGAATTTCTGTTCATTTGAACTCACTCCAGCCTAACTCTTCTTTTATAAATTTTTTGTTTTGTTTTTCAAATGTTAGGCAGAGAGTTTCTGAGTAGTATTCACTTTAACTTGTTTATTGTGGATGTTTGTATCCACTTTATTTATTCATTGATCTTTTCAGTTCTTGATTGTGTCACTGCCCGCTATAAAAAGGACTTGATATATACATGGGCTGGCCCCATCCTTGTTGCTGTTAATCCTGTTAAGACTATCACCAATCTCTATTCTTCAAGCAAGATCAAAACAACATTTTCACTTCTAAAGGTAAATGAAAAATTTCATCACTCATAATTTTACATTCCCTTTACAAAGTTTGTACAGAGGCATACTACAAGGTGGCCTATCTCTGGTAGGTTGAAACATGAAAAATGAGGCTAAAATCATAAACTACTCTATTGTCAGAAAGACTATAGTCTTGTAGCTCATCCACTTCAGGAGGGTATACTGTGTATACTATTATACCTGGTACCTGAAAGAGGCTTTAGAACATCTATAAACAAGACCAGGTTGCAAGAGACCAGACTTGAGGGGTCTTGGGCATTGGGATTACCAATAATGTGAAGATTGGTTTTGCCCCAATAACCCCTTCCCTGCAGCTAGTCAGCTGGCCACCCACTTGAAGCCACTCTCAAGTGCATAAGAATATGGCTTATGGTGGGCAATCTCTACTGCCTTGTTGGCTGCTATGCCAACTAAAAGTCTTGAGATCCATCTCTGTCACATGACATCTTCAGATCCTGGCTGTCTTGTTAATGACTAGTAAGACTTAGCGAGAGATCCACTATGTTGCACCTGCCTCTCTGGCTGCTCAGTTGGGAGCTACTGCACTTTTGTGAGTGACTATCCACTGGTCAGTGTGTATTGCTGTTCAGACATGAACATTACACATATAGTTCACTAACTCCCTTTTTTCCTTCATATTGCTCAGGATGTTTGGATTTCTTAGGTATTCGGGTGGGTGAGAACTAAAAAAAAAACCTGACTGGTGGAAAGGCTCAGCTCTGACCACTCTCCATTGGTAAAGGGGTTTCCCCCTTTACCACTTCTGAGGTTACCCTTGGGCAGCTAAAGCTCCAGGAAGTATATAGCCATTCCCATGAAGGTCTTCCCATCAAGGAGGGCCATTTCCTGTTTGCAGAAGACCATGCTGGGTGCATGTCCCCTGCCCACCCTCTTGGAGTATAAGGGTTTAGCAACTCCACCACCATAAGATGGATTCTGGATGGGAGGTTGCACAATTTACATCAGGCATGATATCTCAATTCTTATGCTCATTATAAATAGCTCCTATAATGCAGTGCTGCTAGAACTGGATGGGAGGCTAACTTTTATTCATACTTTTCACCATCAGCTGACTTTAACACAGAGGACTTGTGTCATGGGTGCTGATGCACTTTCTTCTCAGGGATTTAAACATGAGGCACTTCCTCTGGGAGGTCTGCACAATCAATCCTAGGGGTCATGTCCTTGCTTACCCGATCAAAGAGTTTTGAGATAGGTGTTAAAATCTGGCAGAGTAATAATGGCACATAATTGTATGCTGCATGCTGTTCATTTTGTTTATGGTGTGGTGTGACATCATAGCTGTATGGCCAGTGAGTGTGACATCATAGCCATATGGCTGGTGAGTGTGACATCACAGCCGGTTGTGTAATGGCGGCCGGGTGCTCGCTCCGCTGCAGTTGTTCAGAGGTAAGTGTGTGCAGATGTTCTTATCAGTGGTAGCAGAGCTCTTATGTCATGGCCTCTGTTATTGAAAGCATTAAGACTGGTGCCTGATCATCGAAATGGCCACCTAAACTTGACAATGATGGTTGTTATGACAGTTGGAAAAAAGATATTGGTATTTGGTGCAAACTTACTGAATTGCCAAAAACTGGAAGGGCTAGGGTAGCCTCTTCAGAAATCAGTATTGATGATTTAAAAAAGGATGACAGTGTCAAAATCTTGTTGGGGAAACTAGATGGACTATTCTTACCCAAAAAGGGTCATTTGCAATTTACAGCTTTTTGTAATTTGTATAATTTTCATAGGTTGGAAAGCGTAAACATTAATCAGTTTGTGAGTGATTTTGATCATATGTATTTCAAATTTTTTGCAGGAAGATATGAATCTTCCTGATCCTGTGATGGTGTTTATGTTGTTGGCGTCTTGTAAACTTCCTGAAAATGAAGTGCAGTTAGTCATGTAAGTCATTCGTGAGATTTCCTATGCTAATGCACAACGACTATGATACCCATTGTTTGTATCAAAAGTGAGTCAGTGTTTTGTGCTGACAAGCCAACTAGTGGTGAACGGTGTGGTTGAGGTTCCTACCATGATGGTTGTTAATTGTGAGGTCATGGTAGTATGAGTAGTGTGGACCATGCGGTAACTGGAAAAGAATCCTACCCTTTGCAGTCATGAGCTCGTAAGCTTAATCCTATAGGACGTGATGGTCAAGTGTCTCGGTGAGCAGTTTGTGATTCAAAGTATCATTGGGCACATCAGTGTCCACACGCGTATGAGAACAATAATAATAGGGTCACTAAAGAAGATGATCAGACTGAAAGTGTGCAATTATCAATGTTTATAGGTGATGTACACAACAAAGTAAGGGAAACTAAGCTGCTTTCATTACTTGAAGAGTCGGAAGTCTGCACTATATTAGACACCAGTTGTTCTGCTACAGTGTGTTGTAGTTTGTGGCTGCAGTGATACCTAAATTCCCTATCTGAATATGACCAGTCATTGATTAGAGAGTAGCCATCAGTTTCAACATTTACGTTTGTTGATGGTGCCTCTGTACCATCATTGAAGAAATTAACAATTCCTTGTTGGATTAATAACATGTGTGTGGAAATTACTACCGACGTTGTCGAGGTTAATATTGCATTGCTGCCGAGCAAGAAGTCTATGAAAACTGCTGGCATGGTTTTGGATTTGATGAATGACACCGTGAAGATTGCCAAGAAATGGGTCAAGCTAAGTTCTACTTCATCTGGATGCTATGTACTACCATTGTCTAGATGACTAGACCAGACTAATGTTCACAAGGTGATGTTGGCTTCTACTGATGCTGATGTGAAGAAAGTTGCCTTGAAGCTACACAAACAATTTGCACATCCCACAGCTGAAAAATTGATAAAACTACTAAGAAATGCGGGTAGCAACAATACTGATCTTGAACAGGAAATTAATGATTTATCAAGCGTTTGTGAAAAATGTTAAATTTAAAAGACCTGTTCCTAGACCAGTTGTATGTTTACCAATGCCGACGAGTTTTAATGAAAGTATTGCAATAGATTTGAAAGGGTGGGGTCAATGTTACTTGTGATAGTCAACATGGCTACGAGATTTTGTACAGCAACGGTAATCAAAAACAAAACTGCTTCAACAATCATTAAAGGTTTGTTTATGTGTTGGATTAGTCTGTTTGGTTCTCCCCAGAAGATCCTTACTGATAACGAGGGTGAGTTTAATAATGATGAGATGAGAGCCCTTGGTGAAGTATTCAATATAAAGGTGATGACTACAGCAGCAGAGAGCCTGTGGAGTAACGGGACTTGTGAACCGCTCAATGCAGTCATTGGTAATCTAGTAAATAAAATTATGGCTGATTCTAGTTGTGATCTGGAGAATGTGCTGTAATAAATCTATCGCATCTGGACACCAATGTTATAAATATATCGAGTCTGGACACCAATGTTATAAATCTATTGGGTCCAATCGGCGTTTTCTGATACAATAACCAAAGTTGTAGCTTTATACCAGGTTTTGTGAGAGCAATGTTGAGTTTGGCTATTGTATCTTCAAACTATTCACCTGGTAAGGTTAATAAATTTTTACCAACAATTGTTCACTCTGTGCGCAATATGTAGGGAAATGAAAACTTATTAAATAAATTTGATATAATGGATTAATTGAATAACAATGCAATTACTGGCCAGTATACAATAAAGCTCAATATGAGTATAAGTTTGCTAAGCAGACCTGATCTATACAACAGAACTTTTTTATAAATATACAGCACTCAGCAACAGGATAAGTGTTACAAAATGACGCCAGAACCCGGTACTCATCAGCAAGATAACTGTTACAATGCACGTTTGAACACGGTATCTACCAACGTGATACATTACACAAGTAGCTCCTGAACACAGTACTTATCACCTGATGGTGTTACAAGTGGCTCCAGTACACGGTACATATCAACGAGATACGTTTACACTGATGCAAGTACCACTTGTAAACATAGACAGTATGTTCTCTTGGTTAAGGAGCTTTGGTGACCAGATAGAATGGTTGATCACACTTGAGGCCCTGGTTAAGTTGAAGAGCCCAGATAGAGTTGAAAACCTGGTTATGGTTGCTCCTACAAAATAGGAAAGTAAATCAGCTAATTAGCCGATCACAGAATTACAAAGGCATGAATGATATGCCATCATTGTATTTCCTACATAAGAGAAATGAATATTTTGTTGGTACTCACCAGTTACAAGACTGGAGCAATCGGACTAGCAAAGTGAGCACCCGCACGCAACCTAGAAGGATGCAAATACAAGGTCTTCAGATTTTTTGTTTTTCTTTTAACTTATTTAAAGAGCCTAACCCAAGACAATTACTTCATGTGAAAAATTGCCACAACAGAACTCACCTTCGGTGAGGAGAGTATGGTTAATTCAGCAATTCAGTGTTCCTTCAACTTTTTGTTATTTTTCAAATACTGTCAGTTATAGTTACTAGATGCAAGTTTATTTGATCAGTTCAATAATTCCAAAATTAAAGAATTATTTTGACAAAAGGCAATTCTACAAAGTTCAGGCTGAAACACAGAAAGGTGTATTAATATTGGGGAAATGGGTGTGCTGATGGACACCTACAGCGCTTGCCTGGTTAAATAATTCAGGATTTCCACCTGACCAACAAGTATTTGGTTTTAACCCTGCTATGTTTAATTTATTTTGCATTACCCTTCCTGCGTGTGAACTGGTGATGCTTCCACTATTGTAAGAAATAATTTGAATGCTGTGCACTCTGCCATGCAGCAGTTTTTGAAGATCAAGTCAAACAAGCGACTAAATAGAGCATTAAGAAGCAATGTGCATACTACTGATGTGAAAATCTAAGTAATGGTGATGGAGTTTTCTATAAGTGTAATTTCAGTAACAAGTCGCACAGGCCCAGTGTTGTGATTGGATGCGATGGAAAGCAGGTGTTGGTTCATCATGGTGATGTCTATGTAAAATTTCATGCTCTAGTTAGCACAACCATGTCCAGTGACGCTACACCAGAGGGTGTAGAGCAACGGCAGTCTGGTGAAGAAGATTGCTATCCTCTTGTGGATGATGAGGATGATCACAGCCATGACAGTGATGAGGCTGATGGTAATGAGAATCAACATGAAGATAGTTGCATTGACATTGGCTGTAACTCTGCACCCCAAATCAAAGTTAGACAGCAATTTCAAGCTTTGAGTTCAGCTACTGGTGACTTTGTCTCTAGTAAGGTGATAAGCAGAGCAGGAAAAGCCAAACGTAATAAATATCATAATTGTTTCAATGTCAGGTATGATTTTGATGGTACTGTTGGTTGGATTGACTTCAATGATATTGTTGAATTGTCTGTGATACCTGACAGTGTAGAGATGGTTGTAATGTTTAATAGTGATGATGTGATGGCAGCAAAAGAACTGAAATGCAAAACAGGAGAAACAACAATGTTTATGAAGAAGTTGAAATGTTGGTCAAGATGTATCAGTGAGGTGGGTGATAACTGAGAAAGTGCAAGATAATAAGATGGTTACTAAAGCAAGATTAGTAGCACGTGGCTTTGAAGAGGACACTATCTCATTGTGCAAGGATTCACTACGTGTTCCAGGGAAGCAGTACATTTGGCTTTGTCTCTTGCATCTTCCAAGCAGTGGGAGTGTCACACCGTTGATGTCAAGGCTGCTTATCTGCAGGGCAATGTTATTGAACGTGAGATTTAGTTGAAACCTCCTGAATATTTTAATGGTAACTTGTGGAAATTAAAGAAGACTGTACGGTTTGTGTGATGCAGCCAGAGCTTAGTGTTTTAAGAGTGAAGGATAAATTATTGATGCTTGGTGTTCTTTGTTTTCATGGTACAATGACAACAATTTTGAGGGCATAATTTGTGTCTATGTTGATGATTTTCTCTTGGTGGGAACTGCTGCATTTAAGAATGCTGTCATTAAGAAATTACATTACATATTCTTGATTGGTAACTTAGCATCCGTATCATTCAATTATGTTGGTTTGAACATCAACACAATTGCTGATGGCTTGACCGTTGATCAATTTTATATGCTTCAACTTTGACACCTGTTGGCATCAGTCCTCAATGCGCTCTTCTTAAAACAAGTGATTTAACACTGGCGGAAAAGACTGAATACAGAGCTTTGATTGGACAACAGAACTGGATCGCAACACATAGCAGACCAGACATTGCTTTTGAAACTTGTCAGTTGAGCATTGTGTGTAACAAGGCAACTGTTGGTGATTTGCTAAGATTAATTTAATAAATAGTTGAAGTGACGAGAGAGAACATGAGATTAAACTTTCCTAAGCTTGAGCCACTCAAAGCCTGTTCTCTAAAGTGTTATTCGGATGCAGCTTTTGCTAATTTGGCTGATGGTGGTTCTCAAGGAGCATTTATTGTATTCCTGGGGGATGATACTGTTGCTCATTGTCCAATCTACTGGCAGACTAGGAGAATCTGCCATGTTGTCAAGTCAACATTGTCTGCTGAAACCCTGGCTCCTCTTGAGTGCATTGAAACTGCAGTGTACATTGCCAGTATCATTGTTGAAATATCTCACTGCACTGGTATTAACATTCATTGTTTTGTGGACAAGAGTTTGATTGATGCTCTGTACTCTTCTAAAAATGTTAATGATCGAAGACTGAGAATTGATGTGGCTGTTCTACATGATATGCTTGCTAGATAGGATATAACATTTGGTGAATTGGATTGACACATCACAACAACTAGCAGACAGTCTCACCAAGCATGGAGTGGAGTGTCCACCCAGTAGCTATGGGCTAATATCAGTAGAGACTAATAGTTGTTTATCAAGCCACTTTCACTGCAAACAAGATCAGGCAGTGGAAAGAAGAGAAGCCAAGTTGTGTTAATATCTGGCAGAGTAATAATGTTGCGCAATTATACTCTGCACACTGTTCATTTGCTTATGGCATGGCGTGAGATCATAGCCATGCAGCCAGCAAGTGTGACATCATAGTCGGTGGTATAATGGCCACCGGGTGCTCGCTCCACTGCAGTCATTGTTCAGAGGTAAGCCTGCACAGACATTCTTATCAATAGGTGTCCTGAATGTGGATAAGTTTATGATCACTTCCCCCTTACTGCTTAACTTTCTTGTCTTTATCTGTTGCTGTGTTCTTCAGATTCACAGCCAGATTTTGGCTTGGGGTAGTCAATGACCATGGTAGTGACCATTTTCCCATTCAAATATCATTTTCTTGGCTGCTCCTGCATGAGAAACCCTCGGTGGTGCATGGAGCAGGCACTGTTGTTTGCATTTCAGGAAAGGACATTTCTTGTCCCAGTCAAAGATTTAGGTCAGTTTATGAGTATTTAGAGTTGTTCCCAGACAGCCTAATTACTGTGGGCTAACTACCATTTCTAGAATGTCAACATTTTACACACCAGCCACTTCCTTGCCAGTCAGCTGAGTGTGAGAGGACCTAAGAGTGAAGCAATATGCCTACATGTGCTATAAGCACTGCATGAATGATTTCTCCATAAGTGAATTTCATCAAGCTAGGTCTAGGTTGTGGTATGTTTTGAAGCATGCATGCCACTCTTCCTGGCAGGTATATCTGTCTTTACTTAATGGGAAGACTCTTCTTGCAGAGGTGTGGAAGCCAGTCAGAATGACTTGGGGCACATGTTTGTAGCAGCACCTCTCATTCTCCATGAGAATGGAACTGCAACAGCTTTCTCCATATTATGCTTCCCATCCAACATTCAATGCACATTGTTATGTTGCAGAAGGTGGCTGACTGGACTTTACCTCCAGAAGCGGAGAGCCCTTCAGTAACAGGTTTATATTGAGTCTATTATATTTGTTCTACAGGATCTGGACTGATCTATCCTCCCAGACTCCTGGCAAATGACTCCTGAGCTTGCTTTTCACAAAATCAGAGAGAGAGCTCTATCCCAGCCCTTTTCCACCCAATTTCTCTAACTTCCTGCATTTGCAAATTGATTGAGAAATTTGTAAATGCCATATGCTCAACCCTCGATTTAACTGATTAAAAAGGGGGAAGGTGGTCCATTGCTTGAAAATACTTACATACAATAAATACTGGTATGCAATAAAATTCCACCACAGAAGGTAGAGAACTTTAAGAGATCGACATTTTACAATCGTCTCTCATACCTTATGATGGCTTCTCTTCGGATTGATATCAGTTGTGTACATGCGGACCAGGAATTGTAATTATGAAAGCCCCAGGAGCTACTAGCAAAGGGCTAATGAACCGAGATCGGCTACAAGAAACACATTTGTCACTTACTTTTTTAGTCATTTGTTATTAACTTTGCCCTTTCAATATTACTTCAGTGCTAAGTAAAACTTATGCTAGAGCAATTTGTTTTTGTTATACCATCTTTAACCTCACCAACTAGGTTTTGTTTTTATTTTGTGACAATTTATTTTACGTTTAAGTAGTTGCTGGAACATGCCACAACGCTTTTCACCTATCAGGGTATTTGGATACCCAACAATTCATTGTTTGGAAAAATGAAAAAAAAATAAAGAATTGTGAGTGTTTTCCCCAGCTGATTACAAGGCTAAAATCAAGGTATTTCTACAATGATAGACTTTATGACCAAAACTTTCCTGCGCTTGTGTAAACAGAGTTTTTAATTTTGGCATTTGGCTTGTAATATTAATAAGGAATTGCTGTATGCTAACTATTTTTATTTTTAACACTTTTGCATGTAAAAAGACAAAGGTTATTTATATATACTTATTTCATTACTTTAACCTTTGGAATAAAAACAAGGAAAGAGTTGAACTTTGGTCTCTTATTGCAATTTCCCTTCGGAAATACGTTCCCCGTATCTGGTAAGGAATCGGCTCTGAGAGGCATTCAAGCTTTTTTCCTAAGGACTTAGCTTCGCAGCATACGATTTGTCAATCGACACTACATCATTGGTCCTAACCCTTGGTTACTCTCATACTCAGTGAGGTTACTATTCACTAGTTATTTATTAAGCAATGTAGGATAAAACTAACCTGTCTCACGATGGCCTAGACCCAGCTCATGTTTCCTTTCTACGGGTTAACAATCCAACAATTGACACCAAAAATCTACCCAGCAACAGGCAGAATGTTTTTTTGCTGGGTATTTGTCTGTTGAGATCTTGTGGTTTGTTAAATAGAAGGCCGAGTGTATTAGCCTTTTCCTGGACAGCGGAGATCACCTGTCTTCTGGACAGTGCAGCTTCTGCAAATTCTAATCCATGATGGATGCTCTGCTCCAGATGGAAAATGCTATCAATGAGGGCTTCCTTCATATACAGCACTATGCCATGGTGTTATTTGATCTGGAAAAGTCCTATGATACTGTATGGCAATATGGTATCATGAAGACCTTCCACATGTTGGGGGTCAGGGGATGCCTCCCAATTTTCACGTGAATTATGAGTATCAATTCAGCATATAGGTGGGGAGTCCTCCCTGACCCAATTGGGCTGGAAGAGGGTGTCCCTCAAGAAAGTGTCCTCAGTTATATTCTTTGCCCTGAACATCAACAGTATCACCTCGGTACTTCAAGAAAATGTTCTTGTTATATGTTACACTATGTTGACAACCTTTCAATCTCTTTTAGTCTGTTCCAGATGCCAACTGTGAAGTGTCGACTCCAACAGGCATTGAACTGCATCTCTTACTATGCTGAAGCTCATAAGTTTCAGTTTTCCTTGACCAAACTAAGGTAATGCACTTCCACCACTATCCATTGCTCCACCCCAATCTGGACTTGTTCCTAAACACGGTTCACCTGGAACTTGTGTATTCACATCAATCTTTGGTCTTGTTTTTGACAGATACATCACCTGAGATGCCAATATTTGCAGCTTATGGTCTCTTGTACCTGCACCATAGACATTCTTTGTTCTGTGAAGTTCAGCACTTGGGTTATTGATAAAGCTACCACCTTGTTGTTTTATTGTTCCTTTCTTCACTCAAAGTTTGATTATGGATGCGAGTTTATGTATCTGTAACTGAGCATGAAATGCGGAAGTTAGACATGATTCACCAGTGACCAGTGCCTTTTTGCACTCACCCTATTTAGAGCCTGCTTCTTGACCCTGGGGAGATGACACTTGATCCGCACATGGCATTATGGGGCCAATCTTGATGGTGCTTAGGGCGCTGAGAGACATCAGTTGTACACTAAAAAGTATTTAGGGCCAGGAAACTCCTTCAAGAGCTTAGTGTAGCTCTCAGGATGGTGTTTCCTCTTGTTCTGCACAGGATACCATCTTTGGCTATTTTCACCAAGCTTCTGTTCTCAAAGCTTATACAGCAGCAGGAGTCTTTCATTCAACCTTTTTTGGAGCTCACTTCATGTCACACTGGATCCATCCCAGTCTACACAGATGGCTTCAAGTCTGAAGAGTTGGTTGGCTTCAACACCATATCACCTCTGTTTGAAGTTAGCAGGGCTCTACCTGATGCTCCATCTATTTTCATGTCCGAGCTGGTTGCAGTACACTGCTTAGTACAGGATATAACATGTGTCCGGTTCAGATACTGGATTGTGATCTCTAGCGACTCACAAGGTGCCCTGAGTGCTTTTGGTACATTGGAATCTATAGCCCTTGTTTACTATATCTGTGATGCCATGGTTGCTGTGTGAGTTTGGTGGATGTCAATATTATCTTCTACTGGGTTCCGGGACATGGAGGGAATGTGGGTGCCAAAGAGTCTTCAAGGATTCTGCAACCAGACCAGCATTTCACTCTTTCTCACACTGACTACATGGCAAGAATCAGGTCAGACCTCCTGGATGCCTGGCAAAGAAGATGGGAGATGGCCAAATGAAACTTAAAGTTGCATCCCATCATACTGCTACTGTTCCCATGGACATACCCTCGAAAGGCTTCAGTGGTTTCAGGTCACTATCATTTTTTAATTGAGCACAATCACAGGAGGTACTGCCACTGATGGAGCACCCCTGCACCATACTCTGATGACTCATGGTCTCCCAGACATCAGCACATTCTCGTTGTGTCCCAGTGTGGTGAATCTTCACTATGTTAACCTGTCTCAGTACTGGAATGAGCGGGGCTGCCACCACTTGTCCTTTGTAGTCAGGATTGTTATGTGTACATAGACCGGTGTACTGACTGACCCTTTAGGTATTGGGTATATGCTCAGGTGCTGGGGGAAGGTGGACCTCCCTCTGGGATGCTGGAGCCTTCCCTTTTTATCATTCTTTTTTTTTGGGGGGGGGGGGTTGCTCAGGGATAAAATGATTCATCGTTGCTGACCCATCATCAGCCAACTCCTCACCAGAGTTATATATTATAAAAAATACTTCAAGTACAGGGTCAGCCCCAAAAAACAGGCCCCAACTTTTGATAGGCCTCATTTCTTAATTTTCTGCAAGGATTGAATGAAACTTTGGTGATAACTAGTTTATTGTGTTTAAAAACATCATATCAAAACATGAGAGTCTTTGGACTTCTTTATTCTAGAGCATGTGTTCGAGATGACCTCCATTTAGCTCTGTGCATTTCTTGAGGTACAGCACAAAGTTGTCCATGACGTCCTTACAAACCGACCGACTAATGGCTCTGATCTCCTCCCTGATGGCTTCCTTGAGTTCCGTGATGGTCTTGGGTCTCCCTGCATACACATTTTCTTTAAGGTAGCCCCAGAGAAAGAAATCTGGGGGGCTAAGGTGCCCACTCAAAATCAGTCTTTGAGACTGATCACACGGCTACCAAAGTTCTCTTTCAGCCAATCTCAGGACAGGTTTGAGGTGTGAGAGCTTGCTCCATCTTGCTGGAACCAGAACTTGCCCATAAGTGACGGGAACAGGGTCTGCAGCTCCCTCTTGAAAATTTTGAGGACCTCAACATACCGCCCCTTGGTGACTGTCACTGTTGCGCCAGATTCCTTGAAGAAGAATGGTCCGATAATGCCTCTGGCTGAGGTTGCAGTCCATACCGTGCACTTAGCGTCATGTAGGGGCTTGGTGGCTACCTCATTTGCTCTGGAGGTTCCCCAGAAGACATTTGTCTTCGAATTTACCTTTCCTTTAAGATGGAAGTGAGCTTCATCTGAGGTCCAAAGGAGGTTAAGGAAAGTTTTGGTCTCCTGAATCTTCTCCAATATCTTGACTGCCATAGCCTTTCTCTACTCCTTGTCTGAGGCTGTAAGGGTCTGCTTCGTCTGTATTCTGTATGGGTAGGCCTTTACATCCATTACTAGCACTTTTCTGCAAGTCTCAGGGGATATACCGAGGGACTGACTTCGCTTGCGCACAGCATTTTAGACTCTGCTGAAACGACTCTCTCATGCTCTAGACCAGCTCAGCTGTACACTTCCTGGGGCATCCTGAATGGCTTAGACGGTTGTCACTGGCTGCATTGAGGTTCTCCAATGTCCCATAGTTCTCAAGGTGGTCCACCCAGTCCTGAATTCTGCTTTTGGAGGGGGCTTTTTCACAATTGAACTGATGCACAAAACTGTCCTGCACTTGAACAATCCTGTTTTGTAGTAATGTTTGATGCAGTATATTCTTTGATGGAGCTCCCATTGAAAGCTAGTTGTGTTCACAGGCATTGCTTCTGCCATGTCCTGCAAAGTAAGGGTGATTAGTGAATGAATGAATTATATATCACAAAAAGTGTGTGCAAGCCCATTTTTTGGGGAGGGGTCACCCTATATTCAGAATCAAAAGGAAAATAAGACATATGAAAATCTGTTTATTTATTAAAAAAGCATATCATTTACATGGAAAATTGAAAATGAAGTTATTTTGGGTCAGCAAAGAAAGAGGGTGATGATTAAGATGGATGAACAAAGAAGATGCAGCATATGCATTGAGGTAAAAAATGGTCCTTGCCTTGGCTTTTGTACCAAATCTTACATCAAGCAATGTTACTGTTTTGGCAAGTGAAATTAGAATTGGAACAAATACTTAATTGGTTTGAAAACGATTACACAGGTCACCCAAATCAACAAAGAAATGATAAACATCCTCCAACATCTTCTCCAAGAATTTGGAACTTGTATTCCTGCACTTTAAATGAAAAAGACAGGATTAACAATCATGCAGAGGCTGCTGACAGACAACTCTAAATAGAGGTTGAGGTCTAAATGGATCATCCTAATATTTGGAAATTTTTAGATGGATTGAGAAAAGTTCAAAAGGGATAAGATCTTTATTATGAACAACTTGTAGGATGACAAGCTCCACCAGGCAAGTTAAAATTTTTTAGAGAAGATAGCTGATATTAAATAATGTTTTAGCCTTTGACAACAGATCACCATTGGAATATTTACTTGGCATATCACATTATTTCAAATAATAAAGTTATTTGATATCTCCTTTTAATTTTAGTGCTTTTTTAGATTTAATCTCAAGATATAACTCTGGGGATGGGTCAGGAATGATAAATCAGACCTAATCCCTTATGTCCTTGGTGGCAGGCGCTAGATGGGTGCTTAAAAAATGCATTGTTCCCAATACTATTCACCATCTTTTTGCTTAATGGCCCAGTATTGGGACAAGAGGGACTACTACCCCTTACCTCTTGTACTTGGGATGGCTTTATGCCCCCTTGACAATTGTCTTTTTGGAGGAGACTGTCCTCCTCCATTTTATTTGAGTATCCTGATGTAGAGTGCATGTTCCAGCGGCAGGGAGCGGTGGGCCTCCATCCAATGCCAAAGCATGCTTCTCACCTTGTTCTTTTATCTTTGTTGTTTTTATAATTTAGCCTAGGTTATTTGCTGTAAAATATCTTTACTTGTATCTTTTTTGCCTTTTCTTTAGAATGGTAGTGACCATTTAGAACCTCATGTATTCAGTGTTGCTGGATGGGCTCATTCACATCTTACATCCGAAATTGGTCTGGTGAATCAAGCTGTCCTTGTATCTGGAGAAAGTGGTGCAGGAAAGGTATGTTGACTTGCTTAGTCTTATGTTTGAATTGGAGTGCATATTTATCAATATTTAATTATCAATAATTATCTGCATTCTCTATTTATAGTTATATGTAACCATAAATTTGGGTATGTGACAATGAAGATATGCAATGATTTTTTTTTCTGATTTGATATTTAGACAGAATCTGCAAAATTTCTTCTTACATATCTGACCCAAGTGGGATCAGAAAAGGATGATTGCTCTTTGGAGATAGCTGGTGACAAAAGTCCTGAGCAAATACAAAAGAAGATCCTTGCCTCAAATCCCATCTTAGAAGCTTTTGGCAATGCTTCCACTTTGCGTAATGACAATTCCAGCAGGTATAAATATATTTGTTTGAATGGGTTAGAATGTGCTGTCATTAAATTAAAAATGCTGCAATACTACTTTGCTATTTATATTTTTAGATTTGGCAAACTCATCCGCCTACAATACCAGGGATCTCAAGTTGAAGGAGCTGCTATTGATACCTACTTACTTGAGAAATCTCGAGTTGCTCATCAACTAGAAAATGAACGTAATTTTCATATTTTTTATCAGGTAAGTCATACTATTTGCACCTAAGATGTCATCTTGAACTATATATATATATATATATATATATATATATATATATATATATATATATATATATATATATATATATATATATATATTTTAGTAAAGTTATTCCCATCATTCAATCTATAATTAATACCTACTTTCTATTTTTCTAGCTTTTTTCTAAAAATTTGAGTGCCATTCTGCCCTATTGTGCAAGCAATTTTTCATTAGCAAAATGATTTCACATTTAATTATATAAAATTGAATCAACACCCATCATTATAGAGAGCGAAAGTTTACCTCAGCAAAAGAATGGTGCCAGATTTCACAGTTCCATAGCATTGAGAAAGAAAAAACTGATCACTCTATTTTTTTCTTATCCCCCCACATACACCACACACACACACCTTCCTTCCAGACAATTTTGGGTTGCATTCCCAACCCACTGGTTCAACTCTGCAGCACCATTCCCTTTACCCCCAAATTTCCTTCAAACTAGAGTTTAGTCCATTGTCTTGAGTATGTCTGAAGTGTATTCCTGTGATAGTGAATATTCTTAAAAGTCATTTGAAAGGTTTGGATTATAATACACTTATTTTGAGTACCACTATTCAGCTATCACTACTCTGTTTAACAAGCTCTTACCTATTCATTCCTGTTATTGTTCACTTAATTATGTGTGGTAATAGTCTAGTCTTAAAGTGTTGCTCATTAGGAAGAGGTACGTTGTTAGCTCACATTTTTTGGCATAGTAATTCTTATTTTTAAAATGAATTTTGTTTGTTTTATTCAAGCCAATACAATGAGAAAAGGTTGTAGAACAAAGTGATTGCTTTATAATTGATTAAATTTACTAAAAAATATTTATTTTTATTTTTCCAAAGTGGAAATTTTATATATTTTTTAATGTGGGTTGGTGGATATGTGTGTTATATCATATTCTGCCTCAGTGGAGTTGGGGGAACGTTTGCTAATAATTGGGTGTAGTGGGTAGTGTGGTTTGATATTTTTTTTTGGAGGGGGACGGGGTGTCAGGGAGTGGGAATAGAGAGGGTGCAAAGAGTAATGTGTCGTAGAATAGACTCTTGACGATATACCACATATAACTATTCATTGAGGGAATTATTCTTATATTTCGAGTGCGTGGTAAATCTGATTGACCGAGGTTATTTATCTTCAATATGCTTAAGAAGTGGAACTGGGCTCAAGGATAATAATATGGCTATCATTAATAAAATAGTTTTATTAATTAAACTATCAACAACACACAAAACGGTAAATGTTTACATAAATGGAGAATGGAAATGGTCGTGGGAATATATGACTAATCCGAGGATTAAGATTTGGGGAGATTCAAAAAGCTAAACAAATAAAAATTTAAGGGGGGGTGGAATGGTTTGCTAAACCATTTAAAGCACAGGGTAGGGTTGACGAAAGGTTAGATAATTAAAGGTAATGCTCAGCTTACATAATTACAAGTTGTTGTGCAGAGGAAGGCGCCGCAAAGGACTCTTCGGTCCGCTGGCGAGTTCCAGCCGAAGGGGGGGGGGATTAAATTATCCTGACGTAACGTCTTGGGAATGAGAACCGTTTCTTGATGAACAGGCTTGAAGAATAATGGCTGTTCTAATGTTGTTCTCTTCTGAACAACAGGGGGGGTGAGAACCGTCTCTTGCCTACGGGCTCAAAGAACAATGGTTGTTCTAACATTGTTCTCTTTCTGAACAATAGGGGGGGAGGGTGAGAACCGTCTCTTGTCTACAGGCTCAAAGAACAATGGTTGTTCTAACATTGTTCTCTTTCTGAACAACAGGGGGGGAGGGTGAGAACCATCTCTTGTCAACGGGCTCAAAGAACAATGGCTTTTCTCTTTCTGAACAACAGGGGGGGGGAGAGGGAGAACCGTCTCTTGTCAACGGGCTCAAAGAACAATGGCTGTTCTAACATTGTTCTCTTTCTGAACAATAGGGGGGGGAGGGTGAGAACCGTCTCTTGTCAACGGGCTCAAAGAACAATGGCTGTTCTAACGTTGTTCTCTTTCTGAACAACAGGGGGGGCCTTGTGGACTTGGCGTCTTGAAGGCTCGAACCTTGGCACTCAAGGGATATTGTCCTCTTCTGGACAAAAATAGTGGATCTCAAGGTAGAGGGCCCCTGGTGCACAAGGTGAGACCGGATCGGCGTGATGTCTCGCAAAGATAATCTGGATCTGATCTAATCTGATTCAATTGGGAAAGTTTCATATAAATAGTTGGAGCCATCCCCTTGGCGTAGGGGACAATGGAGTGGGGGCTTCGAGGGACTGCCCCAGCCGCGCCTTGGAACATATCTTATCTGCCCATAAGCATAACTCAATCTGGCGAGATCGACGTATGGGGCGAAACGGGGGGGGGGGGATGAACCTCCTTGTTAAATATTGACTCAGGTGGTGATAGCGCGCCCTGCTTTCTCATCGTAGATGCATGTGGGTAGCCATGTGTTCTAACAAACATGTGATAGCGACTGAATTTAAGCGGCCTCAGACCGTTCTATCACACCTCTCCATTCCGGGGAAAGTTGTCACTTCGAAAAAAAGGAGAGAAGGGACAACGATAGAGCTCTGTTGTGGAGGACTCGCTTTCTTGCACCTAGCTAGTATTACTTCAATACATATGATTATTTTGATCTTTTGATTATAGGGGAAACTAACCTTTAATAAAACTTAACCATAAAAGAGACATGGAACAATGAAATGATATAAAATTAGTACATATGGGACAAAATAATTTATACGTAATTTAATGGGTACAAATATATATACATACGAGAAAAAAAATAGACATTGAGCCACAAAATTCAGACATTAGATAATTAACTAATTATATTATAGGAGAATCTAATTTAAGTCGTACAAGACGGTATATACATACATGGAGATCCTAATCCTACGAATTACAATTAATCTACACTATTTGGTAACGCATTCCTACTGAGTGCGTCAGCGACCTGATTATCGGAACCTTTTATATAATTTATCTTAAATTGGTACTCTTGCAAGAGTAAACTCCAGCACATAATTCGGCCGGTTGGAGTCTCATACATTCTGAATATAGGCCAACGGGCAGTGGTCAGTTCCTATCTAAAATTCTTTTCTTATACAATACATTTTAAACCTGTCAATAACCCATATAATTGCTAGAGCTTCCTTCTCTATAGTGGTATATCTCCTTTCGCGTGGTAATAATTGGCGACTAGCATATGCAACTGGATGACTTGTTCCGTCATCCTCATATTGAAGGAGTACACCTCCAATGCCCTCGTTACTCGTGTCGGTCTTAATCCCAAAGGATTTTTCCGGGTTGAGCAACTTCAAAATGGGGGCAGAAATGAGCTTACTCTTGAGCTGATTAAAATGGGAAACAGCGACATCATTCCAACGTAGACGATCGGGGAAATTCTTTTTTAAAAGGGAGCTGAGGGGCGCCGAAATTGCAGCGAAATTTGGGACAAATCGCCGATAGTAAGAAGCTGATCCTAGGAATGATCTTAATTGCTTCTTAGTATTCAGGAGGAGCATGTCGGCGACTGCCTTAATCTTGTCCTCTTGTGGACCTAACTGGCTTTGTCCTATCTTGAAACCCAAGTATTTTATGGTTTTGTGAGCAAAATGGCATTTGCTGGGGCCAATGGTGAGGCCATTTTTGCGCAATCGCTCGAAGAGAGCTAATAGGGTGGTTAAATGATGACTCCATTCACGAGTAGCGACGTAGACGTTATCGAAGTAAAAGGATACATCCGGAAGTCCATCTAACAACCTTCTCATGAGACGGTTATAATTACTACAAGTGGTCACGAGGCCAAAAGGAAGGCGCTTGAATTGCATTAAGCCTTTCTCAGTTGCAAAGGTGGTAGTTGCTTTCACATCGGGTCGGAGGGGAATTTGGTAATACGCCTTGCACAAATCAAGTTCTGAGATGAACTTGGCATTTTCAAAAAGGTGGAGGTTTTGGTCTACCAACGGGATGGGCTCGGCACCGTACACAGTTACCGAATTTAACTTCTTATCGATGCACATCCGATAAGAGCCATCAGGTTTCTTGACTATCAACTTCGGCGTTAAAAGCTTGGTGTAAATGAATCGACATGGGACAGGGTTTTGAATGGACGGTTTCTAAGGTCGTTAATTTAATATCATGCTCAAAACTAGTAGCTCATCCAGGCTTCTCTGAAATAACGTCGTCGAACTGACATAATAATTCTTGTAGCTGACTCTTTTGATGTGGTGTCAGCTGCTCGTCGATATCCAGGTCAGAGGGTTCAAAAGACTCGCCTGGCAGGGAAGGAAGAGGGTAATCGGCATCAAGTTGGATGCACACTGTCTGTATGACATTAAGGGACTCCGCGGGGTAATCCTCTTCAAGCGCCGATGTTTCATCCAGTTCTACAAATGTATCTCCACGGGCGCGTTGGTGGTACTTTTTTTCTTTGGGTCCACGAACAGTCTCTGTGTCCTTGTTTTGGGCCTTATTCCATAAGGGTGTTAGTACGTCACACTCCTTTTGTGCCTACTTAAAGTCCTGGTTAAGGGTCTCCGAGAATTTGGACGGTATCGGGGTTTTGAGGGGGACGGGCTCCTGGGCTTCTTTCTTAGCTCAGCTTCGAGGAAGGGCGGCCTGGGACACAGGGTCGGAACTTACTTGTGGGCTGTGTCCTATAAGTATGGAACAGAATTGTATGGGTGCTGAAATGACTTCAGCCCAGCCATCATAATACTGACACTGCAGGTAACATCTAACGACGGGGAATCGGTTCACCCGCCCAAGTTAGTCATGTACGACCGCAAATTTTTCTTGGTTAGGGTCCACTGGGGACAGGAGCTCGTCGGACACGATGAAACATGTGCACCCTGTGTTCCTGATGAGAGTCGATACACGGCAGCCGTTCACACTGCCCTCCTCAAATTTCAAAGTTCCCGGTGAACTTTTATCAAAAATAAAATTTACCTGGTGGCTGATGGAGGGGGAGAAGTTGCTGATTGGGTCTGCACCACCGGGGAAGCCGGGGGGGCATTAATCTGGTGAACTTGGTGGGCTGGTCCATTTTTAAGCCTAGAATTTTGGGGGCAATTCCAGCTCATGTGGTTTTCTACACCACAGGCGAAGCATATGATTGGTCGCTTTGGGAAGAGTGATAGAGGAGAAATCTTAACAGGAGGTTTGGTGTCCCGTTGTTGGTTTGGGGGTTTTACGGGGCTCGGAAACTTCATCGGCTTTCCTGGGAAGGGGCGCGAATCCTTCCTTCTTTCCTGGTTGGGGGGTTGGTGAAAAGTTTGATTCTCCTTGGGTTATAAATTATGGCTTGCGGCATAGACATCTGCTTCTTCGGTACACTCTTTAAAGGTCTGGCACCGACGATCCTTGACGAACGCGCGGATCTCCGTCGGGAGAGATGCCAAAAATTGATCCCGCAACACGAAGTCTGTAAGGACTCTTAGTTAGGATCAACCTTTGAGGATTCTAACCAGAATTTAAAATTCTTCTGAAGAATGTATCTGAATTGATGGAACGTCTGTCCGGGTTTAATACGACCTCCTCAAAATTCTTGTCGGTAGAAATCGGGAGTCATATTATGAGCGGCCAATAACTCAGCTTTTAAGGTGCTGTAGTTAATTGTACATTCAGATGGTAAAGATATGAAAATCTTGCGCAATTTACAATTTAACAGGGTGAGTAATCTTGCTACACCTTCAGCCTCCAGATCCAGGTTATTAATCTCGAGGATCTTTTCGAAGTGAGCTAAAAATGCTCCGAAATCCTCTCTTTCTTTTTCTTCTCGTTGAACTTCACTTTGCCTTTCTTCTCTTAACTTTTCTCTTTCCGTTCGTTGCTCCTCTTGAACGTACTCAATTAATTCTCTTCCGGAAAGTCTCAAGGATTCTCCTTGCACTTTGAAGATTTCGAACTGAATCATATTTGCACTTGGGGGCGCAATAGTCAACCAACTAAATTCCTTGCAATAAGAATTATACCTTCTAGAGAATTAGCCTACCTAAATATGGGCACTGACCTATTCGTAATTGGTTTCCCGATCTAGATAACCAATGACTAAAATCACACAAAAAAAACACAAACAAATTATTATAACAGTTCCTTGAGCTACTCCAGCTTCTTAAGTTTAAAAAAAAGGGGGATAGCAATCGTTAAAACAAAAGGGAACTACTATACTCCATTCTTATAACGAATAACACTATGCTTTACTCGACTGAGACCAGTGTTTGCAAAGATATAGCGTTAAACCTTACACACTTGATAACCAAATTTAAATAGTATATATATATATATATATATGTCGTAGAATAGACTCTCGACGATATACCATATATAACTATTCGTTGAGGGGATTATTCTTATATTTCAAATGCGTGGTAAATCTGATTGACTGAGGTTATTTATCTTCAATATGCTTAAGAAGTGGAACTGGGCTCAAGGATAATAATATGGCTATCATTAATAAAATAGTTTTATTAATTAAACTATCAACAACAGACAAAACGGTAAATGTTTACATAAATGGAGAATGGAAAGGGTCATGGGAATATCTGACTAATCCGAGGATTAAGATTTGGGGAGATTCAAAAAGCTAAACAAATAAAAATTAAAGGGGGGGTGGAATGGTTCGCTAAACCATTTAAAGCACAGGGTAGGGTTGACGAAAAGTTAGATAATTAAAGGTAATGCTCAGCTTACGTAATTACAAGTTGTTGTGCAGAGGAAGGCGCCGCGAAGGACTCTTCGGTCCGCTGGCGAGTTCCAGCCGAAGGGGGGGGATTAAATTATCCTGACGTGACGTCATGGGAATGAGAGCCGTTTCTTGATAAACAGGCTTGAAGAACAATGGCTGTTCTAACATTCTCTTCTGAACAACAGGGGGGGGGGGGTGAGAACCGTCTCTTGCCTACGGGCTCAAAGAACAATGGTTGTTCTAACGTTCTCTTTCTGAACAATGGTTGTTCTAACATTCTCTTTCTGAACAACAGGGGGGGAGGGTGAGAACCGTCTCTTGTCTACGGGCTCAAAGAACAATGGTTGTTCTAATGTTCTCTTTCTGAACAACAGGGGGCGAGGGTGAGAACCGTTTCTTGTCAATGGGCTCAAAGAACAATGGCTGTTCTAACGTTGTTCTCTTTCTGAACAGGGGGGGGGGGATGGTGAGAACCGTCTCTTGCCTACAGGCTCAAAGAACAATGGTTGTTCTAACATTGTTCTCTTTCTGAACAACAGGGGGGTGAGGGTGAGAACCGTCTCTTGTCTACGGGCTCAAAGAACAATGGTTGTTCTAACATTATTCTCTTTCTGAACAACAGGGGGGGGGGGGAGAACCGTCTCATCAATGGGCTCAAAGAACAATGGCTGTTCTAACATTGTTCTCTTTCTGAACAACAGGGGGGGAGGGTGAGAACCGTCTCTTGTCAACGGGCTCAAAGAACAATGGCTGTTCTAACATTGTTCTCTTTCTGAACAACAGGGGGGGGAGGGTGAGAACCGTCTCATCAATGGGCTCAAAGAACAATGGCTGTTCTAACGTTGTTCTCTTTCTGAACAACAGGGGGGGAGGGGGAGAACCGTCTCTTGTCAACGGGCTCAAAGAACAATGGCTGTTCTAACGTTGTTCACTTTCTGAAAAACAGGGGGGGAGACGGTGAGAACCGTCTCTTGTCAATGGGCTCAAAGAAAGATGGCTGTTCTAACGTTGTTCTCTTTCTGAACAACAGGGGGGGGCCTTGTGGACTTGGCGTCTTGAAGGCTCGAACCTTGGCACTCAAGGGATATTGTCCTCTTCTGGACAAAAATAGTGGATCTCGAGGTAGAGGGCCCCTGGTGCACAAGGTGAGACCGGATCGGCTTGATGTCTTGCTAAGATAATCTGGATCTGATCTGATCTGATTCAATCGGGAAAGTTTCATATAAATAGTCAGAGCCATCCCCTTGGCGTAGGGGACAATGGAGTGGGGGCTTTGAGGGACTGCCCCAGCCGCGCCTTGGAACATACCTTATCTGCCCATAAGCCTAACTCAATCTGGCGAGATTGACGTATGGGGCGAAACGGGGGGGGGATGAACCTCCTTGGTTACATATTGACTCAGGTGGCGATAGCGCGCCCTTCGTTCTCATCGCAGATGCACGTGGGTAGCCATGTGTTCTAACAAACATGTGATAGCGACTGAATTTAAGCAGCCTCAGACCGTTCTATCACATAATGGCCTCCTGGCTAGTATAGTGGTTAGCGTGCTTACCCAGCAGTTCCAATCTCCGTCCAGATTCTTTTTAAGCTGACACTATTTACTAAGGGAGGTTACCACTGTGACCGGGCATCATGGTGGGGAGTTGGGGCTTGCCCTGTCTGACGTCTGCTTGAGAAGATACATAGCTTGATATGAGGACTAAAACCAGCAAACTCTAACTTTTAACCCTGCTGAAGAATTGTTTATCATTCATATATAGGTAGTCTTTGTTGAGGAGAGTTTTCGTTTATTGTATGGTGGTGGTCTTTATGCAACAAGTTTCAATTCAGAGTGTACTATTTTGGACTATGTGATGTAGGTATGTATTACATAGGGTTGGTACCTAGGTTAGGGATGCATAATTTATGATGGCATAAATAAATTATACCCAGGAGTGTTAGGTTACGGTTGAGTGAAAGATGTTAGCTGTGGAGCAAGATGTGTAGGTGATGCTTTGATTCATGATACGGGTAAAGAGGGTTAGTGTTGATTTGGGGAGGAGAGGAGGTGGGCATTCTTTTTAGTGGGTTTCAGTTTTGGAGGTCTTTAGGTTTCTGGGGGCTGTGTGAATGGAGATGGATTGGGATATGATAGCTAGTTCATCTGCATAGTTGTTTAGGCGGATTGATTGGGTAGTGGGGATGTTTTGGAAGAGGTTGGTGCCTTGAGGGAGCCCTTTTGGATTAGCCCCTGTGTTGGAGGACTTGACTATATCTATTGGTAAGAAAGTTTGCAATCCTTTTTTTATCATTAGTGGGGTAGTTGGTCTCCAGTATTTTTTTGTAGTAGTAGTAGTTCACCATCCTGCCTTGGTTATGGTGGATCCTGACCGGATAATGAAATAGATATAAAGGTCAGTATGACAATTGCCAGTGAGCCTTCAAAAGTGCTTGAAGCTCAAAATGACTGCACTCACAAAGAACATCTCGGTGGCAAGAGCTCGAGGTGTGTGGAAAGGCCTCTGCTCACAGACTGCATATGTCAACAATGTCAGGAGCTCTGTCATCACCTTTTTAATGTCTTGGAGTCATGGCAATCAAATTGTCTTTTTTTTTTCTGATGAAAAAAACCCTCACAGTTGATTTGGACATCAACAAGCTGAATGACTGCCTGGTAAGCTTCAGCCAGGATGTATCCAAGGTCTGCTATGTGTCCATGATGACCAAACACCCATCATGATGCTTTGAATTCCAAGAAGATGTTGCCTGTGTGGTTCACAGCCAATTACAGACTCACTGCAGCCAATTACAGGGACATCTTGGTCATGAAAGTCCTTCCTCGGCTGAAAAAGATCACAAAGAAGGCGAGCTAAATCTTTCAGCAACATGGTGCCCTGCCTCACATTACCAAGACTCTGTCCAAGTGGTTGGGGTTGAACATGAACTTCTCATTGAAGGAATTTAGGGTACCAAAGTCGCCCCAAATTCAAGGGCAAGGGCAAAACCTGCAAGGTCCGCCACAGCAGTGCTTCAAGGATGTTGAGTTCCCATATTAAGAGGCTGTCATGTATATTCAAACCTTCCAGCTTCAAATTATTTTTGTAATTCACTTGACTGATGGAACAAGGTTGTCCAATGGACACAGGCTTTGTTAGCCTCAGAATTTAGCATTTTCTTTGGTAAAGACCCAAAGGTCTCTGTTTTTGGATGGGAACTATGAGTGTCAAATTGAGTGCTCTTCAGACACTCATATAGTATTTAATGCGAAAATGTGAGGAATTAATTTAAATAAAAATGTTATGAAATGGCTAATGACTCCCAAGATGGTAGATTTTACCTACTTGCATTAAGTGAATGAGTTAGAAGACTACTTAAGATGATTTTTAAAGAAGTGTGCCTATAACCCTTTGTCATGAAAGATGGACCCATTATGTGATGGTCTTCATGACTGATGATGCCTTTAAATATATCCATTTCATCACTGAACCAGATTCCCTAATAAGTAAATTTAGGAAGAGTAAGGGTTGGGTAGGCTCCTGATTCATTTTGGCTCCTCTTTTTTTTCTCTGTGGCATTAATGCATGCCAATGTTTAAATTAAATATTCTTAGCCTTAATATAAATCCAATATTGCAGCTTTTGGCTGGAATAAAGAATGGTTGCATGAGTGACTTGAATCTGCATACTGATAGTGGTTTCTCAATCATTTCTGGCAACTCCGATGATTCTGAAGACATTAAAGACCTTTTCAGAACACTCAAGGCTTTCCATGAAATTGGCATCTCAGATGTGGAACAGAAACAAATATTCCAAGTAAGTTGTTCACATGTATAAAATCTCATTGGTTAGAGTATAAGGAATAGTGTGTTAGTGGCCATGTAGGTGATGGTCACAGGCTTATGAGTTTAAGTATTAGTAGTATAGCTATCATTCCTATATACTAAGTGTTAAGGATAACAATGCCTCGGGATAGAGAAAGAAATGAGTGATAAAATTGTAACAATCTAGTGCATCAAATTTATCAGGCACTTCCATAAGCATGTCTACACAAAGTTAACCTAATAATGAAACAACTGAATTTGCAACAAGCCAAGCCATCATGCTGCGGTGAGATTCTATGTACTTTCCCCCATATACATGAAAATTTTTTAACCAGGATTCAGGCCTCAAAGTGAGTTTATGCTCTTACAGAAGTAAAAAAAAACAACAGCAAAAGAGAGAAAAACACAAACCTATCTACATTTATTCCTGATAAAAATAGACAATATATACGAGGGGGCGGTCAATAAGTTTTGCAATTCGGGTATAAGGAAACGAGATATGAGGAAAAGTGTTTTATTATTTTTCAATGTAACTACCATCGACTTCAATGCACTTGCGCCACTTGTCCCTGAGGCTTCGAATTGCTGACAACCAGTAATCTCTTGACTGCTGTTCAATCCACTCCTGGACGGCTAGCTGGACATTTTCATTGTCTCCAAACTGGCGTCCACGCAGTGCAGCCTTGAGCTGGCAGAATAAAAAGTAGTCGCTAGGGGCCAGATTTGGACTGTAGGGGAAATGGTTGAGCTCCTTGAATCCGCACTTGCACAGGGCAGCTTGTGCAACTCTGGCCTGAAGTCGATCATGGGGCGTGAGGTTTCTAGGGACCCAACAGGCAGAGACCTTGGTCATGGCCAAATTGTCATGGATGATGTTGATAACAATTCCATGTGATATTCCAAGTTCTCGCTCGATTTCTTCGACCTTCACCCGTCGATTTTCGAGGATCCTCCTCTCCACACAGGCCACATTGTCCTCGTTGGTCACGTCTGATGGGCGTCCTGGATGGGGGTCATCTTCAAGGGCCTCACGACCATGCCAGAACTCCATATTCCAGTGAGCAATGGTTGCATAGGAAGGGGCGGTGTCGGTGTACACTGCAACCATGCATTCATGGATCTCTTTTGCATTCATGCCTTCCTTGGTCAAAAATTTGATCACTGCATCGTGCTCAAACTTCTCCCTTGTTGAAAAATTTGTGACTGGACGATCTAAGATCAGCGACTGCTTCTTAAATAGACGAGGTAAGAGCATGCAACTGCAGGTCCTGACTTGTCATAACACCCCTACAAACAGCCATCCCCCTTCCTCTGTTTTGTCCTACCGATTCGCAAAACTTATTGACCGCCCCTTGTACATATATATATATATATATATATATGGCAATAATCCATCTCTCTCTCTCTCTCTCTCTCTCTCTCTCTCTCTCTCTCTCAACACAGCCACCTTGTCGTCGGTGAGAGAGCTTGCGTGATCTGCCTGAGTTAAGCTAGCTAAGCTGGGGGACTTTTAGTCCGGTAGGGTCACCCATGCCAGTAAGGTAGCTGTAGTAGGATCCAGACTAAGGGTTGTCAAACTTCTCTACCACTTCTTTGATGCGTCTCCTTGCATCCCCCTACCAACCCATTCGATTCTGTTAGTACTAAGTTTCACCAACTCTCTTCAACTGTCAAAAAATCAAAACAAAAACCCAATAACAAAAAAAAACCCTTCATCTCTATTACACATAAGTTGTTTATTAATAAGGGCCTCACCAGCTCCCTTATGCCGCGTGAGAAGAGAGGCTTTGGAACCTCTTTAAATAACGCCTTGGAGCACTCATAGGTTACAAGAGACTGAGATTGAAGGGATCTTAGGCGTTTGGGGTACAATTAATGGAGAAATGCTAGGTACCCCTTAGAAGCTTTCTCCTAACGTGTAATTGCCTGACCAGCTCCCTGTGACCGCTACTTGGTGAATAAAGGCTCAACTGATCTTTGGAGAGAGAGCTTTTGTGCCTTGCTGGTTGCCAGATCAGCTAAAGATCTCGGATGAAGTCGTGGGCACTTAGCTTTACTATTTGCCTCAAGTCTGGCCGTTTTTAGTTGATTAGTAGGGCTTAGTAGGAAGACAGTTACACCTCAAGCACCCCTGTCGAAAAATCAGAGAACCAGTTCACTGGGGCTCTCGTGCTGCTCAGTTGGGAGCTGCGGCACGATTGGGGACGTCCGGCCCAGGGGAGACCTTAGGGTTGGTGTGCTTGATCAAAGGGTTTCTGTTCGCCGAACGACCGAAAACCTCCTGGAAATAGGCGGATGAGATTAGTGCGAGAGAAAATCACAACCAAAAACCCCTTTTTTAATGCGTATGGTCCGAGATTTTTGTAAGATGGCGAAGAAGAATGGTCCTCCGTTTCGAAAGCTAACCTGCAAAATATGCAAAGTCTATAGATGGAGTGAAGACTTCGGGGGAAGGAGTTGCAAGGAACTCACAGATGGCGTCAGTGTCTGTGACTTCTGCGAACTCGAGAAGCGCCTGGGCGAGAGCATCGCTCAACTAAGAGAGGAGAACTCCCTCCTTAAAAGGGAAGTTCAACTCTTAAAAACAGAGAGATGCAGATGCTCAGGCGAGAAGGCTCCGGACGTCCAACAGCCGATTTCTTCTGCTGAAGGGCTTCCTCAACGAGCCAAAAAGAAGAAAAGAAAGAAGAAAGAAGAGAAAGTAGAAATAGAAGAAGAGAAAGTAGAAATAGAAGAAGAGAAAGTAGAAATAGAAGAAGAGAAAGTAGAAAGAGAAGAAGAGAAAGTAAAAGGAGAAGAAGAGAAAGTAGAAAGAGAAGAAAAGAAACTGGAAACAGAAGAAGAGAAAGTAGAAGCAGAAGAAGAGAAACGGGAAACAAACGAAGAGATAGCAAAGGAAGTCAAGAAGAAGAATAAGAGGAAGAATAAGAAGAAGAAGAAAAAAAAATTAGAGATACAAGAGGAAAGCGGCAAGTCGCCTCCGAAAGGAAAGACTAAGTCGTCCGCAGTCAAATGTGCAAGAGTCACCCTTATTGGTGATTCTCAAGCACGGGGTCTGAAGCCCCTGCTAGCGGCCCGCCTTCGCACAAGCGTTAAGGTGAGCTGCATCCCAGGTTGTGGGAATATGCAGGTAAGAGCTGAGGCCGAGAAGTCTCAGATTTCAGAGACTTCAGTCGTTGCCCTTATGGTAAGTGGCAACGACCTCTACCTCAGAGGAGGTAGGGTAGGCCCTACAGGTGAAATTATGAGGACAGTTATGGGCGCTGTCGACGACTGTGGACTGAAAACCCGCAGACGCGTCGTGGTGGGGATGCTCCCGAGGTGGGGTCCAAGCCGGACTGCCCGCTTGAGGAACATGTCGCTAAACAGGCGCCTTGCAGACCTCTGTACGGCTGAGGGTGTCTTTTTTGTGGACCCGTACGCCGTATTCTATGGTAGAAAAGACCTCTACCAAAGGGACGGGGTGCACCTCTCCTTTAAGGGCAAGGCGTTCCTAGCCAACCTCATCCAGGATGTCGTGGAGCGCACCCAAAGGAGTGTCCGGCCCATTGGGAAGGCGGACGTACGCCAGTACGCCCGAGTCACTCCCCAAACAACCTTCTCGGAGGTTGTTAAAAATGGTGCCACCACGACAAACAAGAAGCCGGGAAACGGAAGAGTATAGGGGGTCCTACATTAGGGGACTCCCTGAAGGTTCTTCTGTTCAATGCGAGGTCAATCAGGAACAAATTTCCTGAGCTCCGTGGCCTCGTAGCGACGGAAGAACCCGAAATGGTAGCCATAACAGAATCGTGGATAAAAACGTCAAACCGAGACTTTGAAGGCGAATTCACGGTTCCTGGCTACCAACTCTTCCACAAAGATAGGCCAGACAGAGAGGGTGGCGGTGTAATGTTGTATGTCAAGGATACAATCAAATCTACGAACTCCAACGTTATATCCGACCACGAGCTCCTAGGCGTTGACCTAGAGATCGGTCCTGCCAAATACAGGACCCTGCTGCTTTACAGACCCCCTTCCCAACCTGTTGAGAAGGACAGGGAACTGTACCAGCTGCTGGGTGAGCTGGTTCAAGGCAGAGTGTGCATCGTTATGGGCGATTTCAACAGACAAGTTGACTGGGAAACCAGAGCAGCCTGTGGCGAGAGCGCGCTACTCCTGGAGTTCGCCAACAACGAGTTCCTCACTCAATGGGTCAGAGAACCGACGAGAGGAGACAATATCCTCGACTTGGTCTTCACCTCTGAGGATGATATCGTTGAGGATATCTCTGTAGGCGAAGAGCTCGGTGGCAGTGATCACCAGCTAGTTAGATTTAGCGTCAAGATCCCGAAGGTAAGGTCTGTTGCCAGTCAATTAAAGAAACTTGACTTGAGAAGAGCAGACTTTGCAAGCCTTCGAGCTGGACTGACTGACGTGAGGCTAGAAGTGTGCGATGCCGTTGAAGACTCGTGGAATAGTTTCAAAACCACATTCATGAGTCTTCAATCGCGTTTCATCCCTCTGAAATGCCCCCGTCTGTCTTCTGTTCAACCTAAGTGGTTTAATCGAGAAATCGGCCAACTGCTTAGGGAGAAGAGAAATGTGTACCGGCAATCGAAGATCTCGGGTGACTTTGACGAATACCGGAGGCTAGCCAGGAGAGTGAAGTCCAGCATAAGGGCGGCTAAGCGGTCTGAGGAACTCCGAGTGGCGAGACTCTGTAAAGGGAATCCCAAGGAGTTTTTTGGATATGTGAACAGCCGTAAACCAATCCGTCGAACGATTGGCCCTTTGAGGAATGAGGAGGGGACATTAAAGCATTCAGATGCAGAAAATGCTAACCTCCTCAACGACTACTTCTCTTCAGTGTTTACTGAAGAGTGTGGTCCTATTCCCCAGCCGACGGATTCCTACTCGGAGGAAAAGCTGGAGGCAATGGACTTCACCGAAGGAGAAATAAAGAAAAAGATCGCTGACCTAAAGACGAATAAGTCCCCTGGACCGGACGGGTTTCTACCTAAAGTGTTGAAGGAAGTGTGCGATGAAGTATCACGACATCTGTGCGCTATCTTTAACATGTCAATCCGGACCGGATGCGTTCCTAGAGACTGGCGTGAGGCGGAGGTGACTCCTATCTTCAAGAAAGGAGACCGTAACCAACCGTCGAACTACCGACCTATCAGTCTGACTTCGATAGTCGGTAAACTCATGGAAAGCATCATGGTGGACAAAGTGACGTCGTATTTAGAGTCAAACCTGCTACTGAGGAGTTCCCAGCACGGCTTCCGAAGGCAACGGTCATGCCTGACGAACCTTGTGGAATTCTTCCACTTCGTTTTCAGTGAGCACGATCGGGACAAGGCGGTGGATGTGGTCTACCTAGACTTTCAGAAAGCCTTTGATAAGGTACCACACCGCCGCCTTCTCCGGAAAGTGCGAGCGCTTGGCATAGACGGAAAGGTAGCCGGCTGGATCGAGAACTGGCTAAGTGGCAGACGGCAACGGGTGGTGGTAAATGGACAGTCTTCTGAGTGGGTGCCCGTTACTAGCGGGGTGCCTCAAGGTTCTGTCCTGGGACCACTACTATTCATCATCTACGTCAACGACATGGACGGTGACATGGTTGCCAAGATTTCCAAATTTGCCGACGATACCAAGCTTGGTATGAACGTTGCAAAGGATGGAAATACTGCCCGCCTGCAGGAAGATCTTGGGAAGATTGGGGAGTGGTCGGACACGTGGCAAATGCCTTTTAACGTGGGCAAATGCAAAGTGATGCATATCGGCCACAGAAACCCCCAATCTCAGTATATCCTTAAGGGCACTGCTATGGAATCCACCGACACTGAGAAGGACTTGGGTGTAACAATCACTAGTGACCTCAAGTTCTCGAAACAGTGCATTGAGGCGGAGAAAAAGGCCCAAAGGATGCTAGGCTATATTAAGCGCCAGTTTGGTTATCGGAACCAGGAGATTGTACTGTGCCTGTACAACTCACTTGTCCGACCGCACCTGGAGTATGCCGTACAATTTTGGAGTCCTTCATTGCGAAAGGACATCGCGAGATTGGAACGCGTACAAGCCAGGGCAACCAAGCTGATTCCCTCTATCCGACATAAAAGTTATGAGGATAGACTAAGGGAGTTAGATCTGTTCTCACTGGAAACCCGTAGACTGCGTGGTCAGCTCATCGAAGTCTTCAAAATACTTCGAGGGTTCGACAATGTTGACTACCGGGATATTTTCACACTGAGTGAGAACAGAACGCGCAATCACGGCTTCAAACTTGAACTGAAGCGTTACAACCGCAATCTGTGTGGAAACTTTTTTACCTACAGTATCTGCGGTAAGTGGAACGCACTTCCAGTGGAAGTTGTCAACAGTGAATCTGTTGACCAGTTCAAGTCAAGACTAGACAAAGTCTTGAAAAGTGGCCGTTTATGGACGCAAAACAATTGAGCAGCCATTGCCCGCTCAATTGCTAGTCCAAAGGTACCCTCTTTGAATGGACCGTAAGGTCTCCTAGGGTACTTACTTTCCTTGTTACTCCTTGTTACTCTCTCTCTCTCTCTCTCTCTCTCTCTCTCTCTCTCTCTCTCTCTCTCTCTCTCTCTCTCTCTCTCTCTCTCTCTCTCTCTCTCTCTTGCGAGTAAGACTAAAGAGACATTTAAACAAAGACTCGACAAAATAATACATACACTAGATTATTAATTAACTTTAAAAATATAAGGGAAAACCCCATGTAAATAAAAGAGGACCAATACGACAGGATTCTGAAAAGAATGGAATTCAATACATTATGAATGCATATTGTAATCAAGAAAAGTGTATATAAATTAATTGACGGGATTTCCATTATTATACAAAGGTCCTAAGATAAGCATAAATATTGGAACGAAATCCAATAGTGGATTAAATTCAACGATGGTGTATATAGTTTAATGACGAGATACTTATATCATACCAGAAAAGAATATTGAGATTTTCAGCTGGTTAAGTTTCAAACTGTCCTGTGAAATTCCTGGATCAGCACTATATTTCAACTGACCAGGTATCTTTTCAGTTTCCGTACCTGCGTTGCAGGTGGGAGAGGAGGGTGGGGAGAGCCTTCAACTTTACTGTCACTTTATCTCTAGCATTGTCTGTATTTTTTTTTTTTTTTTTTTTTTAAATGTAAATATCATAGGTAATTGACAAAGGCACCTTCTCGGCATGGATCGAAAGATCTCTAGGGTGCTGATTATCCTTGTAACTCCTTGTAACTCTCTCTCTCTCTCTCTCTCTCTCTCTCTCTCTCTCTCTCTCTCTCTCTCTCTCTCTCTCTCTCTCTCTCTCTCTCTAAGAATGTAGAGGGAGAGGTGACGCCCCCTTGTCGCGGGAAGAGAGCTTGTGTGTACCTTTGACTTTTCGAGCTATGTCGGCGGGGGTACCTCTTCTGGGTACCCCTGGTAGGGCTTCCCTTGTCGATTTGGTCGAAAACATTCCAGACTAAGTGCGTCATTCCTTCCTTTTTTTTTTTTACTCTATCCTTCTCTTTTTTTACTTTTATTCTATCTCTCCCACTTATACAAAAAGAAAAAAAAACAAAAAAAAGCCTACTCCTATCATGTCCCTGTTTCTCTTTTCTTCCTCTATCTACATATAAGGACCTGGCAGCTACCTCATGCGTCAGAAGAGAGGCTTTGGAACCTCTATAAACAACGCCAATCGACGCTCACTGGTTGCGAGAGACTAGGACTAGAGGTGTCCTAGGCGTTGGGGCACGATGAATGGGATGAGGGTAGTGCCCCGTTAACCCCTTCCCTGGCGCGTAATTATTGACCGTTCCCAGTGCCCGTTGACGGGTGCCTCTGGTAGCATCGGTCCGAGGTGACGGCCCTTTGTTCCCAGGTTGGTTGCCAGGCCAATAAAAAGCCTTGGGTCGAGTCTCTTGGTGGGGCGGGATATCCATTGAACGCTGCCCCGAGATCCTGGCCGTTGTGAAGGGAACTAGTATAGGAGTTTAGTAAGGGGCGTGCTTCGTTGTTGTTCACCTGGTGACAAATCGATGGCCCCTTCGGGGACCGTCTGTGCTGCTTGGTTGGGAGCCACGGCACGCCGAGGCTTGACGACTCGGTCGGACGAACAGCAGCACATGGAGCGTGCCTTCTGAAAGATCCGAAACGTCTCCGATCGATAGGCGGGAGCGACTCACGCGGGGAGAACTCACCAACCCCTTTTTTCTATTGATTGGTCACAAAGTTTTGAAAGAGAGAAAGTGTTTAAAATGACAGGGAAAAAAGGTCCAGCTGCACTTAAATATACATGTGCGATATGCCAGAAGGATAAGTGGTGCGTGGACTTCCCGGAAGGATGTTTTTCGAAATGCCACCCGGGAAGTATATGCACCGATTGCATCCTTAAAGGAGAGATCCGAGAGGCAGTGCATGCTGCAATGAACTCAAGGATCTCTTCACAGCCTCTGAAGAAAAATCTAGGGCACTGGAAAATAAACTGCAGACCCTAGAAACGCAGCACGCGCTTCACATTCGGCGTCTCGAGGAAAAGATCCTAGAGCTAGCCTCTAAACTAGAGGCCCAGTCGGCTCAAGCTCGAGACGAAAGTCCCACTGACTTGGGTGGTTCCGCCGATGTGACTCCAGCCCAAGGAGGTGAAACTGCATTGGCAGTCCCACTTCTGCCATGCGGAGCCAATGAGAAGAAGAAAAAGAAAAAGAAGAAAAAGGACCATAATGCAGCTCACCCCAGTGTAGAGGATTCGAGCGCTACTGGTGCGCATGGGAAAGTGGAAAGAGAAGAAGAGAAAAGAGAAACGGAAGAAGAGAAAACAAATGAAGAGAAGAAAATAAGATGAAGAAAAAAAAAAAAGATGCAGAGATACAAGAGGAAAGCGGCAAGTCGCTTCCGAGAGGAAAGAATAAGTCGCCTGCTGACAAATGTGCAAGAGTCACCCTTATTGGTGATTCTCAAGCACGGGGCTTGCAGTCCCTGCTAGCGGCCCGCCTTCGCACTAGTGTGAAGGTAAGCTGCCTGCCAGGATGTGGTAACCACCACATCAGAGTAGAGGCTGAGAAATCACAGATTTCTGAGAGCTCAGTCGTTGCTCTGATGGTCAGTGGAAACGACCTCTACCTGAGAGGAGGTAGGGTAGGCCCTACAGATAAAATCCTCCACACGGTCATGGGTGCCGTGGACGACTGTGGGCTGAAAACCCGCAAGCGTGTGGTAGTCGGGAAGCTCCCGAGGAGAGGTCCAACACGGACCGCTCACTCGATGAATGTGTCTCTAAACCGGCGCCTGGCAGATTTGTGTACGGCAGAGGGGGTCTTTTTTGTGGACCCGTACCGCACCTTTTATGGTAGAAATGATCTCTACCAAAGGGATGGGGTACATCTTTCCTTTAAAGGAAAGGCCTTTCTGTCGAACATGATCCAGAATGTCGTAGAGAGGACCGAAAGGAGTATCCGGCCCAGAGTGAGGGCGGACGTACGCCAGTACGCCCGTGTCACTCCAGGAACGACCTTCTCAGAGGTCGCAAAAAGGGGTGCCTCGCCAACAAAGAAGCCGGGAAACGGAAGAGCATAGGGAGTCCTACAGTCGGGGACTCCCTGAAAGTTCTTCTGTTCAATGCGAGGTCAATCAGGAACAAGTTTCCTGAGCTCCGTGGCCTCGTAGCGACGGAAGAACCCGAAATGGTAGCCATAACAGAATCGTGCATAAAAACCTCAAACCGAGACTTTGAAGGCGAATTCACGGTTCCTGGCTACCAACTCTTCCACAAAGATAGGCCAGACAGAGAGGGTGGCGGTGTAATGTTGTATGTCAAGGATACAATCAAATCTACGAACTCCAACATTATATCCGATCACGAGCTCCTAGGCGTTGACCTAGAGATAGGTCCTGTCAGATACAGGACCCTGGTGCTTTACAGACCCCCTTCCCAACCCGTTGAGAAGGACAGGGAACTGTACCAGCTGCTGGGTGAGCTTGTTCAAGGCAGAGTGTGCATCGTTATGGGCGACTTCAACAGACAAGTTGACTGGGAAACCAGAGCAGCCTGTGGCGATAGCGCGCTACTCCTGGAGTTCGCCAACAACGAGTTCCTCACTCAATGGGTCAGAGAACCGACGAGAGGAGACAATATCCTCGACTTGGTCTTCACCTCTGAGGATGATATCGTTGAGGATGTCTCTGTAGGCGAAGAGCTCGGTGGCAGTGATCACCAGCTAGTTAGATTTACCGTCAAGATCCCGAAGGTAAGGTCTGTTGCCAGTCAATCAAGGAAACTTGACTTGAGAAGAGCAGACTTTGCACGCCTTCGTGCTGGGCTGACTGATGTAAGGCTAGCGGTATGCGAAGAGGTTGAGGATTCGTGGAACAATTTCAAAAATAAATTCATGAGTCTTCAATCAAGTTGCATCCCTCTGAAATGCCTCCGTCGGTCTTCTGTTCAACCAAAGTGGTTTAATCGAGAAATCGGCCAACTGCTTAGGGAGAAGAGAAATGCGTACCGGCGATCGAAGATCTCGGGTGCCTTTGACGAGTACCGGAGGCTAGCCAGGAGAGTGAAGTCCAGCATAAGGGCGGCTAAGCGTACTGAGGAACTCCGAGTGGCGAGACTCTGCAAGGAGAATCCCAAGGAGTTCTTCGGCTATGTAAATAGCCGTAAACCAATCCATCGTAGGATTGGGCCCCTAGTGGACGAGGAGGGTGCATTAACTCAGTCAGATGCAGAAAATGCTAACCTTCTCAATGACTACTTCTGCTCAGTGTTTACTAAAGAGTGTGGTCCCATCCCCCAGCCCACGGATTCCTACTCGGGGGAAAAGCTGGAGGCAATGGACTTCACCGAAGGAGAAATAAAGAAAAAGATCGCTGACCTAAAGACGAATAAGTCCCCTGGACCGGACGGGTTTCTACCCAAGGTGTTGAAGGAAGTGTGCGATGAAATATCACGACATCTGTGCGCTATCTTTAACATGTCAATCCGGACCGGATGCGTTCCTAGAGACTGGCGTGAGGCGGAGGTGACTCCGATCTTCAAGAAAGGATCCTCCAGCCATCCGTCAAACTACCGACCTATCAGTCTGACTTCGATAGTCGGTAAACTCATGGAAAGCATGATGGTGGAGAAAATAACGTCGTATTTAGAGTCAAACCTGCTACTGAGGAGTTCCCAGCACGGCTTCCGAAGGCAACGGTCATGCCTGACGAACCTTGTGGAATTCTTCCACTTCGTGTTCAGTGAGCACGATCGGGACAAGGCGGTGGATGTGGTTTACTTAGACTTTCAGAAAGCCTTTGATAAGGTACCACACCGCCGCCTTCTCCGGAAAGTACGAGCGCTGGGCATAGACGGAAAAGTAGCCGGCTGGATCGAGAACTGGCTAAGTGGCAGACGGCAACGGGTGGTGGTGAATGGACAGGCTTCTGAGTGGGTGCCCGTTACTAGCGGAGTGCCTCAAGGTTCTGTCCTGGGACCACTACTATTCATCATCTACGTCAACGACATGGACGGTGACATGGTTGCCAAGATTTCCAAATTTGCCGACGATACCAAGCTTGGTATGAACGTTGCAAAGGATGGAAATACTGCCCGCCTGCAGGAAGACCTTGGGAAGATTGGGGAGTGGTCGGACACGTGGCAAATGCCGTTCAACGTGAACAAGTGCAAAGTAATGCATATCGGCCACAGAAATCCCCAATCTCATTATATCCTTAAGGGCACTGCTCTCGAATCGAGTGACACTGAGAAGGACTTGGGTGTTACTGTCACTAGCGACCTCAAGTTCTCGAAACAGTGCATTGAGGCAGAGAAGAAAGCCCAAAGGATGTTAGGCTACATAAAGCGCCAGTTTGGATACCGTAACAGGGAGATAGTACTTTGTCTGTACAACTCCCTAGTTCGGCCGCACCTGGAGTATGCCGTACAATTTTGGAGTCCTTCGTTTCGAAAGGACATCGCAAGGTTGGAACGCGTACAAGCCAGGGCAACCAAATTGATTCCCTCTATCCGACATAAAAGTTATGAGGATAGACTAAGGGAATTAGATCTGTTCTCGTTGGAAACCCGTAGACTGCGTGGTCAGCTCATCGAAGTTTTCAAAATACTTCGAGGGTTCGACAATGTTGACTACCGGGATATTTTCACACTGAGTGAGAACAGAACGCGCAATCACGGCTTCAAACTTGAACTGAAGCGTTACAACCGCAATCTGTGTGGAAACTTTTTCACCTACAGTATCTGCGGTAAGTGGAACGCACTTCCAGTGGAAGTTGTCAACAGTGAATCTGTTGACCAGTTCAAGTCAAGACTAGACAAAGTCTTGAAAAGTGGCCGTTTAGGGACGCAAAACAATTGAGCAGCCATGTGCCCGCTCGATTGCTAGTCCCAAGGTACCCTCTTTGAATGGACCGTAAGGTCTCCTAGGGTACCTTCTTTCCTTGTAACTCCTTGTAACTCTCTCTCTCTCTCTCTCTCTCTCTCTCTCTCAAAGAATGTAGAGGGAGAGGTGACGCCCCCTTGTCGCGGGAAGAGAGCTTGTGTGTACCTTTGACTTTTCGAGCTATGTCGGCGGGGGTACCTCTTCTGGGTACCCCTGGTAGGGCTTCCCTTGTCGATTTGGTCGAAAACGAGATTCCAGACTAAGTGCGTCATTCCTTCCTTTTTTTTTACTCTATCCTTCTCTTTTTTTACTTTTATTCTATCTCTCCCACTTATACAAAAAGAAAAAAACAAAAAAAAGCCTACTCCTATCATGTCCCTGTTTCTCTTTTCTTCCTCTATCTACATATAAGGACCTGGCAGCTACCTCATGCGTCAGAAGAGAGGCTTTGGAACCTCTATAAACAACGCCAATCGACGCTCACTGGTTGCGAGAGACTAGGACTAGAGGTGTCCTAGGCGTTGGGGCACGATGAATGGCATGAGGGTAGTGCCCCGTTAACCCCTTCCCTGGCGCTTAATTATTGACCCCGTTCCCAGTGCCCGTTGACGGGTGCCTCTGGTAGCATCGGTCCGAGGTGACGGCCCTTTGTTCCCAGGTTGGTTGCCAGGCCAATAAAAAGCCTTGGGTCGAGTCTCTTGGTGGGGCGGGATATCCATTGAACGCTGCTCCGAGATCCTGGCCGTTGTGAAGGGAACTAGTAGGAGTTTAGTAAGGGGCGTGCTTCGTTGTTGTTCACCTGGTGACAAATCGATGGCCCCTTCGGGGACCGTCTGTGCTGCTTGGTTGGGAGCCACGGCACGCCGAGGCTTGACGACTCGGTCGGACGAACAGCAGCACATGGAGCGTGCCTTCTGAAAGATCCGAAACGTCTCCGATCGATAGGCGGGAGCGACTCACGCGGGGAGAACTCACCAACCCCCCTTTTTTCTATTGATTGGTCACAAAGTTTTGAAAGAGAGAAAGTGTTTAAAATGACAGGGAAAAAAGGTCCAGCTGCACTTAAATATACATGTGCGATATGCCAGAAGGATAAGTGGTGCGTGGACTTCCCGGAAGGATGTTTTTCGAAATGCCACCCGGGAAGTATATGCACCGATTGCATCCTTAAAGGAGAGATCCGAGAGGCAGTGGCATGCTGCAATGAACTCAAGGATCTCTTCACAGCCTCTGAAGAAAAATCTAGGGCGCTGGAAAATAAACTGCAGACCCTAGAAACGCAGCACGCGCTTCACATTCGGCGTCTCGAGGAAAAGATCCTAGAGCTAGCCTCTAAACTAGAGGCCCAGTCGGCTCAAGCTCGAGACGAAAGTCCCACTGACTTGGGTGGTTCCGCCGATGTGACTCCAGCCCAAGGAGGTGAAACTGCATTGGCAGTCCCACTTCTGCCATGTGGAGCCAATGAGAAGAAGAAAAAGAAAAAGAAGAAAAAGGACCATAATGCAGCTCACCCCAGTGTAGAGGATTCGAGCGCTACTGGTGCGCATGGGAAAGTGGAAAGAGAAGAAGAGAAAAGAGAAACGGAAGAAGAGAAAACAAATGAAGAGAAGAAAAATAAGATGAAGAAAAAAAAGAAAAATGCAGAGATACAAGAGGAAAGCGGCAAGTCGCTTCCGAGAGGAAAGAATAAGTCGCCTGCTGACAAATGTGCAAGAGTCACCCTTATTGGTGATTCTCAAGCACGGGGCTTGCAGTCCCTGCTAGCGGCCCGCCTTCGCACTAGTGTGAAGGTAAGCTGCCTGCCAGGATGTGGTAACCACCACATCAGAGTAGAGGCTGAGAAATCACAGATTTCTGAGAGCTCAGTCGTTGCTCTGATGGTCAGTGGAAACGACCTGTACCTGAGAGGAGGTAGGGTAGGCCCCACAGATAAAATCCTCCACACGGTCATGGGTGCCGTGGACGACTGTGGGCTGAAAACCCGCAAGCGTGTGGTAGTCGGGATGCTCCCGAGGAGAGGTCCAACACGGACCGCTCACTCGATGAATGTGTCTCTAAACCGGCGCCTGGCAGATTTGTATACGGCAGAGGGGGTCTTCTTTGTGGACCCGTACCGCACCTTTTATGGTAGAAATGATCTCTACCAAAGGGATGGGGTACATCTTTCCTTTAAAGGAAAGGCCTTTCTGTCGAACATGATCCAGAATGTCGTAGAGAGGACCGAAAGGAGTATCCGGCCCAGAGTGAGGGCGGACGTACGCCAGTACGCCCGTGTCACTCCAGGAACGACCTCAGAGGTCGCAAAAAGGGGTGCCTCGCCAACAAAGAAACCGGGAAACGGAAGAGCATAGGGAGTCCTACAGTCGGGGACTCCCTGAAAGTTCTTCTGTTCAATGCGAGGTCAATCAGGAACAAGTTTCCTGAGCTCCGTGGCCTCGTAGCGACGGAAGAACCCGAAATGGTAGCCATAACAGAATCATGGATAAAAACGTCAAACCGAGACTTTGAAGGCGAATTCACGGTTCCTGGCTACCAACTCTTCCACAAAGATAGGCCAGACAGAGAGGGTGGCGGTGTAATGTTGTATGTCAAGGATACAATCAAATCTACGAACTCCAACATTATATCCGATCACGAGCTCCTAGGCGTTGACCTAGAGATAGGTCCTGTCAGATACAGGACCCTGGTGCTTTACAGACCCCCTTCCCAACCCGTTGAGAAGGACAGGGAACTGTACCAGCTGCTGGGTGAGCTTGTTCAAGGCAGAGTGTGCATCGTTATGGGCGACTTCAACAGACAAGTTGACTGGGAAACCAGAGCAGCCTGTGGCGATAGCGCGCTACTCCTGGAGTTCGCCAACAACGAGTTCCTCACTCAATGGGTCAGAAAACCGACGAGAGGAGACAATATCCTCGACTTGGTCTTCACCTCTGAGGATGATATCGTTGAGGATGTCTCTGTAGGCGAAGAGCTCGGTGGCAGTGATCACCAGCTAGTTAGATTTACCGTCAAGATCCCGAAGGTAAGGTCTGTTGCCAGTCAATCAAGGAAACTTGACTTGAGAAGAGCAGACTTTGCACGCCTTCGTGCTGGGCTGACTGATGTAAGGCTAGCGGTATGCGAAGAGGTTGAGGATTCGTGGAACAATTTCAAAAATAAATTCATGAGTCTTCAATCAAGTTGCATCCCTCTGAAATGCCTCCGTCGGTCTTCTGTTCAACCAAAGTGGTTTAATCGAGAAATCGGCCAACTGCTTAGGGAGAAGAGAAATGCGTACCGGCGATCGAAGATCTCGGGTGCCTTTGACGAGTACCGGAGGCTAGCCAGGAGAGTGAAGTCCAGCATAAGGGCGGCTAAGCGTACTGAGGAACTCCGAGTGGCGAGACTCTGCAAGGAGAATCCCAAGGAGTTCTTCGGCTATGTAAATAGCCGTAAACCAATCCATCGTAGGATTGGGCCCCTAGTGGACGAGGAGGGTGCATTAACTCAGTCAGATGCAGAAAATGCTAACCTTCTCAATGACTACTTCTCCTCAGTGTTTACTAAAGAGTGTGGTCCCATCCCCCAGCCCACGGATTCCTACTCGGGGGAAAAGCTGGAGGCAATGGACTTCACCGAAGGAGAAATAAAGAAAAAGATCGCTGACCTAAAGACGAATAAGTCCCCTGGACCGGACGGGTTTCTACCCAAGGTGTTGAAGGAAGTTTGCGATGAAGTATCACGACATCTGTGCGCTATCTTTAACATGTCAATCCGGACCGGATGCGTTCCTAGAGACTGGCGTGAGGCGGAGGTGACTCCGATCTTCAAGAAAGGATCCTCCAGCCATCCGTCAAACTACCGACCTATCAGTCTGACTTCGATAGTCGGTAAACTCATGGAAAGCATGATGGTGGAGAAAATAACGTCGTATTTAGAGTCAAACCTGCTACTGAGGAGTTCCCAGCACGGCTTCCGAAGGCAACGGTCATGCCTGACGAACCTTGTGGAATTCTTCCACTTCGTGTTCAGTGAGCACGATCGGGACAAGGCGGTGGATGTGGTTTACTTAGACTTTCAGAAAGCCTTTGATAAGGTACCACACCGCCGCCTTCTCCGGAAAGTGCGAGCGCTGGGCATAGACGGAAAAGTAGCCGGCTGGATCGAGAACTGGCTAAGTGGCAGACGGCAACGGGTGGTGGTGAATGGACAGGCTTCTGAGTGGGTGCCCGTTACTAGCGGAGTACCTCAAGGTTCTGTCCTGGGACCACTACTATTCATCATCTACGTCAACGACATGGACGGTGACATGGTTGCCAAGATTTCCAAATTTGCCGACGATACCAAGCTTGGTATGAACGTTGCAAAGTATGGAAATACTGCCCGCCTGCAGGAAGACCTTGGGAAGATTGGGGAGTGGTCGGACACGTGGCAAATGCCGTTCAACGTGAACAAGTGCAAAGTAATGCATATCGGCCACAGAAATCCCCAATCTCATTATATCCTTAAGGGCACTGCTCTCGAATCGAGTGACACTGAGAAGGACTTGGGTGTTACTGTCACTAGCGACCTCAAGTTCTCGAAACAGTGCATCGAGGCAGAGAAGAAAGCCCAAAGGATGTTAGGCTACATAAAGCGCCAGTTTGGATACCGTAACAGGGAGATAGTACTTTGTCTGTACAACTCCCTAGTTCGGCCGCACCTGGAGTATGCCGTACAATTTTGGAGTCCTTCGTTTCGAAAGGACATCGCAAGGTTGGAACGCGTACAAGCCAGGGCAACCAAACTGATTCCCTCTATCCGACATAAAAGTTATGAGGATAGACTAAGGGAATTAGATCTGTTCTCGTTGGAAACCCGTAGACTGCGTGGTCAGCTCATCGAAGTTTTCAAAATAATTCGAGGGTTCGACAATGTTGACTACCGGGATATTTTCACACTGAGTGAGAACAGAACGCGCAATCGAGGCTTCAAACTTGAACTGAAGCGTTACAACCGCAATCTGTGTGGAAACTTTTTCACCTACAGTATCTGCGGTAAGTGGAACGCACTTCCAGTGGAAGTTGTCAACAGTGAATCTGTTGACCAGTTCAAGTCAAGACTAGACAAAGTCTTGAAAAGTGGCCGTTTAGGGACGCAAAACAATTGAGCAGCCATGTGCCCGCTCGATTGCTAGTCCCAAGGT